>QEOQ01000710.1:22780-155636 GCA_010279815.1 Brachionus plicatilis
TTTGTAACTTGATTTTTTTTTACTTTCATCACCCAAGTGGTGTTTTTTTGAAAATAAATAAATATTAAAATAGCTTTAATTAATTTTCTCAGGTAAATTTTTCGTTAATTTAATCTAGCTGAAATCAAAAAAGCTCTAATTAAAAAAAAATCAGAATAGCTAAGTAATAAAAAAGCGAGCGATCAAAATAGCAAATTTTAATTAGAAACAATCAGTGAATTTGAAAAATGACAAGTGTTGATCAACTAACAACTTGTGTTAGAAATCTAAGCTTAAATAAGGCTTTGATTTCTCTCTTACAAAAAGGTTATCCCCAATTGCATTTTAAAGGTTATTACTATAGACAACATGGACAACAAATTAAAAAAAAACAGTTTCAATTGGCGTTGTATTCAGGCTGGGTGCAAAGGCACATGTCAAACATACAGCAATAGAGTTGGTGAAGATGCTATTTTAATTTCTTTAGACGACGTACATGAAAATTTTCTTTCTGCCAGTCCAAATAAAATAAAAATCTTGGAACGTCCCAGAAAAATTGGACAAAAAGTTGAATTTTCAGACGAAAAACCTCGTAAAAATTGGCTGGCTAATTAAAATAAAGTCTTTTTTTTCAATAAAGTAAAACTATTTTTTTCTAAAGTAATATTTGCTAATATAAAGTAAAAGCTTTTTAATTTAAAATCAAACTATATTTCTCTAAAACAACTTCATGCAAAAATAAATCATTTCATTTTTTACTATAGTAAATTTAAGTATTTGAATAGTAGTTTTCTTCTATTCTAAAATCATTTCATTGTTGTTTATAAAAAATGGAAAATTTTGATAAGCTTAGTTGGGAGATCTTAGAAGATGGCTTTACTGAAATTGAGCTTAAAGAATACATTTGTGTTCAAATTCCAAAATCAGTAGCTTATCAAACTAATAGAGACTATATGTGCAAGTTACTAAACTACTACTCAGACGATAATGTGAGAGAATTTGTTTATGTTAAAAAAAAGGGAGACCAGCTAAATCACACAATGGTGCTTTATCAAAGAATTAATTTTTTTCTCTAGTAAACTATGACATTACTTTAATTTTTTTTTTTACTTTACATAAAAACATTTTTACTATATTATTAATTAATTTAATTTCGAATAAATAGATTTAATATACAATGATAAGCTTTATTCTAGTGATAAATTACTTTAAAAAACAAAAAACTTACTTTAAGTTAAATATTATCCCGTAAAAATTACATGAGACAAACGACAACAATATTGATGATGAAATGAAAGCAAAAAGCGCAAGTTACAGTACTGATCGTCAATTTATTAATCTTTTAAAAAAAAATGGCAGATTATCCACCAAAGCCTGAAAAACTCAGTGAAATATACTTTCCAGATTCTTTGACTATCACTTAGAAGAAAGAAAATTTCTTATTTTTCGATTCTGGTGCAGCTTCAGAGTTTCGGTTTATCATTTTCACCAATGAATCTAATTTGCAAAATTTATAAAATGCCCATATTTTTTTAGATAGTACATTTGATATTGCGCCTAGGTTGTTTGCTCAAGTTTAGATAGACGGACGTTGATTTCCGATGCGTATGTGGAGTTTTTAAATGCTGTTCAAAAGAAACTTAAACACGATCCCTTATCGATTACTGGTGATTTTGAGACGGCTTTTAAAAATGCTTCTATGAAAGTTTTTTCCTTAAGTAAATGAAGTTTGTTCTAGAAAAAGCTGGAAGGAGAAGGGGTAGAAAAGAAGTTGAAGTTTTTAAAGTGCCTTTGTTTGCTGTAAAATTATGGAATGTCAATAGCTGCGTTATGGATTGTCTACCAAGAACAAATAATAATGTTGAAGCCTGTCTTAATGCTTTCTCAAATATTCTCAACACGCATCCTCTGATTTATTCTTTATTCGATTCATTCATCAACGAATGAGATTAGGTTTTAATTTTATTTTTTTTTTGACAGATTTTTTAAAAAAAATTTTTTAACTTTTATGAATTATTTAGAAATTAAGGCAATTAAACTATTCTAAAACATTTTATTTTTTTTTTTAAAAAAAATTAATTGAGCTATTTTTTATTTTTTTTTACCTGTAGGCAGTTTTATTAAAGCTTTTTTAAACGATGCTATTTTGAGCTACTCCCATAAAATTGGCCAAGAGGAATTTTTCTAAAAGAAAGTGGTATAAGTTTTTTAACTTTTAATTAGATTTAATTTTTTGAACCGGAAAAGGAGAAAAAAAATTTTTGATTAAAAAACCAAAACTTTGTACACTGTAACTAAGCACAAGAAAAAAGTTGTTCTGATGGAATTGTCGTTGCAGAAGTGCAAAAAACTTTTTATTTATTTTTATTTTATTTGTTTACTGTACCGAGCTCAAGCTCCTTCAGAATAAAAAAAAATAGAAAAAAAGTAAAATAATCGTTTCAAGGATCGCCTTGCCATCCTAAACTTGACATCCCTCCATGAGCGCTGTACACGAGGTGTCATGATCCAACAGTTTAAGCTCATAAATGGCATCAACGAAGTAAGCTGGGCGAACCCCCAGGTCCTCAGCAGCTCAGTCAATCAATTCAAGAATCGCTATGATTTTATAATGACAAGATGCCAAGATTTTAGCACATTTTATTTTTTTTTAATTTTTATTTAATTTCTATACTAAATGCCCCTCTCAGTTTCTAATTTTTTACTTATTATTTGTAAAATACAGGAAGCCGAGCTTTTTATAACGAGTAACGAGCCGTTATTTCAGTATTTTGCCTTTTTTTGTAGACTTTTTAATTTTAAATTATGCAATTAGAAACGATTAGAACTAATTAGCCGTTCAGTTTTAAAAAAGCGGACCAATAAAATTTGACTGGTCAAAATCTTTTCAATTTGTTTGCGTCTGGCTAATAGCCCGTCACAGCAAGCCCGTTCCTTTCAATAATGTATTGTAAAACAAGATTAATAATCACGTCTATTTGATTTTATATCTACCAACAACCCAAGAAATTGCTGTTCTAATTCCTAATGATAAAAGCAAAAATGTTAAAAAAGATTTGATTGTTCAGTATGAAAACGGCATAATTAAACGAGTCTTTTTAGGCCCTATAATTACGTCTTAATGTTCCCTAAATGTGAACAAGGCTGGGAGATAGAGGCATATCCAAAACAAAATAATGACTTAAAAAAAATTAAAAAAAATTGATGACGATTATGACCACGTTACAAATGACCAAGGGGAATCAAACAATAAATACGTAACAGTAATGCAATACTATGCAATTTAATACTGATAATATTGTAATGGTACTCGATTGATTATCAAAGGTCTATACATCATCTTATCTAAGCTGAGAAAGCTATTGGTAATTTTAGGTATAAATCAGTAAACATACCAAAAGTCCCACTTATTCCATCGGACACAGAACTACCATTTGATTTTAAGACAAACCAATTTCTAATTGGAACAGCTTTTGCAAATACAATAAACAAATCGCAACAACAAACACTTAATAAAGTTGGAATTTACTTAAATTAACCATTGTTAACTCATTGACAGTTATATAAAGTTTTATCGAGAGTTTCAGATTTTGAGGACATAATTAAAAGTTAAGATAAAAATCGAAATTAAACCGTAGCTTTTTTAACAAACAAATTTTTTGTTAATAAAGCAAGAGAAGTTAAATAGCACCCATTTATTATGTTTATTATGATTTATTCACATAAATCGTCCAATTTTTGTCTCTTCTCGCACGGCTCTGATACTTCTTCTTTATCTTCAGCATGTAATTAATTGAACTAGCTAAAATGATGAATTTTACTAGATAATAAAAAAAAAGATAAAACAGATGAATTTTACTATATATTTTGTTAAAACACTAGATATAAAGATAAACGACTATTTATTTATATATTTCATTAGATAAAAAATAAAAATACAATCGAGACGTAAACTGATGTTAATTTGGTATCAGCAGTCAACAAAAGATATAATCTTTTGGGACACTCTTTTGAGCAATTGTAGAAGCGTTTTTCTCCTTCATTTGTTCTTTTTGTATCCGATCGAGTCCATTTAACTGAGTCTAGTTGGTTTATATAATCAATCGCTTCTTTAAGGCTTTGACACTCGATTTGGAGCCTCCTTATTTTTGCCTCATTTTTTTCTTTGCGCATTTTGATTTTCAACTTGAGCTTGAGTTTGATTTGAAGTACAAGGTAGCTTTGCTTGGAGATTTTCCCTTGGTCCTATCTCACAAGTCTCAGTGGGAGTAGCCTCGGTGCTTGAATCTGAATCCTTGCTACTATAAGATGAAAAAGATTCATTTTGGTCATTTTTAGTTAAATTTAGATTCGACATTTATTTATTTATTTGTTTTCTGTACAGAATAAGTTAAAAAGTAAAATAAAAAAAAAAATAAATAAAAATGAAATAAAATAAAAATAAAATTAAAGTTAATAAAATGAGATAAAAAAAAAAGAATCGAAATAAAGTAAATATGCTAAAAAAATGAAAGTTGAAAAGACATAAATAGGAATAGATTGTTACATGTTGCACATGTTTAAATAGTTCAAGTTTCAGGAAAAAAAGAAGAAATAGTAAGGTAGCAATTACACAATTGAGTTGGGTATTCAATATATCTTGATTCGAAACCTTCTTTGTATTCCTTCACCAGTCTTTCAACCAATGGAATAGAATGACTCAGTCCTGTCCCAACATATCTCTCACTCAATTCAAAAAGCCGATTCGAGACTGTTAGTAATTTTAGTTTATTAAAAGCCTCATGATGCACGATGTTGGAGGGAGTATCATATTTTAACTTAAGAATAGATCTGACTGCTGTATTCTGAATTGCTTGTAGTTTTTTGATATTATTTTCTGAAAATGAATTTAAGCAAGGAAAATAATTTGAGAATTTTTGAATTGTCTTCTAAAACTGGAGTCTTAAGGTCTTGTGTGCTAATTTGGGATATTACGTCATTGAAATTTGTTGGCTGATATCCAGGCGTTTTTGGCATCATATTGTCATCATTGTCTTTTTGGTCAGCTCCAATTATTGATTGGGTTTCTTCTTGGTCGATGTAAAGATCATTGTAGTCAATCTTTTTCCTCTCAAGCGACTTTAGCTTTTCAGCAATAGAGAATTTTTGTGTCAAGTGTCCTTTCTGATGACACTTTTCGCAAAGTGTTTCTTTGATAGGGCATTTCGCTATGTTGTGTCCTTCTTCATCACAAAAATAGCATTTCTGCTTTTGTCCAACAATTGACACAAGACACTTTAAACCATACATCATTGTAGGGCCTGACAAGCTTCCAATAATGTTCTCAACTTCTTTTGGGAATGATATTCCCACTCTTCTGACACCATTTTACCTCTCGGGTCTATCTTTATATTTTTCTTCAGTGATGTGTTAAATCTTTAGACCATCAATCCGAACAGCGTTAAAAAAAGTTTCAAGTCTATGATTCTCGAAATCAGAGGGCAAAAAGTGAAATCGAAAAGTACAATACCTTCTGAGATCCGGGACTTTATTTGCATCTTCAAGCCTGAAATTGGTTCCATTAATATTGATTTTATGGCTAATCGGTTTGTCTAACCTCTTCAGATTTAGCTTGACCGAATTTTTAAATATCCACCGTCGGTTTTGGTTTGTTTTGTTGAGCGACATTGCCAACACACAACTTTCAACGGTTTTTTAACACGTGATTACCCTATTAATTAAATTTGGTTTTTCAAAATTGCTAAGCCAAACGACAATTTTCAAATTTTTTAGTCTACGTAATTTAAGAAAGCTATTTATATTATCAATTTAGTTAAATGTCAATTAATTATTTAATTAGAAACTCGAGTTCAAAATTTTATTATCTAGTGTCAATTTTATCTGATGAATTAATCTTAATTTATATCAATTAATTATTTTATATAGTAAATTCTCTTTATTTCTATTGATTAATTTTTTTTTATAGGAGTTAATTTTTTTATCTACTGAATAAATTGATTATATAGTAAAAATAATCTTTTTTATCTAGTAGATTCATCATTTTATCTAGTATCAATTAATATTTTAAGTTTATCTTTTTCTTCTTTCTTATTTATCTTAGCTTCTTTTAATATTCTTCATATTTCTTTGAAATTAATCGCAAATCGACAAATCAAAATCAAAAATAACATTAGATCCTTTTTAATTTTAATTTTTGAGCATGATTATTTAATTTGGTCATTAATTTCATTTTATCAAAAACAGCTGGTATCAAAAATAATGAACCATATAAAATAACACAAAGTTCGTGAATTTATCTTGGTAAGTTTTTAATTGAGTAAAAGGTGGCGTTTAAATTTCAAAATATAATTCAAAATCTGAAAGGCTTCCAGAATAATCAATAATTTAAAAATCAGCCTTTTTCTTGTAACTCAAGTAACAGTTTTTTATTTAATAAAATTATTAATTTTTAAACTATGGTAATCTGATAATTTTGTTCAAAATAAATTTTAAACTTAACTTACAAAAATCTTACATTTTTAATTTACTTACTTGACAAGATTTTTGATGAATTGGTAAATAAAGCAATATTAAATAAATATTAACATCACAAAACAATTATTATCAAGAAGATTGATAAATATTATTTCTAATTCGAAAAAAAATTATTTCGGCTTTATTAAAAAATTACGAAAATTATTTTTTAAATGTAAAACCTTTTGAATTAAATTTTAATTTAAGCATTTTTAGTTATCAAATAAATAGGGCTATGAATTATGATTTGGTGATTTGAATTGTATCTGTAATGGAAAGTCTAAATTCGTCTATTTATACAAATACCAGCTGTCACAGAACAGACACCAAAATAAATGTAGAAGAAATCATTTTTGGATTTTTATCACTAGTTGGAACATTGACATCAGTTGTTAATACTTTAGTGTTCTGGAAGTTAAGATTCAAAGACCAAGTGTATAAATACTATTTAATTTCGTCAATATTTGATACACTCTACATGTTTTGTATTTGTCTTTACACTTTAATCGCTTGTGGATATCCATGTGATAAATTAAATAAAAATGGTCTCATAAAATTTATTTATCTAATAGCAGTATATGACTATTTGACAGCCTGCATAGCTATCTACAATATCCTCATCGAAATATTTGTCACCACTCAGCGCTATTTTTTAATCTCAAGAAAAAAAACCCTCCAAAATTTAAATCCTAATTTAGTAATGTTTATAACAATTTTAGTAGCTCTTTTGTACTATTCGCCTATAGTTTTTTTGAAAAAAATATGTTTCACAGCCAACATTGGCTTCACAATGGTGTACACAAATTTTGGACTTTCTGAAGTTGGTCGACTTGTTCCAATAGTTTTGTCATCCATTAGACTTATTTTAGCCTCTGTTATTCTTTTGATTGCAAATATCTTCACATTAATTGAATTCAAAAAGTATCTTAAGCAAAAGCGGCTTATGAAATTTTCGAATCTAAACAGTAATCTAAACAGCTCGTACAGTGGACCAAGAAAACAAGTCAAAGATAAGAAAATGAAAAATGTGACTCAGATGTTAATTTCTATCGCATTTGTCTATTCTATAGGTACTCTGCCATATGCTTTATACTATGGACTATCCGAGCTGTTCAAGACAAATAATTTCATTATTGACAAAATTTTGTATTCGTTTGGTGGTGTTGGATTTCGCTTGATAATAATTCTTAAAATTTTAATTTTTTATAAATACAATAAAATTTTTCAAGAAGAATTTAGGCTGATTGTAAAAAAGCTTTGGGAAAAGTAACGCTTAAAATCAAGAATTAATTTTTGATCATGGGAAAGTTCAATACCATTTTAACTTCATTCGATTAAGTGTTCTTTTAATTAAAAGAATATTTTTACGATTCAAAATTAAAGAGAATATTTATATTATTATTCTGAATAAAAATCGAAGAAAAATAAGATACTGAAAATAAAAAAAAAACCCAAGACAAATTTTATTTTCCAAATTTATTTCCTTTTCATAATTGATCTTTTATTTATTCGTTTTAATGAATTTTTTCAATTTTTAAAAAATAAATTTTTTGATTTTTCTCTTATTTAATCCTAAAATTAAACCTAAAATTCTCTTGACAATACAACGAAGTTGCATATATTTATCATTTGACTCAGCCAAATTAAAAAAACATAATTTATTTCAACAACTCGGTCAACAAGTTCAAGAACCGATACGATGCCTTCCGGTCCAGTCAACAATCATGAACAGGAGCATTTATTTATAAAATGCCCTTTTTTACAGCTTTTTCTAGCTTACTTTTCTATGTGAAATGTGCAAGGAGCTACCATAGGTGACCTCCTAGTAGGCCACCTCCACAAGCTAGTCTTGCTGTAACTTATATATTATTATTATTATTATTATTATTTTATAATAATTATTAAACCAGGGTGTACGATCTCTAGATATCCCTTTTTTTTAATAAATTTCACTCAAATTTAATAGAATCTCACTTAAATTAATAAAATGTTGGCATTGTGCTATAAGAAGCATTTAGGCCCTGAATTTTCAATTTCATAATTTTTTTGCTTAAATATTGCACCTTCTGCAGAAGTCTGCAAAATCTGTGCAAATTCTGCAAAATTGCACCCTATTTAAAAGTATTAAAAATAAAGCGGAATTTATTTGCACAGATTTTGCAGACTTCTGCAGAAGGTGAAACAACAGTTGTTTCACTTTGTTTCATTTACAGAACAAGTTTTTGACTTTTAGAACAAAAGTTATAAAATTTTTTAATTTTTGTATTGGAAGTTTTGTATGAAATTTCACAATGGCGAATATTTTGAACCTCAGAATATTCAATTTCTATAAATTGAGAGTTTTTTCTTCTTTAAAACGCTAAGGCTTTTTAAGTATACGAGATATACTAAAAATTCTTTTTGCATTGAATTCCTCACATCAAAATTAATAAAATTAGGGAGCCACAATTTAAAAAGTACAAGTCAAGACTTGTACTTTTTAAATTTTTTCAAAGTCAAGACTTTGACTTGACTTAAGACTTGTGACTTTTAAACAACTCTGCTTTTGTCCTCAAATTAATAACGAAAAATATAAGATTCTAGCTCTGAATTATAGAAAATTTATTTTTACTATTGAATTCAAATATAAGAGTTTTCATATGATTAAAGCCTTGAGTAGATCGTTTTTTTAACATAATTTTTCATGTAACATCAAAGACCTTCAATCAGATTCAATTTCTATAATTCATCCCAATTTCTATAATAAGTCCCAAAAAAGAGTCCAATTCCGGACTTTTTTTAAAATTTTCTAGATCAGGCTTCATATCAAAAAATTTATATACTCTTAGGTTGTCTAATGCAGCAGATTTGCCATATATCAGAATTTTCTTGCTATTTTAGCATAAATTTCTTCACAATTCTTCTTCAGTATTCAAAATTTTAAAGCCTGAACTTGGACTTTTTAAAGAAAATTAAAAAAAAAAGTCCGGACTTGGGGTTGTACCTAAAGTACGGAACGTCACTATGGAACGCCGGAACGGAACGTGCTAAAATACGGAAATATGTAACTACGGAAGATATTCTAAAATATGGAACATTCAATAAACGGAATGAAAACTAATATACGGAACAAAAAAATTCTTATTTTACCGAATTTTTTAAACTAATATACTGAACAGATCACTGAATTTTTAAAGATCTAAAATACGGAAGCTTTACGGAACAGACTTGAGCAACAAATAATCTTAAAATATGTAACTGATATTAAGCTAAATTTTATCTACTATAAAAATTTGATCATAAAAAAATAAATTTTTATTCGTTTATTGGCTTAAAATTGAAAATTTAGAAAAAAAGTTTTATGATTTATTAAAAAAATTTGATCCTACAAAAGATATTCAAACCAGTTAAATTAGTACTCCAAAAGCTGGTGTAATTTATATATTTTATCATTCCGATCCAGATTATAATGGTAAGGAATTATTTTTTTACTAATCAAGAAAATATTTTTAACATTATAATAATATTTTTTCTTTAGTAAAATCGACTAATTATTTTTACTCATAAACCTTCTGCTTGATGCAGAAACCCAGAACTCATTATCTCATTTATTTCTTTTATTAAAGTTATTAATTGTAAAAAACTTATGCATCATCCGTTAGCCTTTTAAATAAAAACTAAAATACAAAAAAGTTTAAGACTTTTTGTAGCTTTGGATAATCAAGGTTATTTCCAATAATCAAGGAATATTTTTAAAGAAATAATATTTAAAAAAATGTTCAAAACTTATATTTTTATTTATTATCGAATATGATATTTTGAAAAAATTATCTGTAAGATAAATATCCTAGCTAAAAAATTTCATCTTTAAATAATTAAGTTGAGTTTTTTTTTCCAAATCTATAAGCTCCTTTAAACTTGGTTCCAAAAGCTCAACATGTCCTTTAAAAGCGGTCGTTTTAATCTGCTTTTTTTCGCCATACGTAACCTTGCCATCAAATTCATTGACAGGTATGTCCAGAGTTGGCGCAATTTGCGCTATCGTACATCCCAAATGATCTTCTATCTCTTCCAAATAAAACATTTCGTTGTACCAAATACAACATCCGCCGTCATCTTTTATCAAACGATTTGAGCAGCCTTTGCCTCTGGACGGACAAGAATGGTACCAAACTTTTTCTTGCACTTTGGACACAAGTGAAATGGCCAGGCCCATCCGGTCCGCTCTGCCAACCCGACCAATTCGGTGCACATAATTTTGCTTCTCATCTGGCAGCGTGACATTAATGACATACGGCAGTCCCGTTATATCAAGGCCCCTGGCAGCTACGTCCGTACAAATCATTAGCCTCACTTTATTTTGTTTGAATTTTTCCAAATTTTCTGTTCTTTCACTGTGAGATCTGTCCGAGTGAAGACAAACACACGAAAATTGGTGACCAAGTGCTCGCGGACCACCGCCCAATTTGATAAAATAATTTTCCAAATTGTCACAGTCGAGTTTGGTGCGACAAAAAATCAGAGCCCTGTCCATTTTATATTTTTCTACAGCTCGCACACAATACTCGGCTTTCAGAGTCTTCACAGCCTCAGACAGCATCTCTTTACTTTCAGTCTGTTGGTTAAGTCTATCAGTGGCGTGCACACCATCTGTTTGCACTTTTTGTCTCAAATTTCGCCAACTGGTATCCAGTTTGGGATCTATTAGACAAACACAGTGGTGGATTGTGTCGGGCACAGAGTCTTGGCCCTTTAGGTCAATCCAATTTGGGAAGTGCATTATTTTTTCGGCAAGTTTTTTGACTTCAAAATTGTGCAGCGTTGCCGAGCAAACAATCATTTGAAGTCTTTTGCCATCAAATCCAACTGAGGGAATTTTGCTGTGAATTTTCATGATAAAGTCCCGGTGGCCTTGGGTCAAAAGGCCGTCAACTTCATCCAGAACAAAAAATTTCACTTGACTCAGTGAGACAATGTTGGTTTCTATCAAATCTTGGAGGCGCCCTGGCGTTGCTACAATAATGTCAACTCCATTTTGTATTTGACTTGTCTGCTCCTTGATAGGCACCCCTGCAACAACAAGAACTTCATTTATATTCAAGTTAGTGAGATTTTTTTTGAAATTTTGTATTTCTCTAAAAGTTTGTTCAGCTAGCTCTTTGGAGGGCTCGACTATAAGTGCTAGGGGTGCATTGTTTTGACGCTTGATTTCGTGACGAGTTCCGCTGCTTTTCGGGGAC
The DNA here is from genome assembly GCA_010279815.1 of Brachionus plicatilis. Classification (NCBI taxonomy): domain Eukaryota; kingdom Metazoa; phylum Rotifera; class Eurotatoria; order Ploima; family Brachionidae; genus Brachionus; species Brachionus plicatilis. The sequence goes on from QEOQ01000710.1 coordinate 34,492, forward strand.
ACAACTGTAAATTCTTTCAGGGCTTGAGCTATGCCAATAAATCCATCCTGAAATTTTTTTGATAAACAAAAGTGTTATTCTATGACATCAGTAATTTTAAATTATTTATCAAAATATTAACTATAAGGTTCCAGAAATTCAAAATTTAAGTGCTATCTGAATTTCTAATTTTTGACTTTAAATTCGTAAACTATGTCCTTTGAAACCCTAAAATTCTTTTTTTTTCGAGGGAAAAAAAAATTTATATCCAGGTGACTAAAAAGAACTAACTCTTTAAAAAGTTGTAGGTCTTTCAGACTCAATTACTCAAAGATAAAGTTAAAATCTTTTTTAAAATTATAGTAAGACGGCCTAACCGGGTCACCTATTTTTTTGATAATTTTCCTAAAGACTCAGTAATGATAGAAAACGCGAAATTTAATCACCCATTTAGTCCGAAATTTCTGGGTCACCCCGTTAGCTGCTGGAGTTAATGGGATGAGGGGTAATTCGGTTAATCTTGTTAACCTAACCGGTTAGCCCTGAAGATCACACAGATGGGGTGGTCTTGTATTTTTACAAAGGTTAATATGAGTTAAATGAGTTATTTTCAAGGTTTATTTTGTGAATTTTGGCAGTAATTGGATGAAATGTGGTCATAATGGGGTGATGCCCTATTAACCGAATTGGCCCAAAAATTCACCCCTTTAAAAAGTCCGCTAAAGAAAAAAATTTAAAATAACAAATTCGTTGAACATTTTTTAAATTTAATTGCCAAAATAGTGATTTAAAAAAAATTAAAATATCTGAGATTTAAACCCTAAACCAACTACATAATTTGATAGAAAATCACCCATTTTAACCAATTTTATTTTTTGACTCAAAAAAAATTAGAAAAAAATTTTTTTTTCTACAAGCTGTTTTTTTATTTAAATTCTCTGGACACTCAATTACTTATTTTTAGAAAAAAAATCCTAATGCCAAAAGAAAATTGTTAATTTTCTAAGCTAATTTAAAAGTTGTCACCCCGTTCACACATAAAAAAAATTAGGCTGTCTTACAATATATATATATTCAGAAAGAGCGTAAAATTTTCTACAACCTGGTATATAGTTTTGTTTGAAAAAAGGGTGTGCCAATTTTTATTATTGAAAAAAATCCAAAAAGAATACTTTTTTCAGTTTAATCGTATGTACAGTACAATTTAAAACTAACTTGTACATTTCTTTTCCTCAAATCTTCCTCAACTCTTCATTTCCTCAACTTTTCCTTTCCTTTCCTAAGAGTTGAAAAAAGGAAAAGTCGATGAAAAAAAAAGTAAATGAAAGGAAGACTTGAAGAAAAGAAAGAGTCGAGGAAAGGAATAGTTGAAGAAGAGTTGAGGAAAGTTGAGGAAGAGCCGAGGAACAAAATGCGTACAAGTTAATTTTAATTTGTTCTGTTGTCTCAGGGATTACTTAGTAAACCACTTTTTATTTTTAAACAAAACTAGACAAAATTCTGAACAAATCTATGGTTTTACTTTTTTGAATTTTACTTTATTTAAATAAAGTATCAAAATCATGTGATTTTATTAAAATTTTGAATAATTTAATTGAATGACAATTTTTTGAATATTTTAACTAAAAATTGAAACCAATCCCATTAAATATTATTTTTATGTCACCAAAGTCTAAATTTATCCGTTCTCGCATTAGTTACATTGGAGAATTTTGCAAGAAAAAAATTATTGATTTTAAAAATGATGATAAAATGGAAGTTGATGTTGAACCTGATAATAATAATATTTATCAAGAATCTTTATTTTTATCAGGATCTGAAAAAGAGGAATCGGATTGTGAAGTTTTCTTTCAAAAAGAAGAGATGATCAGATATTTCCCTTATATTGCAGTTAGTATTATAAAATTAGAAATAAATTAAAAAATTAAAAAGCTGTTTAAAATCTCTTTTAATAATAAAAATTCAACTAACTGCGATATAAGGGAAATATCTATTGTGATCATGATGAATATAAAAATGGCTTTCTTTTCATAAAATTACTTAATTAATTTAAAAATGTGAATTTATTAAAGTTTGATGCTAGTTTTTCAAATATTTAATTAAATTTTAAAAAAAAATAATTTTTTATTTAACTTTTTTTAAATTTTTGTTTATCCTTTGTGACTATATGAACCGAGTCAATAAATTAAATAAATGTAATAAATTAAGCATTATTGAGATCTAAATGATAACCCAGATTACAAAACTCACATTTTTGATCAAAATTCATACCATAATATTCTAAATACTCAAAATATTGTTCTAATTCGAAAAAAAAAATTCTAATTGTACGAAACATCAAAAAAAAAATTGTTTAAAATCGACTAATTCATCTATCTGCTGATTTTTTGCTTTTTATAAGTATTAATATGTTTAATTTATAATTTTAATACGATATAGAAAAATTAATAAGAATGATATCAGTTATATAAATCTAGTCAATAATTTTTTTATTAGAAATTATAGTTAAAAAATAGTAAATCCCCAATAAAAAATCCATTTTTCTTTTTTTGTTGAATTTTTACCATTTTTCAGCTTTTTTTAAAAAATTTTACCGAAATGATTTCGGTAAATTTTTTTAAAACGAAAATTGACTTAAAGTTTACGTCAATTTTCGTCAAAAAATTCAATCAGATTTTATTTTTTTTACTTTTTCAAAAATTCGAAAAAAAAATTTTTTCATTAAAATTTGTTTTTTTTTTTTCACTGAATTTGACAATAATTATGGGTAATTTACGATAATTATCGTTATTTACGAAAAATGCCATCTTTTAGATTATCATATTTTACGCTAAGTATGGTAAAATATCATGTATATACTATAATTTACGTAAAATATGACGAATTCAAGGTATCGTGGCAGCACTGTACTAAAAATTTAGATTTAAATTTTTAAAAATTTGTCTTATTTTTTATCAAAAACAAAATTAAATAAAATGTTTGGAACTTACAGTTGGCTCATAATCAAAATCAGTTTCGCCAAAGTTGAATTTTATTTCCGCATTTTTCATACAAACTGAAGGAAAAAAAACCTGCTTTTTTAAGACAGCTGGTATGTCATAAGCATTTCCCAAGTCTTGACCATTTTTGGACCACTTAATTTTCATTTGATCCAAGTCTAGGTAGCACCCAACGACATCATCCTTGCCATATGGCTCTCCATAAGTGTCAAATTGTCTTGAATTTGATTTTTTACCGGTGCCGCCAAAGCCGAAACCAAGTTTATCGGTTCCTAAATCGAGTACAGCGTCTTGGGTCGACCACCCAACTCGACACAAGCCTTCATCTACAACTTTTGCTTCAAAAAAATATTTTCCTTTACTAATTACTCCTTTTGTCGAGCGGCATCCATGCCATTTGTTTTCATCTCTACTCTGACATAATAAACCCTCAGGATCAATGGCCATGGCAGGTGTTCGATCAAAGGCACTCATTTTAAAACCAATGCTAGATGGTTTGTTGTTGAGATTTTTTGAAAGTCCTTTTTGTTCTTGGATGTCTTTTAAAGTTTCATATACAATTTGAATTACTGGCAGACAAAAGGCTCCTGTTTTTCCAGAACCTGTCTCGGCAGCCATTAGAACGTCTCCGCCTCCCAATATTAATGGAATGGCCTCGCCTTGAATATCTGTCGGAAGTCTTTTAAAAAAAATTAAAAATTTTTTTTTTTTACTTTTAAGAACTCACAGCCAGCCCATGTTGTTTACGGCTTCGGCTATTTCTGGCATTACACCCAATTCTTATTAAGCATTAAATTATACTTTTTTCCATTTATCCTAATAATTAAATTACCTGTCTCAAAAGCGTTCATTTTAAGTGTGACAAAAGAACTAAAATTTTATTTTAATTTAAATTTTGAAAATAGATGAATTAAATTAATTGCACAATCAAAATTGACTAAGGTTTTGTTAATTTTATTTAAATTGAAAAATAAAAATAAAAATTTTTAATAATCAGATTGTTTAGAGAACAATTGAAGATAAACAGACCCATATCTTGTTTTAAGATAATCTAAAAATGATGGATGGCCTTCTAAAAATTCACCAGCCGTTTTATTTTAAATTTAGTTAGCAAAAAAAAAAAGGATTTTTTAAAAATTGTTTCTATTTTAAATTTTTTGTTTTTTTTAGTTTAGTCTACAACCTTAAACTAAAAAAAATATCAAGTTGAGTTTTCAAAATTAAGGCTTAAAAAAAACCTTAAATTATATTTGATTTTTGTTAAAAAATATAGCAGCGAAACAAAGTTAAATTTTGAAAAATTCATACAAATTTAATTCTAGTTAAAGATTAAACAAATTAGGTTTAATAAATTTTATTCTTTTATTAGTAGAAGATTTTGAAATTTTGATTAAATTTGAGCCTGTCTATATGTTAGATCAGGGTTTATAGCTGCATCAAGCTCTGAAATTCTTAATTTAAAATGGGTCATCCAAAACTTGAGTTTAAGACATAAACAAAATAAAAAATTCTTTTTATTTTTTTTGCATTTGGTGCAGCACCAAGAACTAAGAAAATAAAATATTAGAAAAATTAATTTTTTATTCGTTCTTTTTATTTTTTTAATTTAAACTCAAGTCTTGATGACGCATTAAATTAATACTATTAGACCATGCGTTCTTAGGTTTTGTGAAATTTACTACATAATGATAAAAAGAACAAAAAAAAATGTAAAAAAATTGAATAACTTTTTTTCTAAATGTTTAAACTTAATTCTATAAATGCAACTTAGTGCAATATTCAAAGTTGCATTAAATATCAAGGTCTGCTAAATTTGCAGAGTTTAGCAGAAATAAAATTTCAATATAATCGAGCGTGGTGCATTTTGCAGAGATTTTGCACATCATTTACAGACTTTTACAGAATTTTACAGTTGAAAGAACTTTGAAAGTTGCATCATTCTACCATCACAGAATTAATATTAGACTTTTAAAAAAAAAATATTCAATTTTTTTACACTTTGTTCTGTTATTTTGTACTGAACTTCACAAAACCGCGTTCTTAATCAAATATGTTTAAGGATGAGCGAGATTTAGTTTGGTGCATGGTCCAAAAGTGTGTCTTTATTTGTGGTGCAGCAAAATCGAACTAGGGAATACGGTATAATATTTTTTTGGTACTAACGTCTAAAATCGCATTTTAATTTTTTAAAATAATAATCATAAATTGTGTTAATTTTCTACTTTACTACTACTAAGAATATTTTAATGAATAATAATCTAATATACTATTTGTTTTCTTTTCCCAAAAAACGTTAGGAAAGGAACCAAAATTTAGAGAGAAGAAGAAAGGAATAAAAGCGTACAAGTTCGTTTTAAATTGTACTTTATATAAAAGATTTATTGTTATACTTTTTTTATATATCTTTTATTTTATATTCTGAAGTTGCATTTCAGATAAACAGATAAATAAAAACATTATTAGTTAGTTTAAAAATTTAGTTTTTAGTTTCAAAATTATTTTGGTATTGTTTTAATCCGAAACCCTCAAGTCTAGAGTAATACTTGAGAAGTCTGACTGGATAGAGTTAAAGGACCTTCCATTAAAACCAAAAATTTTAAAAAACAATTAAAATCGACCTTATCATCTTTAAAAAAATTTTTGAAATTTTCAATTTAAATAATGCTTGAATAACTTTATTTATTAATAATAAAAACTTATTTGAAATTGAATCTTTATCTCGTGCCCGAAAATTTTCAATTTTTAAAATAATCAATATTTTAAAAATCATCTATTTTTTGAATTCAAATATAAAACTCAAATTTAAATAGATTATATCACATTAATATTTTTTGATAAAATAATTAAATGTTGAAGCTATGGTAATTGGTAATTTGACAATTTTGTTCAAAATTAATCTAAAACTATTTTTCACAAGAACTTACATTTTCTTGTTCATTTTTGACGAGATTTTTGGTAAATTGGTCAATAAAGTAATATTGCATAGATGGTAATATTTCAAAACAATTATTGCTAAGATAATAAGTAAATATTAACTCTAATTTCTAATACTAAATTATTTAGGCCAAAAGTAAAAAAGTACTGAGAAATATTTCATTAAAAAGTTGATTTTTTTGAACTAAGTAAATATCATAATCAAAATTTAAAAATACTTAAGTAATCAAAATTATGGTATAAAATGATAATAAAAATGAGCTAAAATAAAAACGAAATTAAAAAATGTCTCAAACAAAATTTAATAGTAAATCCACTGCCTTTGAAGTAATAGAAGGCCACAACTTGAAGGGATATGAAGTAATAGTTACTGGAGCCTCGTCTGGAATCGGAGTTGAGACGGCAAGAGCTTTTGCTAGCGCGGGAGCAAGAGTTGTTATGTTAGCCAGAGATATGGACAAGCTAAAACATGTTGCCCAAGATATTTCAAAAAGTACGGAAAATCAATTGATTGAGACTGAACACTTAGAATTAGATTCACTCGAAAGTATAAATCAATTTGTCAAAAAATATTTGGAGAAAAAAAGGCCTCTTAATATTCTAATAAATAATGCTGCTGCAATGGCTTGTCCTTTGAAATACACCAAAGATGGTTTTGAATTACAATTTGGAACAAACTATGTCGGACATTTTGCACTTACATACGGACTTTTGCCAGCTTTGAAAGAAGGAGCCAAAACTAGCGGAAAAAATTCTAGAGTTGTGTCTGTTTCTTCTTTAGCTCATGTTTTTTCAGATATTCACTTTGAGGATATTAATTTCAAAAATCGAGCCTACGACAGCTGGCTTAGTTATGGTCAATCAAAAACAGCCAATTCTCTTCATTCTGTTGCTTTGACTAAATTGTACTCCAAAGAAGGCATTTTTTCTAATTCAGTTATGCCTGGTGGCATTTTTACTCCTGGTTTTAAAAAAGTCTATGAAAATTTAAACGAAAATGAAAAAATTCAATTGAAAATTATTGATGAGCACGGAAACCCAAATCCTGACATAAAAACTGCCGAACAAGGTGCAAGTACAACTGTTTGGGCAGCGGTTGCACCTGAACTAGAAGGAAAAGGAGGATTTTACTTGGAAAATTGTGATTTTGCCAAGCTTAAAGAAAATTTTCAAGATGCATACAAATCTTATGAAGGCTATGTTAAACACGCCGTTGATGAACAAACCGCAATTAAACTATGGAATTTAACTCTTGAATGGATTAAGAAGAGTTAAATGTTTATATATACTTATTGATTTTAGCTTAATAAATTCATTATTTTCAGATTTAAAAAGATTTTCAATTTAAAAAAAAAAAAAAACGATTTTTCAACCACTTTTTTTAAGCTTAATAAATTGAAATGAACAAAAACTAATTAATTTCAAATTTTTTAATTAATTATTAAATAAACGTATCTGAAAAAAATAAACGTAAATTAATTAATTTCAACATGACGGTAATATTTTCTGCTTCTTTTCCTTCCCTAAAATCAAAAATAAAAATGAATAAGTCTATTAAGTTCTTGAATTTAAGCGTGGTCTTTAATTTTAATTTTTTCTAATAATTTATCTAAAACAAGATTTAAAAAAAAAAATGTTGCCGAACTGCGTCGAGTATTGTGAAATTCAAAAACAAATTGAACAAAATTTTCTTCCTTTTTTGATGAATTAAAATTGGCATGTTAATTTTATATTGATAAAATTTCTGAATAAAGCACCAATATTACTTAGTGTTTATTATTTTTCTTGGGTATCAAAAAAATTTCTTTTCACATATAAAAATTAAGATTTATTATAAAAATTCAAAAACAATCTAATTAGCACCAAAAAGTGAAAATAAAAAATAAAAAAATTAATTAATTATTTTGAATAATATGCCAATCTTGAGCCTTTTTTTTTCTTCCTGGCTTAGGCTTTGAACCAATAACCGTATCGTAGTATTTTTCTGGTATTGTTATTGATTTTTTGTGTAAAGCAATTACAATAATATGCTTACACATATAGCTTTTGTGGTAGTCCTTACACGTACAAATTGAGAACTTCCAATCCAGTTCGTTAAAACGAACGACTCTAATCAGGTTGGTGAATTCAACAAAACTATCAAAATTCATACAAGATACAAACTCACACTCACCATCTATATAACAATTCTCGTCGCATTCTAATGTTTCTACATATCTTTCAAAATCTACCTCATGATCTAGGCTTAAAAGATAAGCATCTTCATACTGATCGAATTTAATTTTCGGTTTTTTGTTTAAATATTCAATAGCTTTTTTCCAAAATTCAGAAATATCTGGCTCCTCTTTAAATTTTTTCAAACTTAACCTATCAGTGGAAAATCGATTTAATATAATCTTTAAACGTTCAATAAATTGAGAAAATGGGACTCTTTCTCTAAAAGTATGAACATCTTTTATTGATTTATTGGTTGCTTCTAAAGCATTATTAGTACTTGGGTAAGAAGGGGCTAAACCTTCAAACCAGCCAAAGTTAGAGGAATTAATCCATTCCTTTTCAAAATAATCGAAATATTCTTCGATTCCTTTGACTGGTTCATTAATTAGCCACTTCTCTTTTAAGAGTTTATAGCCTAACTTAAATTTCAAATCTGAAAAGCTTAACTGCAAAGAGAAAATATCTTTTAAAACTTTTTGTGCTCTGCTCTTCATTGTTAGCTTCTCCGTCTACAGAACAGTCATCACCGTCCTCTGAAAAGTCCTTTTCCACCACTTTTTGTGCCACAGGAACATCAAAAACCATCAAATTTTCAATTTCAATATCAATCATTTTAGTTTTTTTTTAATTCAAATTTTTTTCAGAACTTATAAAAGCATTCAGAATTTACATAATTATTTCGAAAAATTAGATGCAATAATATTTGTTGGGAAAATTATGAGTTCTTTTTTTTATTAAAGTAAAATTGGTGCTTGATTCAGAAATTTTAGTGAAAAAAATATAATTAGCCATTAAAATTAGAGTAAATAAAATATACTTAAAAAAATACTGCAACATACTTAGTCGCACCTTTTTTAATTAAAAAATTTTTTTTTTCATGTTTTAATATGACAAAAAATAGAATATCAATAAGATTTAGATTGATTATTGGTTTAACTAAAATATAAAAGAAAACAATGATTTTACTTTAGGTAATATATTAGGTAATAGATTTTTTGTAAAGTTTTATTTTCATTTTATTACTTATTTGGAATTTATTATTTGAATTTCTTTTTTAAATTTAATTGTGAATGCTTAACACAGATAATTTTGAAACAAAAATTTTCAAATAAACTTTTCAACAATCAGTAAATGCATTTAAATATAAAAATCGATTATCAATGGATTGAGAAAATGTTTCTTCAATTTTTTTTTTATTTTCTAAATCTACATTGCATGTAAAGCATGTTACATTACAATTATTTAAATTAAATCAAAGATTTATTTTAATATCTAAAGATAAACTTTTTGAATTGATCATCAACTTCAAGATGCCGTTTTGAAGGACCAAAGCATGTTCTGTAAATTGTAGCAACTGATTATTCTTTGTACCATCAATATACTGATTCTGCAAAACTCAGAAAATAGTAAATTTGGGATATTACATTATATTAAAAGTCCAATTCAACTTTAAGTGGTGGTACAAAGGATGTATCAGTTGCTGTAATTTACAGAACATGTTTTAGTCGGTCAAGATTAAAGTTCTGGCGTTTTTATATTTTTTTTTGTTTTTTGCACTAAAATTCACAATGTTCTAAATTTTGCAGAATCAGTATACTGGTTTTTTGGTCCTTCAGAACTTGAGCTTTGGAATTTTTAATATTTTGTTTTTGTTTTTTGTACCAAATTTCACAATGCCTTATTTAATACCAGACTCTAATTACCTTTAACACACATTTGTGAAAATTTCTGTTTTTTTATTTATCAGAATCAGAAGAATTTTTACACATTATTTAGATTATTTAAGAGATCCAATTGTTCATTTAGTAAAAATAATTTCAATAAATAACAGGGATATGTCGTAATATAGCTAAAAAAAATAGGTTGACTTCTTTCTTCTTTTTAGCTTTAAAATTAAATTTTTGAGTAAATTTGACAAAAACATAACGAATTTAAATATAGTATATTTATCAAATTTATTGTTATTTAAGTCTTAAACCCTGAATAAGTCCATTTGGTCGAAACGTTTAGTAAAAAATGAAAATCAACTTATTTTGATTTTTTTTTAATAAATAATTAAAAAATAAACCTAAATTAATGATATTTTCATCAAGTTTTTAATTATTAAATCAGCTAGAACATCATGAAATTATTGGGAATATAATATTGATAAATGAGAAAAATTTTAAAAACAAAATAAGATTTTATTAAAAAGTTTAAAACTTAAAATAAACCAAGTTCTCAACCAACTGTTTTTGCTAGCTTTTGACTAGTTAAATAAAAATTCAAAAAATATTTCAAAATATTTAAAATTTTATTTTGTTTCTTTACATTAAAAAAAAAAAAAAGTTTTAAAATTTTAAATTTTTTTCACGCAAAAAAAATGCATTTTGAGTGTGAGTTGAGTGTTTCACGCAAAAATTATGCGTGATCAAGTGTGAGTGAGAGTTGAGTGCTTATCACTCAAACTCACACTCAAAATGAGCCTTATTTGAATGAAAATGAATTGGCTTTTCACGAAAGAGGCATAAGAATAAATAATAGAGTATGTCTTACAAATTCCAGCAGATTTCATATCTAGCTCATTTTCGTATTTAAAATCCTAAAAATTAAATGCTGATAATGAATCGTTTTTAAAAATAAAACAAGAAAAGTTTAAATTTTTTATTTAGAGTCCAAATTTTCGCATCTTATTTATTAAAAGCATTAAATTTGTTTTTGATGTAAAATATTTTCTTTTTTTCATTTGAAAATAAAGAAAATTTTTTTAAATTTAATTTATCATTGATTAAGGTTGAATAATTTATTTTTTCTCATGATTGCAATCAAATCACCAAACATGTTAATAAGCTCTTTTCGAAAAAGTTTATTGAACAGCATTTGTACCACAAGTCCCAATGAATAGTTATAACAAGCTACAATAAATGCACATGTTTCATACAAAGCTAAAAATGAGCCATTTTCTGCATTTTTCACGCCATTAAAAAGTATTCTAATCAACTCTGCAAGTATTTTGCAGAATTTTTGCAGACATATATTTTCGGATTAAGCAAAGAATCATTAAGATTAGTTTTTTTTTACCTTTTTTTTATATATTTAACTTTTTTTTTATACTCTTATACAATAAATAAATTTAGCATTTTACAGAACTAAATTATTCCTTATAGTAAAAAAGTTATTCAAATTTTTCTGAATTGAAAAGATCGAATTGAAATTAACCTCACAACCCCGGTCCGATTGCAGAATACCAATACATTAGCTAAATGAGTTACTAATGAATTTGTTTTGATAAAAGCGAAATGCAATGATAAATAGCAATGATCAACATTGAAAAACACTTCTCAACCTCCTTATAAAGTTATTCTAAAAATCACAGGAAGAAAAAAGTTACAAATTTTTTGCAAGTTTAAATGAATAATTAATAGATTAAATTCCTTTATACTATACATTATGCAAAAATTAAATATCTTTAATGTACAATTTCTTAATATTTCCTTTATTCGAATTTAAATTAATAAAGTAATTTATTAAAATACTATTTCTAATGGGTCCTACTAAAATACTGACCCCCATTTTTTTAAAATTTTCTGACCCCCATTTATTTTGCAAAGCAAAAATATTTTTTAAAGTTTTAATATATCATTTAGTTTGAATTTTTCTCTATTTTTTGAAAATTAAACTAGTTTGTCTCCAAAATTTTTATTTTTTGTGAAAATCGAATATTTTTATACTTTTAAAAACCTGACCCCCTACTGACCCCCAATTTTTTACGACTGACCCCCAACTGACCCCCATTTTTCTTGAAGAGAATTTAACTAGCTTTCCAAAAATGTGCCTAGTTTTTCTCCAGGATGTATAGTTTTTGAGATATTTTGATTATAATAAAAGACCTTAGTTATTCTGATATCGGATTTTAAAATTTTTAATACGATATACCATTAGATCAAGAATTTTCTAAGCTTTTTGATTTTTATGTTTGTTTTCTTAAATTCAATTTTATTTTTAGCGAAAAAACTATAATCTACTTTTAAAGAAACCTGACCCCCAATTTTATACGACTGACCCCCAACTGACCCCCATTTTTCTTGAAGAGAATTTAACGAGCTTTCTAAAAATGTGACTAGTTTTTCTCCAGGATGTATAGTTTTCGAGAATTTCAAAAGATTTCATAATAATTGAGAAAAATTCAATTTATAATTGTAATATTTGATATTTTTTGTTTTATTAATTTAGTTTTTAAACTTTTTAAATAAAAGTTACAATTAATTTTAATAACAATTAATTTAATAAAAAAATAAAGTCTTTGTCTTAAATTTTTAACCATGTAAAAATAAAAATATTAACTTAAATGAGGCGAAATTTTTTATTTTTTCTATTGCAATCTTTTGCCTCTTTTTTCTGATTTTCGTAAAGGGAAGTTACATTTCTTTTTATTTTAATTTGATCTTTTGGTGGTGGAATCATTTTTAAAAATTTTCTAAATTTTAAAAATTTTAAAACTAAAATAAACTATATTTATTAATGCAATTTTCAAATAAAAGAATATAAAAAAAATTTCATTTTTATTTTTCTTTATAAAATTTCTTAATTATCCCAAAAATGGATAAAAATATTGGTTCTAATGATTCACAGATTAGAAAAAATTTTGAAAAAAATTATATGTCATTTATCATCCAAGGAAACTCTTCAAAAAACTCTAAAGTACAAAAAATTTTTTACCTGAATTCTTTTTTAATTGTATTACTTTAGAACCGAGTGTTTTATTTTTCTCAGATCTTAAGAGATATCAACAACATCTGTGAGAATATTAAGGTTGATTTTGAACCACTCCTGAAACATTTATACTCAATCGGAAATTCCATCAAAAACTATCCATTAGTCAAATTCAAATTTCCAACTTATTGTAAGTTATGAATTTTAAATAAAAAATGTTTAAAAATATCATTAAATTATTTTAAAATTGGCCTCTAATATCAACATAATATTTAAATATATTATAAATTAATTCTTTCTTTAGCATCAAGATTTAAAGTTGATCGCTTCGCAAATAACTTCCTAAGTCAGAATGAATTAGATCTCTATACGCCTTGCTCAATATTAGGCGATGGTAATTGCTTTTATAGGTCTGTCTCTTTGTGTTTATATGGAACAGAAGATTTTCATGTCGAATTAAGACTAAGATGTCTAGTTGAAATGATTTTCAATTCAAATTTGTACATGGATAACATTTATCTTAATTCTCAATTACAAAAGACTTTAGAAACTAATGAAATTAATGACTTAGTCTTGCACTTGGCAACTATGGCTCAGTCTAGTAGAAGTTTAAATGATGATGAGGAAGTATTTTTAAATGAAATTAAAAGAATTTCAGAAAAAGACGAATGGGGAACAACTTGGCTCTTTTTTCCACTTGCAAATGCTCTTGGTGTAGATATTCAACAACATTATCCAGTTTTTGGCTCAAATTCAAATACTATTCATTTAAAAATTCTTAGAAACAAAATTCGATGTTTAAATCGCGATAAAAAAAGTAAATAATTTTCTAAAAAGAAAAATTTTAATTTCTTGAGTTAAGCTGAAACGATAAATATACTTTGGTCAAATACTATTAATGCTAATTCAGATAATTGGATTCCAAATCATTTTGTTAGCTGTCTAAAAAAAGTAAATCTAAATAATGTAATAAAAAAAAATGATGTTACTTTTTTAATGATTAAATTAAACTCTCAATTTTCTTAAAAAGATTATTGAATCAGATAGATTAAAGAAGTTGGAAGAAAAATATGATAGCGAAGTATTAATTAAGGATAATTAAAAATCATTTTAATAAATTCTTTTCTTATAGACTTCATTACCAAAGTTAAATTTAAAAGACATCAGTTGTTCGACAGTTGATTTATACACTTCACCAGTTAATAATAAATTATTTTTATTAAAAAAAGCCTCAAAAGGAGATTCTGAAATGTAGGCTTAATTAATAATAAAAATAATTATTGATATTCAGGTTAAGTAAATTTTCTTATTTAAGATATACTAAAATGGAAACAAAAGACAAATCATTTGAAACAACTGACACCGAAGATTCATATTCTGATGCAAAATTTTCAAATAAATATGGTAAATAATAAGAAATTTCTTAATTATTAAATATATAATTTTAATTTTATTTAATTATTTTAAAATTAATTATATTTAAAAAATTTTAGATAAGGATTTAGAGAATTTTAACTTTAAAAATCTGAGTTTTGAATTTGTTATCAATTACGTTCTAAAGCATGAGTGTTGTCAAAATATCCCAAAATCAGTCAGAAAGAAATCATGTTTCGTTTTTGATTTGAATAAGTTTAAATTTAAAGATATTTTGTCAGATAACAATGGGCGTTTTGATAATTATGCGGGAAAAAAAAAATTTTTCAAAATAACTTTAAATGAACAAGTGGTTATTGAAAGTCTTGGTGAAAAATATATAAATATTTTTGATGAATTTAAAAATGTTTATGAATTACACAAATATTTTTATAAGTCAAAAATGAACCCTAATTTTTGTCGAAAAATAGTTACTATGAGACTAATCGAGAAAGTAGCTGATTCGAAATTTAACAAAGCTTTTGTGAGTTATTTTTGGCAAAACGAAAACGGAAATAAAGAATTTACTGAAATACCTCATCAAAATTCACGAAAATCAATTAAGCCATATTATCGATCCTCAGATTCAGTCAAAGAAAGTATAAAAGAGGCAGTAACTAAGAAAGAGTCAATTCATTCCCATTTTAACAATTTGATAGAAAAGGCAAATAAGGGGTTTTCGGCTAGCGAAGTTCCTAGAAATACTCATCAATATTATAATTATAGCTTTATTAAAAAATGTAAAGACCTGGAAAAAAATAATTATAAAAAAACTCGTGACCAATATGTTGATATTATTTTTAACATGAAAAACAGTAATATTAGCGCAATAAAGGAGCTAAATATTTAATCTTTTTTTTTTAATTAGATGGTCTATGCAGAGAATTATATTTTGATAAAGAAGAAATGATCACAATATTTTTTCAAGATCAAGAGTTTTATGATCTTATTAGATTTGCTTCCTTTGAGTCTAATTTTACTGTCTTAAATATAGATACAACATTTGATCTAGGTATGATTAAAATTTACTAAAAAATTAATATTAACATTTTTAAAAAGGAAAATTTAACGTAACATTTGTTACTTATAGAAATTTAAGTTTATATAAAAATGACACTAAAACTCATCCAATTTTCCTTGGTCCTGGAATGATTCATTTAAAAAAAGAACATGCTACTTATAATTATTTTGCTCAACGCCTTTTAGCTTATGACAATCTTAACTATGGGAAGCAAGCATTTTCAATAAAAAACATTAAAATAATAATAACCGACGATGATTCATCATTGCCGGACGCTTTTAAAGTCAATTTTAATTTAACTAATTTTGTTTTGTGCTGTAATCATTTAAGAAAAAATATATCAAGGAAATTAGATGATTATGAAATTAGTGAAATTGAAAAAGACATATTATGTAATAAGATATTTGGAAAAAAAGAAAATCGGGATGATGCCTTAATTTCTAGCAAAAGCGAAGATGAATTTACTTTTAAAGTTAATGAATTGATCGAGGAACTTAATTATTTTGAACCAAAAAGGAAGAATGATTTGATGATGGGTGATTGGTTTGCGAAATATAAAGCACAAAAGATTTTTGATTTTGTTATAAAACCAAGTTTAAATTTCCCAGATATGCTCTCGAGATATTTAACTACAAATGACATAGAAAGTTTTAACAACAAAATAAAAACTGAGTTAATAAAATTGAAAACAAACTCAATTTCAGAGGTACTTGAGTATTTTAAGACTGTTTCAATCAATCAGATAAATCAAGCGAAATTAGCGATTTATGGCTCCGGTGATTATGAAATTGCTAATCTTTACAGAAGATTATCAGTATCAAGTCATACTTGGTCTCATCTAACTGACGAGAAGCAAAAGAATCTTGCCAGAAAATTTTTAAAAATGATTCCACCACCAAAAGATCAAATTAAAATAAAAAGAAATGTAACTTCCCTTTACGAAAATCAGAAAAAAGAGGCAAAAGATTGCAATAGAAAAAATAAAAAATTTCGCCTCATTTAAGTTAATATTTTTATTTTTACATGGTTAAAAATTTAAGACAAAGACTTTATTTTTTTATTAAATTAATTGTTATTAAAATTAATTGTAACTTTTATTTAAAAAGTTTAAAAACTAAATTAATAAAACAAAAAATATCAAATATTACAATTATAAATTGAATTTTTCTCAATTATTATGAAATCTTTTGAAATTCTCGAAAACTATACATCCTGGAGAAAAACTAGTCACATTTTTAGAAAGCTCGTTAAATTCTCTTCAAGAAAAATGGGGGTCAGTTGGGGGTCAGTCGTATAAAATTGGGGGTCAGGTTTCTTTAAAAGTAGATTATAGTTTTTTCGCTAAAAATAAAATTGAATTTAAGAAAACAAACATAAAAATCAAAAAGCTTAGAAAATTCTTGATCTAATGGTATATCGTATTAAAAATTTTAAAATCCGATATCAGAATAACTAAGGTCTTTTATTATAATCAAAATATCTCAAAAACTATACATCCTGGAGAAAAACTAGGCACATTTTTGGAAAGCTAGTTAAATTCTCTTCAAGAAAAATGGGGGTCAGTTGGGGGTCAGTCGTAAAAAATTGGGGGTCAGTAGGGGGTCAGGTTTTTAAAAGTATAAAAATATTCGATTTTCACAAAAAATAAAAATTTTGGAGACAAACTAGTTTAATTTTCAAAAAATAGAGAAAAATTCAAACTAAATGATATATTAAAACTTTAAAAAATATTTTTGCTTTGCAAAATAAATGGGGGTCAGAAAATTTTAAAAAAATGGGGGTCAGTATTTTAGTAGGACCCTTTCTAATTTGTATTATAATTTTTCTTTTTTATTACATTTTATAATTTTCCTACATCGCCAGAATTGGCGCTAAATGAAATAAATAAATAAATAAATAAAAAAGCGAAATAAATTCACTAATTTGGCAAAAACAGAGCCTAGTTTAGAAATTTATTTATAGAGAATATTTCTTGTTTCAATAATAAATAAAAAGTTGAAATATTTGTTGCTTCAAAATTGATTTCCTGATAACAACACTAAAAATTAATTTTTAGTAATTATGTCCAAATTATTTTTTTTAAATAACATCATTTTAACTACATAAATAGTTTTACATTTTTTTAAGATATTACAATACAATTTCTTTTTGGACTTTTTTTCTCGGTAGATAAATATTTTTTATTAGATATTTTTTTCATAACTAGAGTTAGCATATCTGTGTAGACGAAGCCTTAGTATTATAGAATCAAGCTTCTTAAGATATTGTATTGTATTTAGTATGTAAATTTTTATTTTAGATTTTTTTTAACAATAATCGTTAAATTTTTTTTATTTTTAGTTTACAGTTTGCTTCATTTTTATGATAGTTTTTCTATCCTTTTTTCCTGAAATTATTTTGTCATTTAAAATAGTTCCATTGTGAAAAAAAAAAATTCTAAAACTTTAAATAATTTTTGAAAGTAAATAATTTAACTTCCTTAATTACGACTCATATTTGAATAGAAGTAGTACTATCAGTAATATCTGCAGTATAGATATTTCTATCTACACAAACTCTCAAAATCGTTTAGCCTTATAAACTTTAAGGCTTTGTTTGACTTTGTTTGTTGAGTACCAATTATCTGTTCATTCCATTAGATGAATGAGGTTTTCTTAAGTTTTGATGATCCTACGATCGAGAATTCGAGGAGTTCAATAAATTTCAAGTCATCGGCATAACTATTGAGGCTCTCAAGGTCAATATAGGACCAAAAATGGATCCTTGTGTGTTGTATCCATGAATTTCCTTATTTTATGAATTTCCTTATTTATGTTGATTTACATTTTGTCTTTTTTTATATAATTTATTATTTATCAACTGCTTCTTATACTTACTTGCTTAGTCATCACAAACATCTTCTTTTAGCTTATCTTCTAACTTGCAAAGCGTCTCTCATTTCATTTCAATTTAGCTTCCTTCTTGTTTATTTTTCCCTATTTATTTTCATAGCCATTTTGTTCAAATTAATTAATTTAATATTTATCTATTTATTTTATTATTTATTTCATCAATAAATTAGACGGCCGTTTCCAACGCCACAAAAAGAAAAATAAATTTTATTTAATTCTTTAAATATTAAATTGGCGACGAGGAAAAGCACGCAAGTCTAGTGCATTATGTCAAGCCTAATTCCGCCACCACCCCAATTCGACTATGAGCCAGACAACACAGACAATTATGGTCAAAAGTGGACCGCTTGGCTAAGAAGGTTCAACACCTGGCTCGTCAGCGTTGAACTAAGCGAAAAGTCAGACGCAATCAAAATTGCAGCCATTCTCTCCGTCGCAGGTCCTAGAGTCGAGGAGGTCTACGAGACCAATAAGACGGCTGCGACAAAAACGTACAAGGACGCCACCAATCTTCTCGACAATTTCTTTGGCCCTAAAAAGGACACTATTTTTTCGACAGTAATATTTCGCCAGATGGCTCAACTAAAAGGGGAGGAGATCGCTCTATATATTCAACGTCTTCGTATTGCCGCGGCGCAATGCGAGTTCGGAGATCAGACGGCAATTGATAGCCAGATCTCTCTTAAAGTCATCCAGGGTTGCAAGAACCCACACGTCCGAAAGAAAGCTCTCCAAGAGAAGCTTACTTTAGCGGACATTGTCAAATTTGCCCAAAGTCTTGAGATCTCGGAGGCCCAGTCCAGGTTCGTGGAAGACGTTGTCCATCTTGATGGTTCAGCAACTTCTATCAAAGTCAAACAAGAGGCCTATTTAGTCCAAAATCAACACCAGAATTCCGCCCAATCTGGCTACAGACGGCAAAATTATGACAACTCTTCCCATTCACGTCCTTCGAATTATCGCAGTCGCGATGAGAATAAGCAGAGTGCCGCTAATACAGGAAAGACAAGTGGACAGTCTCAAAGAGGGAATGAGGCTCCGAGCGGTTCTGTTTGCTCAAAGTGTGGCCAGGTCCACCGAGTTAGATGCCCCGCTGAAGGAAAGACCTGTAGCAACTGTAAAAAAATTGGTCACTTTGCCAAACTTTGTCGTTCCGCTAAATCATTTAGGTCAACGACCAGTCAAGTCCGACAGGTACAGCCAGTCTCGCCTCGAGAGAATGAGCCAGCGCATAAATCCAGAAATGACTCCTCTTCTGAGGATAGTGAGACATCATGGGCAGTAAACCGTCTTGGTCCAGGACAGACACCACGCACGCGATCAAAAATTTCAAAATTATGTGCCACACTAAAAGCTGAATTTTAAAAAAAGCTTAAAATCAAGTTTTAAGTTAAGATGTGGCGTTAAAAATTAGGTAGAAAAAGGAATAGAAATTATTTTTTAAATTTTTTTTTATTTAAAAATTTATTTCCTAATTTTAAGTGCGGCGCAAAAATTTAGTTTTTTAAAAAAACATCAATTGAAAAAAAAACGTCTTAGGCTAATTTTACGGTATGGTCATGTGATTTATAAGGCAAATTACGAAGTCATTACCTAGCAAATTTTAAATGATAGATTTTACCTTGTTCCTTTAGAATTCTTATAAAGAGCAGGACTTGAGTCAATCAGAATAAAGATTTTTTGGTGGGATCATCAAAAAATTGTGAATGGATTTTTCATGGCACCTCTTTTAGTTCATACATTTGATTGCAAACTCACATTAAATCCAATTGCCAGATAGAGCTAATTGACTAGCCATTTAATTGATAAAATATTTTCTTTAATCTAATGCTAAATTAATCTAATGTCAAAAATTTAATGTTCATTACTTTAATGTCAAATCGTTAAATAAGAAAAAAATGCCAAAAATAAAATAAGGAATTTATTGTTCGTTCTTAAATAATGAAACTAATGCTAATTTTAAATTTTGTAAATTAATGTCTTCTCTCTAAATAAAGAAATTATTGCCGAATAAAAATTAAAGAAACTAGTGCTAATGAAAGCAATGACAAAATTTTTTTGATTGAATTCCTTGATTTAATTAAAATTTTTTGAGTAATAATAATCAAGAAATAGAAACCGCTAATTTACATAATATTAATTTAAACTTTCCAAAAATAAGTAAACCATTGTATTCCATTCTTTTTATTTACATTATATCTAAAAATGAATCAAGATATAATACATATTACCAGTAATTTCGGAATCGATAATATAAAAAACTCTCATCCCATAATTACATATAAAAATTTTCGATATTGGTGGAAAACTGACAATAAAGACTCCTCAACAAGATATGTTTGTAGTGAAACCAATTGCTTTGCCAGCATTCGTATTAAACAGAACAAAGGAGTGAAGCAAAATGAAAAGCATTACCATGATTCGTTGACAGACTCCGAGATCATTTTACTCAAGTCAACTCAAGATCTAAAAAAAGAGGTAACAGCAAATATAACAAAATCAATACAAAAATGTTACAACAATACTCAAAGTCAATTCGTAAAACAAAATGTTCCAAAAAGAATGATTGCCGCCAACTTACCCCCATTAAAAAGAATTGCTAACACGCTCCATAAAAAAAGAGGAAAAAAACTTCCTTCTATTCCAAATGTCTTTGCTAAGCTTGTAATTGAAGGTTATTATTCACTTACAACTGACAAAAATCAATTCTTTAGGTATGACAACAAAAGTCCAGATAAAAGAATTATTATTTTTCTGGACGACCAATGCTTAAAAATAATAAGCGATAGTGAAGAGTGGTTCATCGATGGCTTACCGAGAAGCATTTGGATTTTTTAAAGATCTTGCGATTGAGAAAAATTTCACTTTGAATCCAGTCACAGTAATGGCCGGTTTTGAAATTGCAAGCATTAACGCAATAAATTTTCACTTTCCTAATGTGATTCTAAAAGGTTGTTGGTTCCACTTTCGTCAAGATGTTTTTAGAAATGCAGTAAAATTTGGTTTAAAACAGCACCGTCACAAAGATGAATAAAGAGAATTTTTTAATTTATTTGGAGCTCTCATGCTCTTGCCGCTGGATAAAGTTGAAGAAGGATTCTCAAAAAATAAAATCCTACATGCCTAACGAACCAAAATGTGACAACCTTAATAATTTTGAACGCCAATACGATTACTTCAGAGTGGAATCATCACAACTCAAATGTATGCAAAAATAATTGTATCGAGGGTTTCCATTCGGGTCTTAACAAAATGATAACCAGTTATCATCCGAATATTTTTGTACTGATCAAACACCTGAAAGTTCAACAAGACTGTTCAGTGGTAGATTATACTCGCATCCAACTGGGCCAGAAAGTTCAGGAAATGTCAAAAAAAAACAAAGACAAAGAGTTGGGTTTTCAGTTAATCAAAGTTTTTTACAAATATTCAAACAACATTGATGACTATTTGGTAGCACTTTGTAAATTAACCAAAAACCTGGTTAGCCAAAATTGGTTAACCAAAAACCTGGTCAGCCAAAATTGGTTAACCAAAAATTCGGTTGGGCAAAAATTCGGTTAAAATTTGTTTTTGTAAAATTTAGTTTCGGTTTAAGTTATTCAAATAAATTCTTATTTAATAAAAAAATAATTAATTAAATGGTTTATTGAAAAGGATTCTTCAAGAATAAATTAAAAAAACTCTAATAAATTGTTTAATTAATTACAAAAAAAATTTAATAAATTTACAAAATTTAAAAAAAATCATTTAATTTGAAAATAGAGGAATATTTTCAATTTTATTTGCTAAATGAGTATATCAATGCATCGATATTACTTCTATCCAGGGTTTTTTTTCAATGCAACTTCAGAGGGGACTATATGCAACATGATATGCAAGCAGTTTTCCCCAAATATGCAACTTGAAATATGCAATTATATGCAAATAATATGCAACTATATGCAAATAATATGCACAAAAATGCAGCTTAATTATTAGTTTTGAATCTAATTATTGCGAGGAACGAGCTTAATAAGCAGATATGTGTGTGTGATATATAGAAAACAATACAAAAATCTATATAGCGGATGATTTTCAAACTTTACAGGATTTGATTTGTTAATAAGAAAACACAGTATACAAATAATAAAAAAATTAACCCCTCGTTACTCGCTATTATAAAGCTTGCTTCTCTATGTTGTAAAATTTAAAAGACTTTATTACAAAAAAAATTAAAGTTTTATTTGGATTAAATTGAAATTTGATAAAACCAAAAAATAATATTATTTACAATAACTTATAATTTGTTAAATTCTTAATTTTAGTTACTTTTAATTTAACTTTGTCCTTGATAGATGAACGTCTGTGCTGGATGGGGTTGGGTTAACAAACAAATAAACAAAAACTCAAATTATAATAATAACTTTATTCTAACCAAAAACATAACTAAACTAAACTGAAAAAACCAAAATAATAACTCTCCTCTCAATGGCTTAAACAAACAAATTTATATACAAAAGAAATAAACTAAAAGTAACTAAACTTTTGCATTTAACAAATTAATTAACATCAATTAAATTACAAAAAAAAATCCTATTCGTCACGTTCATCGGCGTCACTCAATTCAACTATTACACAATTTTGATCTTCTTTGTTTTCTTGTCTTTTATTTATATTTCTTTGGCTATTAAAATTAATAAATTTATGCTAATAATGGTCTCCTTTAGTAGGCGGTTACTATCGTCTGACAAAATTTTGATCAAAATTTACATTTTTTTATCCAGTTAAAGAAAAATTTATTTTGTCTTTAAGCCCGCAAAAAATGCGAAAAAAATACAAAAATATGCAAAAATATTCAAAAATAATGCATTAATATGCAAAAATAAGTTAAGATATGCAATTTGCATATGGTATATGGAGGCAAATATGCAAATTAAGCAAAAAAAGCATCTATTGCAATATATGCAGAAAATATGTTTTTGCATTCGAAAAAAAACCCTGCTTCTATCTTACCTGCATTAATTGAGCTCTTTTTTAATATCTTTTGATTCTTCTTCTTCGTCAGATGAATTTTCAGAGTCTTCAAAATTCAGCTTTTTCTTTAAAGAATGTGACTTAATGATTCCCTCTTTTCTAGAACTAGCAATTAGCTCATCAAATCTTTTCGATTTGAAAAGATCAATAAGAAAATTTTTAGCCTTTTTGATTGTAAAATTACGTTCATTTCGGTTTACGAACTCGAATTCTTTATAAAAAGGGTGTAGGAAAGTTGATGCTTTTAAGAAATCATTTGATTCGAGATCATATATATTACAGTAATGATCATAAGATTGTTTTAAAGCATCTTTTAAATCTTTGTTTAACCTAATATCATCTTCCTTTACTACTAATTTTGTTTCAATAAATTTTAATCCAGCTATTATCATACTAGTAGTCACATAAGTTTCTCCACTCATTGTTTCACTTAACTTATTAAAAGGACCCAAACATTTTAAAGTTTGAGAAAAAATCTCTAACTCTTCTTGATTTAACAAATTTAAAAAGAAAGATGTCTATATTCTGGTAAGTATAAAATTGCGTCAATGTAATTATGAAGTTTTAAAATACGATTTAGCATTAAATAAGTAGAATGCCATCTAGGAGAAACATCTTGAGTGAGCATTAAAACATTTACAGAATTTCTCTGATATTTTTCTAAAAGACATTTTAGCTGGGAAGAATGATTAAATGAAGTCACTATAGATCGTGATTTTGACATTGTTATGGCCAGTTGTTTAAAACTAAAATTTGGATCATTTTCTTCGAACTGATCTAATTGGCTAGGCTGGAAAGAGTTACAGTTATTCTATACTTTTTTTACAATTGGCTGGAGTACATGTCCCATGCAACGAATAGGAAGACAATCAATTTCTTTTGTTACAATTCCAAAAACTTTTTCCGCAATTCCATACTCACTCAAAATCTCAAAAACAATTTCTTTTATGTCTTCAGCACCGTGTCTTTCAGTCATACATTTAAAACCCAAAGCAAATGATCTGAATGCAAAGTTTTCTAGATAATGTCCTTTAATGGAAAGATACGTATAATTCTGACATAATGTCCAGCTATCATTTGTTATAAAATGAATTGATTTTAGAATATTCAAAATTTTATTCCTTTGAATTGAATAAACATCATTCATTGTTGATTTTATTCGAACCTTAGTATGAATTACATAGTCCTTGTTTATCAAGCGACAAAACTGTATGAAATATTTGTTAGTAAGAATAGTAAATGGCATATAAGCGAAAATAGTGACAAAGAGAAGAATCGTATCAGTTTTGATTAAATTTTCTTCTCCTTATTTACTTTTTTTTTGGCATCAATATTTCATGAATTGGCTCTAAATTAAAATTTAAATTTGTCTTTGACGTCGATGCTGAAAAATATTTTTCTATATCTATTTTTTCGCACTTAATGCATTGAAGAACTTTAAAAACTTGATTACAATCTGTTTTATCAGCTTGCTTAAAAAATGATTTTGTGTTTAGGTCTAGATTAGTTCCTGAATTTAAACTCATTTCAAACGCTTGGTTTTCAGTTGCTGTATCAGAATTTGTTAAGGAAATTGCCAAATTTTGCTTGCTATGTTCACTTGCACTTGAATACGAATCAAGAATTGTTCTTGGACAAGATGGAGCTGATAATGTCCTGTTCAATTTTTGCCTTGTTATCTTATCTGGTTTATGATTCATTTTATTGAAAAGTAATTTCTTTAAATACAAAAAAAATTAAAATTATTGTTATCTTAATTTTTCCAGAATTTTGAAGAATGTTTGGAAGCATTGTTCAATTTTAGTAGCTTTGTTGTTTTACTGAAAGTAATTTTTTATTTGTTTCTTGAAGCTTTAAATTTAAGGAGCGCCATCACAAAATCTATTCAATTTTTAAAAGAGAGCTTTATTGTTTAATTTAATCAAAGAACCATTCCTAGACTCATTTTTCAAAACTCTTTAATGTAAGTTGAAATAAAAAACAACTTTTAGACAAAAAACGTCTAAAAGAAAAATTACCAGATGTGTTAAACCCAAATTAATTTGAATAACTTAAAATTAAATCAATAACTTAATTTTTAGTTAGCCATTTTTGGCTAACCAGGTTTTTGGCTAACCAGTTTTGGCTAACCGGACATTGGTCAACCAAAATGTACGAAATTGGTTAACCAAGCAGTCAAAAACCAAAATCACTTCTTTATTGGAGTTGAAATTTTTTTAACTCTTCTATTTCGTAAATTGCTAAGTCTGATCAAATTATCAAAAAAAATATATTGTATTGATCAAAAAAAAACTTTAAAATATTTATACTTAAAATCAATAAAATTTATCTATGAATCAAAGTATATTTATAAATAATAAAGTAAAATATTAAGCTTGTTTGCTAAAGCAACTAAATGGCTGAACAATTGAATTCTTTCTTTATTAATACAATGAATTTATATTTAAGTAGCGTTTAAAGATTTGTTATTCATTTGCATATTTGTTTTGGCGTTTAAGTCTACCCTGAGAACGAATTTTTTACAATTCCTATACACCTTTTCGAATAAATTAAAATTTAGATAAGTATAAAAGAACTAAACAATAATTCTCTGATCGTAGAATACAATGAATTACTCGACGATGAACAAAGAAGTAAAGAAAAGATAAATGAAAAAGCTCGCTTGAAATGCTGATAACAAAGAGAAAAATTAAAGATGAGAAAAAAAATGGAATAGCTGAATCAATAAAATTTTGCCTAAACAAAAATTACCCGGAAGAAACAAGAAGAAAAATATTAGAGTTACTTACAAAAGCCTTCTGAAGCAACTACCCATCTCACCCATTTTATTTTATTTTTTTGCATAATTTTAAATAATTAAAAGCAAAAAGAAATCCAGATTTTTATCTAGATTTTTCTATATATCAATATATAATTTATTTAGAAATTAAAAAATTAACTTTATCCTATTTAACTTTTCAATTTTTTTTTTTACTTTCATCACTCAAGTGATGAAAGTGTCTTTTGAGATAAATTAAATTTTGAAATAAATCTTTTGAAATAAAAAAATTTCTAAGAGGTTGATCTTGCTGGGGAACTGACAACAATTCCGATATTTGATTACTTACCCTTTTTTATTAAGAGATTTTGTTCTTAAAATTGATTTATTTGTCTTCTTATTCATTCTAAATTTTCTTCAAAGCTATTTTGACTGGAAATTTGCTGAGTGACTACGTTAGATGATTGATCTACTTGTTTTGAATATTTAGTAGTTGAATATTAAAACTCAGTAGTTGAATATTCAAACTCGAATCTCCGTTTTGATTTTCTGAAACAACAAATGGCAAGTTTTTTTATCTATTTAACTTTTTTGAAATTTTGAAATTACGTTGTTTAATTTAAACTCAATACTTAAGCATGTTAAAATTTAAAATTTAATTATGCAATTATTTCAAAAATATAAAATAGAAAAAAAAAACTTGCCAAATGGTTTCTTTGATTCCTTTTCTTGTGGACCAGATTCGGAATATCTATTGATTTGATTTTTGGTTTGTAAAAGAAAAAACTTAGAAATAAATTCTTAGGCCCATAGCAAAAAGATTTTTCAATATTAAATTTTTATTTTTGAAACTTTCAGTTCTAAAAATCTGTTTTTGATGTTTGATTTTGGAACATTATTTAAGAAATTGTTAATCTAGTGAAGACAATTAAGAGTATTCGTGGAACTAATTGTTTTTATTTTTTACTATTCCAGACTGAAATAAAATATAGCCTTGAACGTAACAGCGATAATTAAATGACAATAACTAAATTTGCCATGACTAAGGAGAATTTGAACGGTCAGATTAATTACAAAAAAAAACTACCTAACAAAAAATGACTGTTTATATGCCTGCTTAATTTTTAAATTAAAAAAATATTTATTTATTCATTTTTAATTTAAACTTTAAACTTGAAACTTTATACTACAAAATCTAATCACTGTAAAAAGAATGCTTAATTTTTTTAAATACAATTTATGAAATAAAAAAATTTAATGTTTATAAAAAAATTTGACACCAAATTTGACTGATGTCTGTTCTTTTGAATCCAATTCACCTTCAGTTTTAATATTGTCATTTTCAATTTTAGCATTGTTTGAAATAACTTGAATTTCGAATCTGCCTCCAAAATTTTCACTAAATTCATAGAAAACTTTTCTTTGCTTTCGGTTTTTGATTGTGACACTGACGTCATACTGACTGGTGTTTTTATTGTGAACAATGGTTTTGACTTCTCTTTCATATGAAATCTCTGGATCCGAGCCTACCTTCAAGTCTATAAATTCATCAGCGCTCAAGTTACCAATCGAAGATTGTCCAACCACTCTTCCATCTTCGCGAACTGTCACTGTACCAGCTGGCAAAAACTCACTACTCTTTATCTTATAAACTCTTTCTGATTGACCTTTGCTATTTCTATTAAAATATCTTCTCATCACTCTTCTATTAAAATATCTTCTCATCACTCTTCTATTAAAATAGCTTCTCATCAGTGCCACTTTTTTCATCTCAATGGTTGGCGCCGCAAATGGCAAGCTAAAGGTACTTCTCGGAGACAATGAATATGCATTTTTGATCGAGTACATGTACAAACCAGCCACTTCACCTTCTGACTCAACAGCAAAATCAGAGTTGAATGCACGAGTGCTTTCGGCACAAAGCATCATAGTCTCAGCTCGAAAATGTCAGTTTAAAAAAGATATTGAAATTTTTTAATATTCAAACTCCTTATTCAATTAAAAATTAGCATCAATTTAAAAGTGTCAAAGATAAAAAATTTATGTACTTGGTTTTAAATTATTTTTATTCTTTAATAAAAAGTATTATTTTTTAAAAAGTAGTATCAATTAGTTAAAAATAGTGGGTTTCTAATTTATTTAGTGGAAAATAATTTATTTACGTATAATCTTAAAATTTGGGGTATTTTATTGAAAATTTATGGTATAGATTTTTATGGTCCTTAAAAAATCTCGATTTTAAAAATCCAAACGATCTAATCGTCTTATTAATTTGACATTGGTTCGATTTGATTATCAATATTCCTTTAATCGTAACTTAAATTTCATGAATCATATTTTAGCAATTGAATTTTAAGATTTTAAGGTAAATTGTGATTGAAAAACATTTAATAAGAAAAAGTTAGCATATTCATTACATTTTTTTTAAATTTTACTTTAATCAAAAATTTTTTGCATTTTTAAAGCATTGAGTATTAAATTAAAAAGCTTTGAATTATTGCTTTTTCAAAAGTCAAAAGATCAAAAATTTTATTTAGAATTAGTAAAAAACAATGTTTTTAAAAGAATTTAATTTTTTTTTCTCTTAAAAATTTCTAAAACAAAATAATCTATGTTTGAAACACTATATTTAATTTTAATAGAGTGACATTGCAAAAATCAACCATCGCATATTTTCAATGCATTTTCTAAATTGTATTTAAAATTTTTATAAAACACAATAGAACATACCTAATCGCTTTCAGACTAAAGTCTCACTTGATTAAACCGTATCATGGTAAGTCCGAATTTTAATTAAAATGAATTTAGTCTTATTTACTAAGGAAAAAATATTTTGTTTTTTCCTTCTTTTAGAAGAGAGAATTTTTTATTGAATAATTATTGATTTATTGAAATAAATAATTCAATATTTCATAATTATTTCATAAACTAAAACGAGAGATTTTATATTGGTTTTCTAATTTAAGAGGCATAACAACTTATATGTAATGGTAATTGATAAAAAAAGACATATATCTATATTTGTTCCACATTGACTAAGCTTTCGTTTGATCTATAGAAAAAAGTAATAATGATTTAAATAAAAAACATTATTCAGCTTATCATTGTCCTTTTTTGTGTCAAATCTAGCATTTGAAAATGTCACTTTTTTAATAATTTTAATTTACTTTAAATTAATTTTTGTAATTGTATATGTATGCTGATTTGACTTATTTTTGATATTATATTTTTCACTTAATTTTTTTGAAAGAAACTCTGTAATTCGGAAAAGACACATATTTTTTAATTCTGTTTTACGGGATTAGTCGGAAAACTAAATCCGTACAAAGGTTTTTGGGAACCGATGAGTCCGAATTAACCAGGTAAGGCTGGAATATTTTTCTTTGTAATTTTTATATCTTATTATGGTATTATTTTTGGTACTAAAAATTTGTACTTTGTACTCTTACTCGAATTCATCGATTTTTGAGGCAGGTTTTATTTATTTGATATAAATTCTCCCCTTTAGCTTAAATATTCATTTTTAAGTTAATTAATTTATTCAGCCATATCGACAATGATGTGGCTTACTAAACATTCAGTACTACTACGACATCTTTTTGGTTAATTTACGTAATTTACGCAAATTTTCTTAAAAAAAGGAAAATCTAACGTAAAATTACCAATTTTTCCTGAAACAAGTTATAAGGGACCAAAATTTGTTTTACTTTTTTTAAGAAAAATCGAATATTGCTACTTCTTAAATATTTTTATTTTGGTTCATTTTAACAGGTTAATCAGGAGTTAATCAAATTTTATAAAATAAATGCATCTTTTAAAATAATATTTTTCTTTATATAAGATTTATAATTTTTATTCATATCAGAACTTTCGTTTACATTTGGACAAATTTTGCAATCCTAAAATCGATTCAGTAGAGAAAAGCAAAAAAAAACCTGAAAAATGAATTTTCTTTTTTTTAATTTAATCAAAGAATAAAAAAGAAATTAGAAAAAATAATGTAATTTTTTTATTTATCTAATTTATTAAATTTAAATAGATAAATAAGATAAAAATGAAATATTAAAATTTGATCTTGTGATCACAACAAGTGGAATATAAGAAAATAATCAAAAAATTAAAAATAAAAATTTGATAAAAATTAAATTTCATTTTTAATGTAACAAAAAGATAACAAAAAAAAAATTGATAAAATATTATTAAAAATTAATTACTTTAATCCTAGTATAAATAGCGATTTTTTTTTTGTTTAAAATTATTATTTCTGTGGAACAAAATGGGCTTTATTAATATAGAAGAATATATTGAAAAACTTTACTTTTCGGAATACAGAAATCGTGTTTTTCGTGAAATTAAACTAAGTGAAATAAATTTTTTGGTTGATGGAATGCTTTTATCTTACAAATTAGCGATCTTTTATCAAAACGGTCAGTATGGTGGAAATTACGACACGTTTTATGAGTATTTGATTAAATTTTTAACTAAATTTAAGCCTTCAATCCATTTGATAATTTTTAAGTCAGATAATATTAATATCACGACAAAAAAAAACAGAATGGAAAGTTATTCTAAAAATTTGAACCAGAATCCGACTAATGTGGATATAAATAGTCTTAAATCCAATCCTGGTTTATTTAATAGAGCAGTGGTTCTTCAAGCAATCAAAGATTTGAATATTTCTTACCTTGAAACAGACGATATGGATTTTTTGGCTTATTATGCTAGTGGATTTAATCCGACAAAAAGCTTTTATACTGTCTTTTCAATGAATACCAAATTTAATATTTTTGACCTGAAAAAAGGATATTTCAGCTTGAGATATGGTTTGGACTTAATAAAAGAATTTCAAAAATTTGATGAAAATACTACTCTTCCAATCTTTTATCTAAGTGATTTTCTTGATTTTGTTCAGTTAAACCATCAAAGTTGGATTTATTTTTATTCTTTTTATGGTAAATTAGAATTTAAGCAAACAAAAGAATTCGAATTTATTTTAAATTCAATTAAAGAATTAAAAGTAACTCAAAAATCTTTTAAACATTCTTATGGTGAACTTCAAAATTTTGATAGATTAATCAAAAATTTTAAATTTGAAGGTTCAAATTATTCATTTAAAAAAATTGAGTTTGATGAATATTTGCGTTTTATAAATAGTCTAAAAGGACAAAGAAAAAAAATAATGCCATGTTTGATAGAAGATAATGATCAGCCAAGTGTTTTTAATACAAATTGTATCAATTCAATATTTGATGAAATTTTAAGTCTTTTATTTGAAGAAGGAAAAACATTAGAGCTTGTTTTTAGAGATCAGAATTCTCAAACTATTGAAAAACGATTAGTTACAAAAAAACTCGATCGTTTAAATATTTCTGTTCTTTTAGAAGACAAAAATGTTCCTGAAAATTTAAGAACGCTTTTGGTAAGTTTTTGTTTGCTAGAAAAAGATAATAATCGAAACGATTTGCTATTAAGAGAAGCTATTATTATCAATATGATGCTGATTCATATTAAGAAAGACAAAATTTTCCATTTATACTCTACTAATGATTATAATGAAACAGATAAAAACTTGATTGAGAAATATGAAGATATATTAAATAAAATAGATCAGACTAATTTTACAAATACAACAATTAAGACAGTTCATTTAATCAATAAATTTCAAGCTATTTTTTACATGATCAATGTTTTAAATAAACTAATAAATCCATCAATGAATTCTATAACAATAAATCTTGTTTTGAACGGATTTTTTGTGACAATGTATTTGAGTAATTTTAATATTCGAGAAGAAATTGACAAAACCATTAGTGAAAGTAAATTTTTGTTTGAATGCAAAAATCATCTTTTATCTCTATTAGCTGAAGTTACAAATAATTATAATAGTTTATTAATTGGACAACTAGAAATAAATGAATAAGAAAAAATATTTTTTTTTACTTAAATCGATGCTTTATGTTTTTTTTTTAAGTTTTAAAACAATTTTTTGATTTTAATAAAATTAGTTGAATTAATAAAAAACAAAATTTCTATTTCACAAGAAAAATTTACGTGAAAAGTTGAATATCCTCAAAAAATTCCTTTGTTTTTTTTTTTGATTAATCTCTTTTTTGAGTAGAATTTAAAGAAATTTAGTATGAATGTCACCAAAATTGAATAAAATACCGCAAATTTTTTTTTCCCAAATATTTTTATTAATTGATTCATTAATAATAATAAAATTAAATCAAAAAATCCCTAGAATAGTTTAGACAATAACAGATCAAGATAAAAGATTTTAGATTCAGAGCTTTCGAAAAACTTAATAAGACCTTTTTAGCGCTGTTTAAGGAGATCTTAAAAATGGTTCAGCCTATAGTTTAGTTTTTAAAGTTTATTTTCCTGGATTATCAAAAAAAAACTATAGACGAACACTTGAAAACTTCGAATTCTTCACTTCAAAGATTTATTTTATTCAAAAAATTTGACAATTTTTAAAATTCAAATGTTTTCGAGACTAGATTTATATAAATAAGAATTAAAATTCAAAAAGCAAAACTATGGATTTGTCCAGAAGTTTGTCCAAGTTAAGAAGAAAATTTTAAGCTCTTTAAAATATATATATAATGCTTTTATAAAATGCCTAGAATTTCTAAATTCCGTAATATTACGTAATTTTACAATATTTTTAGTAGGATGTTGTTATCTTACGTGAATACTAGTCGGTAAGGATATGTAATTTTACGAAAAATTACATTAAAATTCGCATTTTTGAGTTAAATCGTTCCAAAATGCTTATGGCATAAAAAATGAAGTTCTTGGTAAAAATAAAGTAAAATTTAATTAATTTTTTTTATGAAAAATTTTTAAAAAAATTCCGGGAGGTTTTAATATAACTAAATGTTTATTAAACGGGCTAATAACGGCGAGTGACCACCTGTCTATTGGATCGGTTAATTCTGTCCGCATCCAACACTAAATTTAAGTGAGTATTTCATGAGTGTGACAAAATATTAAAATTGCCTCGAAATTTCAAATTAAAATAGAACATTCTTATCTTGATCTGTTATTGTCTAAACTATTCTAGGGATTTTTTGATTTAATTTTATTATTATTAATGAATCAATTAATAAAAATATTTGGGAAAAAAAAATTTGCGGTATTTTATTCAATTTTGGTGACATTCATACTAAATTTCTTTAAATTCTACTCAAAAAAGAGATTAATCAAAAAAAAAAACAAAGGAATTTTTTGAGGATATTCAACTTTTCACGTAAATTTTTCTTGTGAAATAGAAATTTTGTTTTTTATTAATTCAACTAATTTTATTAAAATCAAAAAATTGTTTTAAAACTTAAAAAAAAAACATAAAGCATCGATTTAAGTAAAAAAAAATATTTTTTCTTATTCATTTATTTCTAGTTGTCCAATTAATAAACTATTATAATTATTTGTAACTTCAGCTAATAGAGATAAAAGATGATTTTTGCATTCAAACAAAAATTTACTTTCACTAATGGTTTTGTCAATTTCTTCTCGAATATTAAAATTACTCAAATACATTGTCACAAAAAATCCGTTCAAAACAAGATTTATTGTTATAGAATTCATTGATGGATTTATTAGTTTATTTAAAACATTGATCATGTAAAAAATAGCTTGAAATTTATTGATTAAATGAACTGTCTTAATTGTTGTATTTGTAAAATTAGTCTGATCTATTTTATTTAATATATCTTCATATTTCTCAATCAAGTTTTTATCTGTTTCATTATAATCATTAGTAGAGTATAAATGGAAAATTTTGTCTTTCTTAATATGAATCAGCATCATATTGATAATAATAGCTTCTCTTAATAGCAAATCGTTTCGATTATTATCTTTTTCTAGCAAACAAAAACTTACCAAAAGCGTTCTTAAATTTTCAGGAACATTTTTGTCTTCTAAAAGAACAGAAATATTTAAACGATCGAGTTTTTTTGTAACTAATCGTTTTTCAATAGTTTGAGAATTCTGATCTCTAAAAACAAGCTCTAATGTTTTTCCTTCTTCAAATAAAAGACTTAAAATTTCATCAAATATTGAATTGATACAATTTGTATTAAAAACACTTGGCTGATCATTATCTTCTATCAAACATGGCATTATTTTTTTTCTTTGTCCTTTTAGACTATTTATAAAACGCAAATATTCATCAAACTCAATTTTTTTAAATGAATAATTTGAACCTTCAAATTTAAAATTTTTGATTAATCTATCAAAATTTTGAAGTTCACCATAAGAATGTTTAAAAGATTTTTGAGTTACTTTTAATTCTTTAATTGAATTTAAAATAAATTCGAATTCTTTTGTTTGCTTAAATTCTAATTTACCATAAAAAGAATAAAAATAAATCCAACTTTGATGGTTTAACTGAACAAAATCAAGAAAATCACTTAGATAAAAGATTGGAAGAGTAGTATTTTCATCAAATTTTTGAAATTCTTTTATTAAGTCCAAACCATATCTCAAGCTGAAATATCCTTTTTTCAGGTCAAAAATATTAAATTTGGTATTCATTGAAAAGACAGTATAAAAGCTTTTTGTCGGATTAAATCCACTAGCATAATAAGCCAAAAAATCCATATCGTCTGTTTCAAGGTAAGAAATATTCAAATCTTTGATTGCTTGAAGAACCACTGCTCTATTAAATAAACCAGGATTGGATTTAAGACTATTTATATCCACATTAGTCGGATTCTGGTTCAAATTTTTAGAATAACTTTCCATTCTGTTTTTTTTTGTCGTGATATTAATATTATCTGACTTAAAAATTATCAAATGGATTGAAGGCTTAAATTTAGTTAAAAATTTAATCAAATACTCATAAAACGTGTCGTAATTTCCACCATACTGACCGTTTTGATAAAAGATCGCTAATTTGTAAGATAAAAGCATTCCATCAACCAAAAAATTTATTTCACTTAGTTTAATTTCACGAAAAACACGATTTCTGTATTCCGAAAAGTAAAGTTTTTCAATATATTCTTCTATGAATAAAAATAATTTAAAACCAAGTACATAAATTTTTTATCTTTGACACTTTTAAATTGATGCTAATTTTTAATTGAATAAGAAGTTTGAATATTTTGCTATTCCAAAGAAATTTCAATATCTTTTTAAAATTTTTCCTCTTATTTACTTAACTTAAAAAAAAAAAATAAATAAAAGTGCAATTTTGACTCAGATGGAATCGACATCCCGATTCAATCGAACCATAAAAAAGGTAAAAAAAAGGTAGGTAGATTTATTCAAATTTATTAAAAATTAAGCTCAAAATTAATTGTTAAAAAACTCAGATTAAAAATTATACAATATAATTTTTAGATTTTTCTTAATTTCAAAAAAATGGCTAATGGCTAAAAAAATCAATTTTTAAAAACTTCAATTTTGATCTCTTAATCACATTGCTTTTAAAAAATGAGAAAATTAGTTCATATGCCACTAATTTAAAAAAAAACGAATTACTAGTTAGTTTAAACATTTAAGCACCAAATTAATTAACAAAACATATTTTATAAAAAAAAGTTTTTTTCCGCCATTTTTTAATGAAATAAAAAAAGAAAAAAGTTTTACAATTTTAAAATATAATGAATGAAATTTTTTAAAACAAACAAAAAGGAAAATCACCTAATTAAAAATATGCCGCCGAAAGAATAAAAAAAACTCCAATGAGTCTACAAAGACCTTTCAATTGAGTTTGAGAAGTTAAAATAGAAATCGTCAAAGAATAAACGAACCAGTCTCGGCCTAGTCAAGAAAATGAAACAAATTCTTGGAAATATTTGATGTCAGAAGTAGCTTTCAACTTCTATTTTTAATAAGTTGTTTTTTTTTTTAACATGATTTTTAACACCTCAAAAAAGTTCTGTAAAAAATTCCAAAACTAAGATTTATCTCAAATAATTATTTAAATATCTTTTTTATCATTAAAAAAATTATTCCTTTAAATTATCTTAATTAAATAAATCCTAAGCGATAAAATTAAAAATCTATATTTAGTAATAGTTTTCTATTTTAAAGTAAAAATTGTTCATATTTAGTTTTGCTGAGCTTATCTTTTTTGTGAAAAACAGGCAATTTTGAAATTAATTTATGTTACTAATATTACTTTGGAAAATAGCTTTCCAAATTTTAAATTTTTTATTAAATAAAAAAATTGTCTTTTTAAATATTGAGCCCAAGCAAAATGGCCGAATCGGAAGCTAAACCTTCGAAAACAATGATTCGCATTTACCCTTCGTTTACGGAGATCAGACAAGATGTCGATGCTAAATCACCTCACCAGATTTACATACCACAGGATCTCTACCAGAGCATAATTAAAGGCAGCTTGAACCTTGAAGGAGTTGACTTAAAATCAATGGAATCGGTTCTGAGAGAAAATAATGTCGAAGGAAAAGAAATTCACGTATTCAAAAATAAAGAATTAAGAAAAGTAAAAATGATACGATCTAGGGATTCTTTGGTACAAGACTTGAACACAAATAGATTCTACAATGTGGATAGAAGCCAGATTGAATATTCAGAAATACCTGAGGAAAAAGGCACAGAGGTTACTTTTATTTTTGACAAAGAGGGTCCAGGAGTGCTCAGCTATTTGATGTCTGGCATTAGTTGGAAGCCAAGGTATTCATTTAATGTAGAAGGCGACAGCAATACAATTCAGGGCTGGGCAGACATAAGAAATGACACCATGAAAGAGTACTCGATTGACAAGACCGAGTTGTTCGGTGGTGATGTATCAATTAGACAGCCACGACATATTCGAGCTGAGACTATGATGCTTTGTGCCAAAAGCATTCGTGAATTAAGCTCTGATGTTGCTGTTGAGTCAGAAGGTGAAGTGACTGGTTTGTACATGTACTCGATCAAAAATGCATATTCATTGTCTCCGAGAAGTACCTTTAGCTTGCCATTTGCGGCGCCAACCATTGAGATGAAAAAAGTGGCACTGATGAGAAGCTATTTTAATAGAAGAAATAGCAAAGGTCAATCAGAAAGAGTCTATAAGATAAAGAGTAGTGAGTTTTTGCCAGCTGGTACAGTGACAGTTCGCGAAGATGGAAGAGTGGTTGGACAATCTTCGATTGGTAACTTGAGCGCTGATGAATTTATAGACTTGAACGTAGGCTCGGATCCAGAGATTTCATATGAAAGAGAAGTCAAAACCATTGTTCACAATAGAAGCACCAGTCAGTATGACGTCACTGTCACAATCAAAAACCGAAAGCAAAGAAAAGTTTTCTATGAATTTAGTGAAAATTTTGGAGGCAGATTCGAAATTCAAGTTATTTCAAACAATGCTAAAATTGAAAATGACAATATTAAAACTGAAGGTGAATTGGACTCAAAAGAACAGACATCAGTCAAATTTGGTATCAAATTTTTTTATAAACATTCAATTTTTTTATTTTATAAATTGTATTTAAAAAAATTAAGCATTCTTTTTACAGTGATTAGATTTTTTAGTATAAAGTTTCAAGTTTAAAGTTTAAATTAAAAATGAATAAATAAATATTTTTTTAATTTAAAAATTAAGCAGGCATATAAACAGTCATTTTTTGTTAGGTAGTTTTTTTTTGTAATTAATCTGACCGTTCAAATGCTCCTTAGTCATGGCAAATTTAGTTATTGTCATTTAATTATCGCTGTTACGTTCAAGGCTATTTTAATAGCGTGCGCTTTTAAATAAATAAAAAGAGAGAGAGAGAGAGAAAAATAACAAAACAATCTTTTTTATCTACTTCTTTATTAAAATTCAAAAAAAATAAAATATAAAAAACAAATATATTTATAAATAACTCCAGAAAGGCCCCAGTAGACCGGGGTCTACTGGAGGGGGTGTTACATTACTCCCTCGCCGTGGGAGAACGGCTCCCGACGTTCAGGGAAGCAAAATATAAAAAGTAATAAACAAAAAAGAAAAAAAGTATATGATCTTGCCGTAGTTTTGCCGGTTCCTAACACACCTTGAACTTGACCAAGCATATCACTTAATGGCTCATCCATAGAAAATTGAATCACGATTTGCCGAGTGTGCGACACTGGTTCGCTTGTGGCTGTAGATCCTATCTGCGGCGTATCCTCGTCGCCAACCAATACGGCCAGTTGTAAATTGTGGCTTGATACTGAGACGGGAAACAAACACACAAACGCTTTGGTTTGTTGCGGAGCCATGAGGGTGCTCTGAGTCTGATCTTATCTGTTGGTTTTCTCCTTTTCCATCGATTTATTGGCCAATGTTGGATTACAGGTATTCCCGTGGGGATTAAAACAATTTTTAAATTTTTTAACCTGAACCAACTGTTTCTTATTTTCATTCCCGACTTCTAGAGTTATCTGATTAGACAGTTTTTGATGTGTTTGTTCTATTTTTCCAAACGTAAACATTTTCATTTGATTTTTTCGGGAATAACAGTCTGCTACAAAATGTCCTGAATTTCCACAGTACAGACACATTTTCTTTTTTATCTGCAGGGCCGATGGAACAGCTTGCTTTCGTTTTTCGGAAATTACAGCATTCATTTGTTTTTTCCTCAAGAAACAGTCCGATCTCAAATGACCATATTTTCCGAAGAACTGACATAATTTAGCAGCCTTCTGGTCGATTTCGTTTTTCCATCTAACATGCTTATTGACCTCTTTGTAACCATTTTTCTGGTTTCCCGTCTTTTTCTTGGCGAGCTGATTTTTTTGGTTATTGTTTAAAATTTTAAGTCTGGCATATGTTTGAACCACCAAGTCATACGCCTCGGAGCATGTTTTTGGATTGGAAACATTGACTCTCCAAAACACGTCTTTTTCACTCAGACTGGTGATAAATCTTTCTTTCACCATGTCATCGTAACGGCTCTGCTCAAAAATTCCATTATTTACGATTGCTTTTCTTGCCAAGATCCACAAGTTGGTATAGAAATCGCAAAAATCCTCACCGGGTAGCTGTTTTCGATTAAAAAATTCGGTTACAGCGTCTGTTTGTAAAGCTGGTTGTTTTCCAAACATTTTGACCATCTGTTTTTCGAGTTCTAACATATCCGTAGGTCCTTTGGGAACTCTGAACTCGAATCTACTCAGACAATCGTCGTCTAAAAAGGTTGCAAGACAATTCCTCAGATCAGCTCCGTTTATCCTGTTGATTTCGACGAATAACCTGAAACGATTCCACCACGTGCGAATATCTTGCTTAGGTGTAAAAATTGTCGGCTAAAATGACCATTCTCTAGACGGTATCGATTCGTTTGTTGTTTGGATAGCAATTGTTCGTTGTTCTTCGCTCTTCTGGATGTCTCCTTTAGCACTTTCTTCTGAAACACTGTATGTGTCAAACAATCCGGAAATTTTAAGAGGGTTAATTGGCATGTCCCAACATGCATCTCGCTTTCTATTTTTTGGGAAAACCACATTGTCATCTTATGAGTCATTAAACAAAGGCTCCCGCCACGACTCCCCGAATGCATTGTGCGTTTTGATCGGCTCTAACAAAGATTTTAACCCATGATGTTCTTGTTCAGAACTGCTGTACAAATTTCGGCCTGTATTAGGAAAAGAACGTCCCCGACTATTCCCACAGAAACCTATTGATCATCGTTTCGCTATTCGTTTGTTGGTTCGGATTTGATCGCTGCCTTCTCCAAATAATCTTGGAGAAATTTTTCCGGAGTCCCGTTTAGCAACTCATTTGAGTTGGCGAATTGAAAACCAGCATTTGTATTTTTATTCTGTCCAGTCCAGAGGTTCATAATGACTTTAAAAGCACTAGCTTCAACAATCATTGTCAAAGCTAGCACAGCTATGCTAAAACGCAGCTGTACGAACAAAGCACGTGTTCATCCAACATCGTATACTCTTTCTTTTTTTCTATAAGCTTAACCGCTGGCACCAATTTAATAGCGTGCGCTAAATAAATGGAGGGGGTGTTACATTACTCCCTCGCCGTGGGAGAACGGCTCCCGACGTTCGGGGAAGCAAAATATAAAAAGTAATAAACAAAAAAGAAAAAAAGTGTATGATCTTGCCGTAGTTTTGCCGGTTTTGCCTTTGTTTAATGACTCATTAGAAGACAATGCTATCAACTTTGGGACCGAAGAAATCGGATATCATAAAAAAATTTTGAAAAGATAATGTTTATTTACGAAAATAAAGTCATATTAGATTAATTCAAAATATACTCATTTAGCAAATAAAATTGAAAATATTCCTCTTTTATTCAAATTAAATGATTTTTTTTTAATTTTTTAAATTTTATTAAATTTTTTTAGTAATTAATTAAATAATTTATTATAGTTTTTTTAATTTATTCTTGAAGAATCCTTTTCAATAAACCATTTTATTAATTATTCTATTTATTTAAATAAGAACTTATTTGAATAACTTAAACCGAAACTAAAATTTACAAAAACAAATTTTAACTGAATTTTTGGCTAACCAATTTTGGCTAACCAGGTTTTTGGTTAACCATTTCTGACTAACTAGGTTTTTGGTTAACCAATATGGGCTAACCAGGTTTTTGGTTAATTTACAAAGTGCCAGCAAATAGTCATCAATGTTGTTTGAATATTTGTATTGCACTTTGATTAACTGAAAACCCCACTCTTTGTTTTTGTTGACATTTCCTGAACTTCAGGCCCAGTTGGATGCGAGTATAATCTACTACTGAACAGTCTTGTTGAACTTTCAGGTGTTTGATCAGTACAAAAATATTCGGATGATAACTGGTTATCATTTTGTTAAGACCCGAATGGAAACCCTCAATACGATTATTTGTGCGTACATTTGAGTTGTGATGATTCCACTCTGAAATGTTCGTATTTTTAATCCACTGGCGTTCAAAATATTTATAAATATTGTCACATTTTGGATCGTTTGGCATGAAGGATTTTATTTTTTGGAATCCTTCTCCAACTTTATCCAGCGGCAAGAGCATGAGAGCTCCTAATAAATTAATAAATTCTCTATATTCATCTTTGAGATAGTGCTGTTTTAAACCAATTTTTA
Source organism: Brachionus plicatilis (assembly GCA_010279815.1). NCBI lineage: Eukaryota > Metazoa > Rotifera > Eurotatoria > Ploima > Brachionidae > Brachionus > Brachionus plicatilis. Next base: position 75,427 of record QEOQ01000710.1, read on the forward strand.
CTGCATTTCTAAAAACAGCTTGACGAAAGTGGAACCAACAACCTTTCAGAATCACATTAGGAAAGTGAAACTTAATTGCGTTAATGCTTGCAATTTCAAAATCGGCCATTACTGTCACTGGATTCAATGTGAAATTTTTCTCAATCGCAAGATCTTTAATAAATCCAAATGCTTCTCGGTAAGTTTTTTCGTCCTTAAGAGAAGCTAAAATGAGCGATAGTGAGGAGTGCCATCCATGAACCACTCCTTACTATCGCTCATTATATTTAAGCATGGTCGTCCAGAAAAATAATAATTCTTTTATCTGGACTTTTGTTGTCATTCCTCAAAAACTTATTTTTGCCAGTTGTAAGTGAATGCTCACCTTCAATTGCAAGCTCGGCAAAGACATTTGGAATAGAAGGAAGTTTTTTTCCTCTTTTTTTATGGAGCGTGTTAGCAATTCTTTTTAATGGGGGTAAGTTGGCCTCAATCATTCTTTTTGGAACATTTTGTCCGACCAATTGACTTTGAGTATTGTTGTAACATTTTTGTATTGATTTTGTTATATCTGCTGTTAACTCTTTTTTTAGATCTTGAGTTGACTTGAGTAAAATGATCTCGGAGTCTGTCAACGAATCATGGTAATGCTTTCCATTTTGCTTCACTACTTTGTTCAGTTTAATACGAATGCTAGCAAAGCAATTGGTTTCACTACAAACATATCTTGTTGAAGAGTCTTTATTGTCAGTTTTCCACCAGTATCGAAAATTTTTTTAACCTAACTCTATGTAATTATGGGATGAGAGTTTTTTATATTATCGATTCCAAAATTACTGGTAATATACATTATGTAATGTATATTATACCTTGATTCATTTTTAGATATAATGTAAATAAATAGAATGGGATAGAATGGCTTACTTATTTTTGGAAAGTTTAAATTAATATTATGTAAATAAGCGGTTTCTATTCCTTGATTATTATTACTCAAAAAATTTTAATTAAATCAAGGAATTCAATCAAAAAAATTTTGTCATTGCTTTCATTAGCACTAGTTTCTTTAATTTTTATTCGGTAATAATTTCTTTATTTAGAGAGAAGACATTAATTTCCTAAATTTAAAATTGGCATTAGTTTATTATTTAAAAACGAACAATAAATTCCTTATTTTATTTTTGGCATTTAACGATTTGACATTAAAGTAATGGACATTAAATTTTTGGCATTAGATTCATTTAGCATTAGATTATAGAAAATCTTTAACAATTTAATGGCTGGTTAATTAGCTCTATCTGGCAATTGGATGTAATGTGAGTTTGCCTTCAAAACTTTGAACTAAAAGAGGTGCCATGAAAAGTCCATTCACAATTTTTTGATGATCCCACCCAAAAATCTTTATTCTGATTGACTCAAGTCCTGCTTTTTATAAGAATTCTAAAGGAACAAGGTAAAATCTATCATTTAAAATTTGCTAGGTAATGACTTCGTAATTTGCCTTATAAATCACAGGACCATACCGTAATATTAGCCTAAGACTTTTTTTTTCAATTGATGTTTTTTTAAAAAACCAAATTTTTGCGCCGCACTTAAAATTAGGAAATAAATTTTTAAATAAAAAAAAATTAAAAAAATAATTTCTATTCCTTTTTCTACCTAATTTTTAACGCCACATCTTAACTTAAAACTTGATTTTAAGCTTTTTTTAAAATTCAGCTTTTAGTGTGGCAAATAATTTTGAAATTTTAGGATTAATGCTGCTTTTGTTTCTGATTCTTGGGTATTTAAAAATGCACTTAACCCGAATTTCAAGTTTTCATTCATGAATGAAATCGCATGGGATAAATGGTTAGCTTCTAAAATGGATTTAGTCATTTTTGATTGGGAGGGTACAAAGAGTTTTTTTAGGTAATGATACACTCAAATGGGAAGTAGTTTCAAGCAGAATACCATAAGGATCCATTTTTGGTCCTATATTGACCTTGAGAGCCTCAATAGTTATGCCGATGACTTGAAATTTATTGATCTCCTCGAATTCTCGATCGTAGGATCATCTAAACTTAAGAAAACCTCATTCATCTATTATGATTCAAATATGAGTCGTAATTAAGGAAGTTAAATTATTTACTTCAAAAATTATTTTAAGTATTAGAAATTTTTTTTTTCACAATGGAACTATTTTAAATGACAAAATAATTTCAGGAAAAAAGGATAGAAAAACTATCATAAAAATGAAGCAAACTGTAAACTAAAAATAAAAAAAATTAACGATTATTGTTAAAAAAAATCTAAAATAAAAATTTACATACTAAATACAATACAGTATCTTAAGAAGCTTGATTCTATAATACTAAGGCTTCGTCTACACAGATATGCTAACTCTAGTTATGAAAAAAATATCTAATAAAAAATATTTATCTACCGAGAAAAAAAGTCCAAAAAGAAATTGTATTGTAATATCATAAAAAAATGTAAAACTATTTATGTAGTTAAAATGATGTTATTTAAAAAAAATAATTTGGACATAATAACTTAAAATTAATTTTTAGTGTTGTTATCAGGAAATCAATTTTGAAGCAACAAATATTTCAAATTTTTATTTTTATTGAAACAAGAAATATTCTCTATAAATAAATTTCTAAATTAGGCTCTGTTTTCGCCAAATTAGTGAATTTATTTCGCTTTTTTATTTATTTATTTCATTTAGCGCCAATTCTGGCGATGTAGTATAATTATAAAATGTAATAAAAAAGAAAAATTATAATACAAATTAGAAATTGTATTTTAATAAATTACTTTACTACCGTAAACCTTTGCCCACTACTCCAAGAACAAGTTCGCTTTTATTCTTAGATAATCTTTGAATATGTTCTAGAACAAACTTAAAGAATTCTTGAACAAATTTTGAAAATAAAAAAAATTAAAAAAAATTAAAAAATTAAGGTTTATTCTAATTTTGATAATAATTCTAAGAGTAAAAGTTAAAAAAAAAGTTCGATTTAAATACCTAAAATACAGTTTTGAAAAAATTATCGATGCTATTGTCTAATTATTTTACCATTTTCGTCACGAGGTAGCCTTTTTCTACCTCTTTTTTTTGGGGTCGTAGTATTGATACATTATTAGGCCCATTATCCAGATTTTCAACTTGAGCCGACTCAGGTGTAGTTTCATCATCACTCACAATCATTTTTGAATACAAAAATTGAAAATAAAAATGAAGTCTCGGTGCACAAAAATTTTTAACTTATAAATTTTACTCTTAGAATTAACACCAAAATTAGAATAAACCTTAATTTTTTAATTTTTTTTTCGAAACAAACTCTACATTTTTTTGGGGTTTGTTTTAGAACATATTCAAAGATTATCTAAGAATAAAAGCGAACTTTCACGCTTACTCTTAGTGTAAAAGCAAGATTTGGGGTTTGTTCTAAATAAAATAAAAAAAATTTTAATAACATGGTTTAGATGGTATTAGTTCCATATAGAACAAAGTCAAGATTTGGGGTTTGTTCTTGGAGTAGTGTGCAAAGGTTTACGGTAATTTAAATTCGAATATAGGAAATATTAAGAAATTGTACATTAAAGATATTTAATTTTTGCATAATGTATAGTATAAAGGATTTTAATCTATTAATTATTCATTTAAACTTGCAAAAAATTTGTAACTTTTTTGCTTCCTGTGATTTTTAGAATACCTTTATAAGGAGGTTGAGAAGTGTTTTTCAATTTTGATCATTGTTATTTATCATTGCATTACGCTTTTATCAAAACAAATTCATTAGTAATTTATTTAGTTAATGTATTGGTATTCTGCAATCGGACCGGACAAATATATAAAAAAAGGTAAAAAAAAACTTATCTTAATAATTCTTTGCTTAATCCGAAAATATATGTCTGAAAAAATTTTGCAAAATACTTGCAGAGTTGATTAGAATACTTTTTAATGGCGTGCAAAATGCAGAAGATTGCAGAGTATTTTGCAGACCTATTTTACTGAATTAAGCAAATTTGCTTATAATTAAACTTTTTATAGAACTAAATTATTTCTTTTAGTAAAAAAGTTATTCCAGTTTTTCTGAATTGAAATGATCGAATTGAAACGAACTTCACAACCCCAATCGGACCTGAGTTATACTAAAAAATTCTGAAAAGGACTTCGTTATTAAATTCAACACAACAAGGTACTGAATTAAAAACACCACAATTTTATTTTGCTTTAATCTATTTTAATAAGAGGAAATAGATGTAAAACTCGGTGGAAATATTTTTTTGATTGCTTTTAAAAATTGAGTATTTTCAAACTGCTTGAATTTCTAATCGAAGAAATATCCTTCTAATCAATTTTAGTTCATTTTATTTTCCTCCCATAATACCAATCTAAAGCGGAACCATTTGACAAATTAACTAACGCTCAAATTCAACCTTTTTACTCGTTTTTAACGAGACTTGAAAAAATAGCTTTTTAATATTTTCACAGCTTTTAAAAACTAAAATTCAAATTTATTTTTAGGAAAAAAAATATAAAAAATATCAAAATAAATGAAGTCTAATATTACAAATTTGCCTTCTTTTGAATGGAGATATGAAATTAATCAAACTCTTCTAATAATAGCTTTCTACACTCTAATGCCAACTGGAGTAGTATTGAACATTATTCAAATTTTTGTCTATTTACGCCAAAAGTTTTCTAAAAATTCAATGTGTATTTATCTTGTAGCTATCTCTCTAAACAACATTTTTGTGTTGGTTTCAACAGCGCTAAGATTTGCTAATTCAATTGAAAAATTTGACTATGAAGAAAACACCGATATTGGATGCAGAATGGCTCAATTTTTTATCCGATTTTTTTATAACAGTTGTTCGTGGTTGAATTTTTTATTTACATTGGATCGCTTGGTATTCATTCTGTATCCAAAAAGATTCAAAAAACTACAAAAAAAAAATTTTGTATTAAAAATTGTTCTGTCAATGTATTCAATTTTATTTATTTTAAATAGTCCAAGTTTTTTTTTTACCAATGACCAAGTATTTAACAAAAATACAAATCAATCAATGCTAGTGTGCGTGGCTTCTCCTATTCTGTCAATTTCAAGAGAGGCAATAGCCCAAGTATTTGGAATGTATATTCCAATTTTTTTAATGTTTGCCACAAATCTAGTGCTGGTTCAAAAAGTGGCCAAATCGAGAAAAAAGATTAGCTCAGTAAAAGACATGAATTTTGCTTTCACTTTAATTATCTCCAATGTTTTATATTTCATTTCCTTTATACCTTTTTCACTTTTATTAATTGCAATTATGTTGGTCACAATTGATCCGTCAATACCCATGGATCCGAAAATTGGCTCATTTTTAGCTTTGTATGAAACATGTGCATTTATTGTAGCTTGTTATAACTATTCATTGGGACTTGTGGTACAAATGCTGTTCAATAAACTTTTTCGAAAAGAGCTTATTAACATGTTTGGTGATTTGATTGCAATCATGAGAAAAAATAAATTATTCAACCTTAATCAATGATAAATTAAATTTAAAAAAATTTTCTTTATTTTCAAATGAAAAAAAGAAAATATTTTACATCAAAAACAAATTTAATGCTTTTAATAAATAAGATGCGAAAATTTGGACCATAAATAAAATTAAATTAAATTAAACTTTTCTTGTTTTATTTTTAAAAACGATTCATTATCAGCATTTAATTTTTAGGATTTTAAATACGAAAATGAGCTAGACTTGAAATCTGCTGGAATTTGTAAGACATACTTTATTATTTATTCTTATGCCTCTTTCGTGAAAAGCCAAATCATTTTCATTCAAATAAAGCTCATTTTGAGTGTGAGTTTGAGTGATAAGCACTCAACTCACACTCAAAATGCATTTTTTTTGCGTGAAAAAATTTTAAAATTTTAAAACTTTTTTTATTTTTTAATGTAAAGAAGCAAAATAAAATTTTAAATATTTTGAAATATTTTTTGAATTTTTATTTAACTAGTCAAAAGCTAGCAAAAACAGTTGGTTGAGAACTTGGTTTATTTTAAGTTTTAAACTTTTTAATAAAATCTTATTTTGTTTTTAAAATTTTTCTCATTTATCAATATTATATTCCCAATAATTTCATGATGTTCTAGTTGATTTAATAACTAAAAACTTGATGAAAATATCATTAATTTAGGTTTATTTTTTAATTATTTATTAAAAAAAAAATCAAAATAAGTTGATTTTCATTTTTTACTAAACGTTTCGACCAAATGGACTTATTCAGGGTTTAAGACTTAAATAACAATAAATTTGATAAATATACTTTATTTAAATTCGTTATGTTTTTGTCAAAATTTACTCAAAAATTTAATTTTAAAGCTAAAAAGAAGAAATAAGTCAACCTATTTTTTTTAGCTATATTACGAAATATCCCTGTTATTTATTGAAATTATTTTTACTAAATGAACAATTGGATCTCTAAAATAATCTAAATAATGTGTAAAAATTCTTCTGATTCTGATAAATAAAAAAAACAGGGATGTTCACGAATGCGTGTTAAAGGTAATAAGAGTCTGGTATTAAATAAGGCATTGTGAAATTTGGTACAAAAAACAAAAACAAAATATTAAAAATTCCAAAGCTCAATTCTGAAGGACCAAAACATGTTACCAGTATACTGATTTTGCAAAATTTAGAACATTGTGAATTTTAGTGCAAAAAACAAAAAAAAAATATAAAAATGCCAGAACATTAATCTTGACCGACTAAAACATGTTCTGTAAATTACAGCAACTGATACATCCTTTGTACCACTATTTAAAGTTGAATTGGACTTTTAATATAATGTAATATCCCAAATTTACTATTTTCTGAGTTTTGCAGATTTATTGCAGAGTTTTGCAGAATCAGTATATTGATGGTACAAAGGAATATCAGTTGCTACAATTTACAGAACATGTTTTGGTCCTTCAAAACGGCATCTTGAAGTTGATGATCAATTCAAAAAGTTTATCCTTAGATATTAAAATAAATCTTTGATTTAATTTAAATAATTGTAATGCAACATGCTTTACATGCAATGTAGATTTAGAAAATAAAAAAATATTGAAGAAACTTTTTCTCAATCCATTGATAATCGATTTTTATATTTAAATACATTAACTGATTTTTGTAAGGTTTATTTGAAAATTTTTGTTTCAAAAGTATCTGTGATAAGCATTCACAATTAAATTTAAAAAAGAAATTCAAATAATAAATTCCAAATAAGCAATAAAATGAAAATAAAACTTTAAAAAAAATCAGTTAATACATTAAAAATCGATTTTATCAATGGATTGAGAAAATTTTCCTTCAATATTTTTTTATTTTCTAAATCTACATTGCATGTAAAAAATGTTACATTACAATTTTTTAAATTAAACCAAAGATTTATTTTAATATCTAAAGATAAACTTTTTGAATTGATCATCAACTTCAAGATGCCTTCAAAACTTAAGCTTTGGAATTTTTAATATTTTGTTTTTGTCGCTTGTACCAAATTTCACAATGCCATTAAATAATTACGTGAGTTTTGTTTTGTTAAGATTCAGCTTGGAAGTATCAGAAGTATATTAAGTATCAAATCGCAGTTAAAGTATCTGGTTCGAACGGTTTGATTAATTTATGCTTAGAAACAGACTGGATTAGATATTTAATTTTGGATAAAAAAATACGTCAATGAAATGAAGATGTTTTTTACGCTAATTTTGGCTGCTTCAGATCCAAGATCAAAGTTAAAATAAAAAATTAAATAAATAATAGAGAGCTTTTTAGACCAAATGGGATTCTCTATGTTCTCTATTACCATCTTTTAACATTTTATCATGTCTGATTCAATCAAACAAAGCAGTGGTATTGTGAATTCAAATACAAATTGAAAAAAAATTCTTCTTTTTTGACTTAATAAAATTAAAGTTAATAAGATATACTTAAAAAAATACTGCAACAAATTGCAACATCCTTAGTTGCACCTATATTACCTAAAATAAAATCATTGTTTTCTTTTATATTTTAGTTAAACCAATAATCAATTTAAATCTTATTGATATTCTATTTTTTGTCATATTAAAACATGAAAAAAAAATTTTTTTAAGTAAAAAAGGTGCAACTAAGTATGTTGCAGTATTTTTTTAAGTATATTTTATTTACTCTAATTTTAATTCATCAAAAAAGGGAGAACATTTTGTTCAATTTGTTTATGAATTTCACAATACTCAACGCAGTTCGGCAACATTTTTTTTTAAATCTTGTTTTAGATAAATTATTAGAAAAAATTAAAATTAATTAAAAAAATTGAAATTAATTAGTTTTTGTTCATTTCAATTTTAAGCCTAAAAGAAGTGGTTGAAAAATCTTTTTTTTTTTTTAAATTGAAAATCTTTTTAAATCTGAAAAAAATGAATTTATTAAGCTAAAATCAATAAGTATATATAAACATTTAACTCTTCTTAATCCATTCAAGAGTTAAATTCCATAATTTAATTGCGGTTTGTTCATCAACGGCGTGTTTAACATAGCCTTCATAAGATTTGTATGCATCTTGAAAATTTTCTTTAAGCTTGGCAAAATCACAATTTTCCAAGTAAAATCCTCCTTTTCCTTCTAGTTCAGGTGCAACCGCTGCCCAAACAGTTGTACTTGCACCTTGTTCGGGAGTTTTTATGTCAGGATTTGGGTTTCCGTGCTCATCAATAATTTTCAATTGAATTTTTTCATTTTCGTTTAAATTTTCATAGACTTTTTTAAAACCAGGAGTAAAAATGCCACCAGGCATAACTGAATTAGAAAAAATGCCTTCTTTGGAGTACAATTTAGTCAAAGCAACAGAATGAAGAGAATTGGCTGTTTTTGATTGACCATAACTAAGCCAGCTGTCGTAGGCTCGATTTTTGAAATTAATATCCTCAAAGTGAATATCTGAAAAAACATGAGCTAAAGAAGAAACAGACACAACTCTGGAATTTTTTCCGCTAATTTTGGCTCCTTCTTTCAAAGCTGGCAAAAGTCCGTATGTAAGTGCAAAATGTCCGACATAGTTTGTTCCAAATTGTAATTCAAAACCATCTTTGGTGTATTTCAAAGGACAAGCCATTGCAGCAGCATTATTTATTAGAATATTAAGAGGCCTTTTTTTCTCCAAATATTTTTTGACAAATTGATTTATACTTTCGAGTGAATCTAATTCTAAGTGTTCAGTCTCAATCAATTGATTTCCCGTACTTTTTGAAATATCTTGGGCAACTTGTTTTAGCTTGTCCATATCTCTGGCTAACATAACAACTCTTGCTCCCGCGCTAGCAAAAGCTCTTGCCGTCTCAACTCCGATTCCAGACGAGGCTCCAGTAACTATTACTTCATATCCCTTCAAGTTGTGGCCTTCTATTACTTCAAAGGCAGTGGATTTACTATTAAATTTTGTCTGAGACATTTTTTAATTTCGTTTTTATTTTAGCTCATTTTTATTATCATTTTATACCATAATTTTGATTACTTAAGGTATTTTTAAATTTTGATTATGATATTTACTTAGTTCAAAAAAATCAACTTTTTAATGAAATATTTCTCAGTACTTTTTTACTTTTGGCCTAAATAATTTAGTATTAGAAATTAGAATTAATATTTACTTATTATCTTAGCAATAATTGTTTTGAAATATTACCATCTATGCAATATTACTTTATTGACCAATTTACCAAAAATCTCGTCAAAAATGAACAAGAAAATGTAAGTTCTTGTGAAAAATAGTTTTAGATTAATTTTGAACAAAATTGTCAAATTACCAATTACCATAGCTTCAACATTTAATTATTTTATCAAAAAATATTAATGTGATATAATATATTTAAATTTAAGTTTTATATTTGAATTCAATAAATAGATGATTTTTAAAATATTGATTATTTTTAAAATTGAAAATTTTCGGGCACGAGATAAAGATTCAATTTCAAATAAGTTTTTATTATTAATACATAAAGTTATTCAAGCATTATTTAAATTGAAAATTTCAAAAATTTTTTTAAAGATGATAAGGTCGATTTTAATTGTTTTTTAAACTTTTTGGTTTTTACTGGAAGGTCCTTTAACTCTATCCAGTCAGACTTCTCAAGTATTACTCTAGACTTGAGGGTTTCGGATTAAAACAATACCAAAATAATATTGAAACTAAAAACTAAATTTATAAACTAACTAATAATGTTTTTATTTATCTGTTTATCTGAAATGGAATTTCAGAATATAAAATAAAAGATATATAAAAAAAGTATAACAATAAATCTTTTATATAAAGTACAATTTAAAACGAACTTGTACGCTTTTATTCCTTTCTTCTTCTCTCTAAATTTTGGTTCCTTTCCTAACGTTTTTTGGGAAAAGAAAACAAATAGTATATTTAATTATTATTCATTAAAATATTCTTAGTAGTAGTATAGTAGAAAATTAACACAATTTATGATTATTATTTTAAAAAATTAAAATGCGATTTTAGACGTTAGTACCAAAAAAATATTATACCGTATTCCCTAGTTCGATTTTGCTGCACCACAAATAAAGACACATTTTTGGACCATGCACCAAACTAAATCTCGCTCATCCTTAAACATTTTTGATTAAGAATGCGGTTTTGTGAAGTTCAGTACAAAATAACAGAACAAAGTGTAAAAAAATTGAATAATTTTTTTTTAAAAGTCTAATATTAATTCTGTGATTGAAGAATGATTCAACTTTCAAAGTTTTTTCAACTGTAAAAGTCTGTAAATGATGTGCAAAATCTCTGCAAAATGCACCACGCTCGATTATATTGAAATTTAATTTCTGCTAAACTCTGCAAATTTAGCAGACCTGGATATTTGATGTAACTTTGAATGTTGCACTATGTTGCATTTAGAAATGCAACCAGATGATAGATTAACTACATTACCAACTTCACAAAAAAGATTAGCTTCTCCTGTTGAAAGTGTAAACAAAAGAAATAGAATGACCGAGAATATTGATGAAATATTGGAAGTAGAAGATGAAATAAGACAAACAAGAAGCAAAGCAAACAACTTGCTTAAATCAACTGCACAGTCTGCAAGTCATTTAGCTACTTTAATAGCGTGGCTGCTATTAAATAAAAATCAAAAGAGCGTTGGCTTCAACTCTTTTATTCAAAAATTAAATCTTGAAAACATAAAAACTTCTCTTTAAATAATAAAACAGAAATACATATAGTGGCTGGGTAGGAGTCAGGGACTGGGGTACTTGAAGTATTACAGCTACACAAGAAGTTAAAAGAAAAAGAAGTAGACCCAAGAAAACTGCTATATAGTTATTTCATTTTGTCTTATTAATTTTACTCAAAAATTTCTTTTTACTTTGTTTATAAATTTCTTTATTATTTTTCTCAAAATATAATTTTTTTATTTCATTTAAAAAATAAATAAATATTAAAATAAAAATTGTTACCGTTTAAGTCATTTCGTAGCTCTTATTTAGGAATTTTAGAGGCCAAAAATTATTAATAGATGAGTCCAAAGTAGTAATTATATATTCGAAAATTAACTAATTATTGAGTCCAAAATAATTATAAGCCCATTTAAATTATTCCCATTTTTATCATAGATGAGTTTAAAGTTAGAAAAAATCTACAAAAAAAATCTAAAAAAATACAAAAAAAAAATTTCTTTTATGTCAAGTTGTTCCTAAAATTTATAGAATTATAGCTAAAAAATTTGAAATGACTAAAAAATACAAATATTTATATACCGTCAACCAATTCAAGAACAGACTAAATAAGTACAGACGTAAGGAGAAACCTACCATGGATGAAGTCCTGAGGCTCGGTAGAATCGATACGAGGGAATGGTGACTTAAGGAATAATCAATCTTCAGTGTGATGAAGGCAGAGCTGGAAGTGACTGTGCTCTAAACACAGTGTACAAACCACAGTTACCATAAATGGGATCCTACTGTTTCTCATCTTCGCAAGTCTAGCTTGCTAGCTTGTTGAAACTTATATTATTATTATTATTTAATTGAAATAAAAAAACAACATGTTTGTTCATTTAATTTAAAATTGTGTTAAATTTAAAGTTTTTTGGCAAATTGAAGTTCATGATAAAATGTAGATTTCAGATCAAAATTTCAAGATTTACTAATAAATGAATAACATTTATTAAACCTAATTTGTTTAATCTTTAACTAGAATTAAATTTGTATGAATTTTTCAAAATTTAACATTGTTTCGCTGCTATATTTTTTAACAAAAATCAAATATAATTTAAGGTTTTTTTTAAGCCTTAACTTTGAAAACTCAACTTGATATTTTTTTTTAGTTGAAGGTTGAAGACTAAACTAAAAAAACCAAAAAATTTAAAATAGAAACAATTTTTAAAAAATCTTTTTTTTTTTGCTAACTAAATTTAAAATAAAACGGCTGGTGAATTTTTAGAAGGCCATCCATCATTTTTAGATTATCTTAAAACAAGTTCAATTGTTCTCTAAACAATCTGATTATTAAAAATTTTGATTCTTATTTTTCAATTTAAATAAAATTAACAAAACCTTAGTCAATTTTGATTGTGCAATTAATTTAATTCATCTATTTTCAAAATTTAAATTAGAATAAAATTTTGGTTATTTTGTCACACTTAAAATGAACGCTTTTGAGACAGGTAATTTAATTATTAGGATAAATGGAAAAAAGTATAATTTAATGCTTAATAAGAATTGGGTGTAATGCCAGAAATAGCCGAAGCCGTAAACAACATGGGCTAGCTGTGAGTATTTAAAAGTAAAAAAAAAAATTTTTAATTTTTTTTAAAAGACTTCCGACAGATATTCAAGGCGAGGCCATTCCATTAATATTGGGAGGCGGAGACGTTCTAATGGCTGCCGAGACAGGTTCTGGAAAAACAGGAGCCTTTTGTCTGCCAGTAATTCAAATTGTATATGAAACTTTAAAAGACATCCAAGAACAAAAAGGACTTTCAAAAAATCTCAACAACAAACCATCTAGCATTGGTTTTAAAATGAGTGCCTTTGATCGAACACCTGCCATGGCCATTGATCCTGAGGGTTTATTATGTCAGAGTAGAGATGAAAACAAATGGCATGGATGCCGCTCGACAAAAGGAATAATTAGTAAAGGAAAATATTTTTTTGAAGCAAAAGTTGTAGATGAAGGCTTGTGTCGAGTTGGGTGGTCGACCCAAGACGCTGTACTCGATTTAGGAACCGATAAACTTGGTTTCGGCTTTGGCGGCACCGGTAAAAAATCAAATTCAAGACAATTTGACACTTATGGAGAGCCATATGGCAAGGATGATGTCGTTGGGTGCTACCTAGACTTGGATCAAATGAAAATTAAGTGGTCCAAAAATGGTCAAGACTTGGGAAATGCTTATGACATACCGGCTGTCTTAAAAAAGCAGGTTTTTTTTCCTTCAGTTTGTATGAAAAATGCGGAAATAAAATTCAACTTTGGCGAAACTGCTTTTGATTATGAGCCAACTGTAAGTTCCAAACATTTTATTTAATTTTGTTTTTGATAAAAAAATAAGACAAATTTTTAAAAATTTAAATCTAAATTTTTAGTACAGTGCTGCCACGATACCTTGAATTCGTCATATTTTACGTAAATTATGGTATATACATGATATTTTACCATACTTAGCGTAAAATATGATAATCTAAAAGATGGCATTTTTCGTAAAAAACGATAATTATCGTAAATTACCCATAATTGTTGTCAAATTCAGTGAAAAAAAAAAAACAATGAAAAAATTTTTTTTTCGAATTTTTCAAAAAGTAAAAAAAATAAAATCTGATTGAATTTTTTGACGAAAATTGACGTAAACTTTAAGTCAATTTTCGTTTTAAAAAAATTTACCGAAATGATTTCGGTAAATTTTTTTAAAAAAAGCTGAAAAATGGTAAAAATTCAACAAAAAAAGAAAAATGGATTTTTTATTGGGAATTTACTATTTTATAACTATAATTTCTAATAAAAAAATTATTGACTAGATTTATATAACTGATATCATTCTTATTAATTTTTCTATATCGTATTAAAATTATAAATTAAACATATTTTTACTTATAAAAAGCAAAAAATCAGCAGATAGATGAATTAGTCGATTTTAAGCAATTTTTTTTTGCTAGAGTTGGATGTTTCGTACAATTAGAATTTTTTTTTTCGAATTATAACAATATTTTGAGTATTTAGAATATTATGGTATGAATTTTGATCAAAAATGTGAGTTTTGTAATCTGGGTTATCATTTAGATCTCAATAATGCTTAATTTATTACATTTATTTAATTTATTGACTCGGTTCAGATAGTCACAAAGGATAAACAAAAATTTAAAAAAAGTTAAATAAAAAATTATTTTTTTTTTAAATTTAATTAAATATTTGAAAAACTAGCATCAAACTTTAATAAATTCACATTTTTAAATTAATTATGTAATTTTATGAAAAGAAAGCTATTTTTATATTCATCATGATCACAATAGATATTTCCCTTATATCGCAGTTAGTTGAATTTTTATTATTAAAAGAGATGTTAAACAGCTTTTTAATTTTTTAATTTATTTCTAATTTTATAATACTAACTGCGATATAAGGGAAATATCTGATCATCTCTTCTTTTTGAAAGAAAACTTCACAATCTGATTCCTCTTTTTCAGATCCTGAAAAAATAAAAATTCTTGATAAATATTATTATTATCAGGTTCAACATCAACTTCCATTTTATCATCATTTTCAAAATCAATAATTTTTTTCTTTCAAAATTCTCCAAAGTAACTAAATGTGAGAACGGATAAATTTAGACTTTGGTGACATAATAATAATATTTAATGGGATTGGTTTCAATTTTTAGTTAAAATATTCAAAAAATTGTCATTTAATTAAATTATTCAAAATTTTAATAAAATCACATGATTTTGATACTTTATTTAAATAATTGAGTGTCCAGAGAAATTAAATAAAAAAACAGCTTGTAGAAAAAAAAATTTTTTTCTAATTTTTTTTGAGTCAAAAAATAAAATTGGTTAAAATGGGTGATTTTCTATCAAATTATTATTTGGTTTAGGCTTTAAATCTCAGATATTTTAATTTTTTTTTAAATCACTATTTTGGCAATAAAATTTAAAAATTGTTCAACGAATTTGCCGAAGAAAAAAAATTTTACATTTTTTTTAGAAGGACTTTTTAAAGGGGTGAATTTTTGGGCCAATTCGGTTAATAGGGTATCACCCCATTATGACCACATTTCATCCAATTACTGCCAAAATTCACAAAATAAACCTTGAAAATAACTCATTTAACTCATATTAACCTTTGTAAAAATACAAGACCACCCCATCTGTGTGATTTTCAGGGCTAACCGGTTGAAAAAATTGGCCAATTGGGTTAACAAGATAAACCGAATTACCCCTCATCCCATTAATCCCAGCAGCTAACGGGGTGACCCAAAAATTTCGGACTAAATGGGTGATTTAATTTCGCGTTTTCTATCGTTACTGAGTCTTTAGGAAAATTATCAAAAAAATAGGTGACCCGGTTAGGCCGTCTTACTATAATTTTAAAAAAGATTTTAACTTTATCTTTGAGTAATTGAGTCTGAAGGATCTACAACTTTTTAAAGAGTTAGTTCTTTTTACACCTGGATATAAATTTTTTTTTTAGCCCCCCTAAAAAAATTAAATTTAGGTTTTCAAAGGACGTAGTTTACGAATTTAAAATCAAAAAATAAAAATTCATAACACTTAAATTTTGAATGGCATCAAATACATTCTGCACTATAAATAATCACAAGTTGCACTATAATATTTACATGCACTTAATTAATCAAGGCTGCACTATAAATAACATTCTTACACTATTATATTCCTTAATAAGCACTAATATAATTTTTATATTGCACCATTTTTTAATGAAAAAAAAAAAGAAAAAAGTTTTACAATTTTAAAATAAAATGAATGAAATTTTTTAAAACAAACAAAAAGGAAAATCACCTAATTAAAAATATGCCGCCGAAAGAATAAAAAAAACACCAATGAGTCTACAAAGACCTTTCAATTGAGTTTGAGAAGTTAAAATAGAAATCGTCAAAGAATAAACGAACCAGTTTCGGCCTAGCCAAGAAAATGAAACAAATTCTTGGAAATATTTGATGTCAGTAGTAGCTTTCAACTTCTATTTTTAATAAGTTGTTTTTTTTTTTAACATGATTTTTAACACCTCAAAAAAGTTCTGTAAAAAATTCCAAAACTAAGATTTATCTCAAATAATTATTTAAATATCTTTTTTATCATTAAAATAAATTATTCCTTTAAATTATCTTAATTAAATAAATCCTAAGCGATAAAATTAAAAATCTATATTTAGTAATAGTTTTCTATTTTAAAGTAAAAATTGTTCATATTTAGTTTTGCTGAGCTTATCTTTTTTGTGAAAAACAGGCAATTTTGAAATTAATTTATGTTACTAATATTACTTTGGAAAATAGCTTTCAAAATTTTAGATTTTTTATTAAATAAAAAAATTGTGTTTTTGAATATTGAGCTTAAGCAAAATGGCCGAGTCGGAAGCTAAACCTTCGAAAACAATGATTCGCATTTACCCTTCGTTTACGGAGATCAGACAAGATGTCGATGCTAAATCACCTCACCAGATTTTCCTTAACTTCTCTTTAAGGAGGTTAATTATAAATAAATAATTTTAACACATTTTAAATGATAGAAATTTTTTCAATCACCAAAATTAAAAAATTTGTTTTCTCAAGAAATAGAGCAGTTATTACAAAGGTTTAAGGATTTCAAAAATTGACTAAGAATTCGAATTCTGGACTTAAATAAAAAATATAAGTCTTTGACTTGGACTATTGAAAAAAAAAGTCCGAACTTGGACTTTACTTGAGACTTGTGACTTTTATTCAACTTTAGTAATTTCTAACATTTTTTTAAAAAAATTTAGGCTTTAAGAGTTATGTTATTTTTTAAAATTTTAGAAATTTATTTTTAGTTATTCAGCTATGAGAAGGCATTTAAAAAAACTATCCAGGCGACTATTTATTTTTCAGCAATAATGCTCAGGTGATTCTCTTTCATTGAATAGACGTACCATCCGATCATAAGCTTCAAATATACGACTTCAAAACTGGATTTATTTAAGTTTTTAAGTTCTGTTTCTAAATTCTCATCTGAGTGACTAATTGTCGTGTCATCAGCAAAATTTTCATACTAGGATCCTTTAACATCAAGTCATTTACAAATATGCAGAAGTGGACCTAACCTTTTTAAATATTTTGGTTTTGTGAATTTCAAATACAAATTGAACAAAAATATGTCATTTTTTGATAAATTAAAATTAAAGCTAATAAAATATATTTAAAAAAATACAACCACAAAGTTTTAATATATTTTTTATAGTTGTTGTAGTAGTATTTTTCTGCGACAAGTCTAACCTCTTGTAGAACAACACAAGTTATATTTGGTTAGCTTGCGGAAGCATTGCTACTGATAACAGAAATTTTTTATACTCGCTACTTACGTCTTTCGACGTCATTATTCATAGTCCCCTTGACTCGCGAGTCCTGACACGTTCCCATGGAAAGACGATCACTGTTCTAATACCAGGTTAGGTTATATATTATATATTTAAATTCATTTTATTTATTTTATATAATAATGATAATAATAATAAAATTAATTCTTTAAAAATCTTAGAAAAAAAATTAAAAATTAGTTTTTCAAAAGGTTCAATAAAAAAATAACAATGTAAATAATAAAGAATTTTATGGCATTATTTTATTTTTTTGAAGTCAAGTCAGCACTTTGACTTTAAATTTTATTTTTTTGAATATAATTGTATACAATCAAGAGTTTATGTTAAATAAGAGCTTATTTAAATAAACCCTATTTTTCATTTGAGTAAAAAATATGAAAATTAAGTGGGTTGCGTCTATACCGTATTGGTTTATGCCTTGCTTCAAGCTGTTGTAGATCGCGTCGTAGTGTGATGAGGGATTGTGCACAGTCTGGACAGTTGCTATTGGAATGTAACTTGCTGCAATTGTCGATGACCTTCTTCTGGGCCCTAATGGTGCTTTCCGATAAGTCAATGGATTGCTCTACGGATATAATTAATGTATCGAGTTTCTCTATTCTATTTTCTATAAGGGACTTTGTGTTAGCAACAGTGGTCATCCGAATCTATCGTATCCTGATACTGCCGAGGATTGCAAAATTTGGTTAATTAACCGGGAAATAAAAACGGATTTACACAAATTTTTTATTAAATTAAAAATATATTGTTCCCGAAAAGTTTAGAAGACGATGACGGCCATGTTGTCGATGTGGATCCTTCGATGTTGTGGCGTTGGGTCTAAAAGAAAAGGAAGCAGGGAAGCTGCTGCCTCATTAAAAAGCATGGAGTCAGTGGGAGCGACGACTGAGAATTCTCTTCCCGAGTCGCCATCGACTGCCCCCAACTGGTACTCCGAGGCGTCTGTGTACCAGACACTAGATTTTCTAGGAGTCCTCCTAAACTTGAGCCTTTCTATGTTAATGATGAGGCTCATATACCACCAGTATTCTCTCCTGGTGATAAGGGACATCCTAATAAAGGTGTTCACAATGGGGGAGACCTTGCCTGCATACCCCAAGTAGTAATTTAGGTACCCTCTCACTCTTTGGAGGGCCCTACCCTTAGGGTCGTTAGTAAGGAGGAATTCGGCCATTTCGCGCGTGAAACGCGTGGCCTCCTTATCTCTTATTATCCCTAGCCCGTCCCAATTAGCACCCAGGAATTTAATGTTTTTGACCGGGTTTAACTCGGACTTCTTTGTATTTATTACCCAGCCCGCATTCCTTAGTTTAGCCCTTAGCACATCAAGCAGGACCTGGAAATTACGTCTGTCATGATGTGCGATGATTAGGTCATCTAAGTGACCATAAGTGTACTTGGTGTGGCGCTTAATAAAGGCCAGTACACAGTTTAGCAGGCTCTGCTGTATATATGGGGCAATACATAGTCCGAAGGGCATCCTGGTGAAGTGAAAGAACTTGCCCCCGTAGCCAAAAGTTGTCATGAATTGTGACTTCGGGTGCAAGTTGATGTTAAAGAAGGCCTGCTTTAAATCCAGCTTGGTATACCAGAGGTGGTTCGGCCAATTATTGTTGTTAACCACTTGGTACACCGATTTTAGCGTGAATTTCGGCGCTTCTATGACCCTTGTTAAAGCGGAAAAATCCGCTATGGGCCTCACCTTCGAGCCGGGTCTCGAGACCAGGAAGAAAGTACCGCAGTATATATTCATTATCTATTTGACTCTGTTTAGAATAAATTTCCATCTAATCTTCTTTCAATTTTTCTCTTTGTGTTTTAAATTTTCAACTTTTAGAGAAATATTTTTTAGTTCATTTTGAACCATAGGCGTCTGAACAATTGAAAAAAAGTTTAATTGACATTTATTTAAATTACTTTATTGACACTTAATATTACCTTTCGATTCCTCAAATCTAGTTAAATTAATTGCTTCTTTATTAATTTCAAATATTAAGTCATCATCTTTAGTGATGAACTAGAAATGTTTGAACTAATTTTAGCATTGCTCCTGTTACATTTAAATGAGTTATAAATATTTTTTATTTCTGTTTCTAAATTTTCACTGTAATCACCTAAATATATTTATGTGTTTAGAAATATAAAATAATCTAAGTTATTAATTAAATTACAGCTGTCTTCATTGTTAAAGTCCATTTTGTTATTGGAAGTTTGGAAAATTTTATGATTTTGATCACAAAATTTTATATATTCATTATCTATTTGACTCTGTTTAGAATAAATTTCCATCTAATCTTCTTTCAATTTTTCTCTTTGTGTTTTAAATTTTCAACTTTTAAAGAAATATTTTTAAGTTCATTTTGAACCATAGGCGTCTGAACAATTGAAATGTCAAAATGATCTTCAATTTCCTCCATTTAATCAACTTCGTTTTGATGAATTTCACTTGCTAACTAAAATGTAATGGAAAAATTAAATGATTACGCTTGAAGACAAAAAAACTGACATTTTTGATCGTTTGTCTCAATTGTCGAGATTCAAGAAAATATCTTCATACAACTTCAAACAAAGGAGAATAGATCTTTTTTGTTGAAATAGCATCTTTGCAGATAATATGTTGCAATTCGTCACAGAAATCATTTTCGAAAATATCTTCACTTTTGCTTAAGAGGCTTTCCAAACACTTCAGGTAAGAAGACACTCTGGCATAAAACGAATATAATTTATTTATTTTTTCTCCCGAAATCATTTATTAAATTTATTTTAATTTTATCTAAAAACAATTGAAATTGAAGGACATTTATGAAATGACTTAAATTTATTAATTAATTTTTTTTTGTTGACTAAATAATCTAAAAGAGAAATTATTTTAAAAAATTGAAAAAGAAATTGTTGATGAAGTGAGACTTTGAAAGATTAAATAGAAAAAGCAAGTGCTTAACTATTTTTATTTTACTTTGAATAAAATTTACACAAAGTTTTTTTAATTGCAGAAACAAAAATTAAGCATAAAAATTAATTACGTTTATAAGTTTCCAAAAAACTATATTTTGTATGAAAACTGATAATTTAACAATTTACTTTGTAAAAATTCTTAATTTTTCGCCACCTTTCCTTTTATTCTTAGATCACAAGCACAATACGTTTTTATGGCATTGTGAATTTTCATACAAAAATTACAATACAAAAAGTAAAAGAGGTTATAACTTTTGTTCTAACGGTTCAAAGCATGTTCTGCAAAAACTCTGCAAATTAATTGCGCATTTCGTTTGAATACGTTTCAATGGCGTGAAACGTTTTGCATAAATTTGCACACATTTAGCAAACTTTCACAAAAGGTGTAACAAAAGTTGTAACACCTTGTTAAATTTGCAGAACATGCTTTGAACCGTTAGAACAAAAGTTATAACCTCTTTTACTTTTTGTATTGTAATTTTTGTATGAAAATTCACAATGCCCGTTTTTATTAATTTCCCTTTTTTTTAAACATTAGCATCTCTAATAACCAATATATGACTCTATTTAAATTTCTTGACCATTTCATGACCAGTTTTATTTCTGCTGTTGAAAAGCAAGTTTTTTGGTCTTTTCATGCTAAGTTAAGAAAAAGTTTAAAATGCTCTTAATTTGAATTAAAATATTGATTATATTTTTAATTTTAACCAAACAGAAAATCCAAACAAGACTGGCAGCCATTGAATAAACAAACACTTATTTTAAATTTTGAAAATGTCGAGTGTAAATAATAGTTTGGCAATTTTTTTATTTAGATTTGTCTAGTTAGATAACACTGATCAGTTAGCTTGGATTAGAGCTGGAATTTTTGTACACATTGAGCGGCATCACTATATGCATATTGTGCTCCTGGTGCCTTTCCACCTGGCACTTTGGTTTTTATTGCAGTAGTTTTTCATGTGACTGGCGAGCTCTTTTAGTTTAGGTGGATAGATCTCTTCCATCTTGGCTGACTAGAACAGTGAGGTCATGACAATAAGCTGAAGACGGTCGACTTTCATTTCTTGCTTACACTCGCACATAAACAAGCTAATGTACTCCGGAGAGGCAAGTGTACCAATCACTGGTTACTTTAAGAATATTTTTAACTAAACTTAAAAATAATTTAAATAAAAGTTGAAGAAAAAATACAAAAAAATACCTCATTTAGATGAAATAAGTCATTAAGCTTATTAAATACGTAAAGCTTCAGTTGATGTGACATCAATTTGATTTTTTTCTAGTATACTCTTTGCTCAAGAGAACATGTGTTTAGTAGTCTAGATTCAAAAATTTTACTTTTCTTAACGAATTTTAAGATTTTCGCTTTTTTAAGAGAAAAAATCTTTGCAAATTTTTCATTCTAAATTGAAATTTCTAATTAATATTTTTTTTTCAAAAAAAAGGGAAAATCATGTTAAAATTCGTTAAGAAAAATAAAATTTTTAACTCTAGACTATTAAACACATGTTCTCTTTAGCAAAGAGCAGATTATAAAAAAAACAAATTTTTTTAAAAAGGTAAGTCAATAATATTTTTTAAAGTAACCAGTGATTTGTTCAATTACCACTTGCCTCCAGAGTAAATGGACTTGTAGCCTGAACGAGTCGAAACAGTAGATTGACAGCCGGACATCGGATGAAGCTGAACTGAACATGCAGCAACAATGATTAGATATTTCATTTTTTTAATAATTTTTTATATTGTATTTTAATTTATTATACTTTAAATTTTATAATATCAAGTTATTTTTTATTTTCTGATTTTTTTAAATAAACGGATGAAAGAAGGAGCTGTAGTTCGGCACAGAAAAACAAATTAATAAATATAAACAAATCTTTTTATTTTTTTTTATATTCTTCTTTTTCGACTTGTCCGATTTTCCATTTAAACAGTACTCTAAATCTTGATTATGCTATTTTTTTTTTATTATTACCAAAATGTGTTTTTTTTTTGTAATTTTTTTCGAAAAGAAAAAAAAAACAAAAAATTCAAATTTATACATTTATTAAAAAACAGCGCTGAAATAATTTTTTTTCTATAATAAAAATTGATTTAATTATTTTTCTTCGGTTTTAGACTCAAAGCAGTTTTTGATGATATTCACATGTTGTATGTTTGTCAATTGAACACAATTTTTTGCGAACAAACAATTGAATAAAAAAATCAGACACTAAATTTCACAACATTAAGCAGCAAGGCACTCATTCATTCGAGTACATCAACTAATAGAACTAAAACATGTGCTCAACATTCACAAGCAAAAAAACCACTAAAAATCTCAAATTCTAATTTTAGCTTATATTATTCATAATTATTATTGTACATTGTATTTTTATATGTAATTAAATTTTACTTTTTACTTTTTTTTATTTTTTATATATACAAACTCAAATCTCTTTTTCACTTATTGCCTATGTGGCTGAAACAACATATAAATAAATAAATAAATAAGATTAATCAGCATTATACAAAAATACAACATCGTTAACAAAAACAATGTCAAACAGTAGTGAAACGGCTCTTCTTGTTCAGGGTTTTCCCATCGACTTGGACCGAATTGGTCTCGCAAATCTTTTCAATCGAGCTGGACCGGTCAAGCACGCGCGCCTAATCCCGCCAAAAAACTCCTCATACTCAAACACGTTCGGCTTTGTTGAATTTTCAAGCCGAACCAGCGCCGCTACTGCTCTCAAAATGTTCAACAAAATAGGCACAAAGTACTTGAATGTGAGCTACGCTCAGCCAAGAAACACACTAGCCATTGCTGTCTCCAGAAACAGTATATGCTCGAATGGTCGTGCTGTGAGCCGCTTGTCCAACCACGACTTGAATCAGAGTAGCTATTCGGACAAACTGAGCCGCAAGAGTTCGATCGGTAGAGGATCCATTATTCACCAGAACCAGCACCAGCCTCAACGATACCAACGTAAATCATAAACAAAAAGAAATTTTTATTTTATTTTTTTTTGGTTTTCGGGTGGTAATTACGATCTGAGTAGAACTTTTCGCAAAAAGTTGTTACGGGCAAAAATATAATAAAACGAGCAACGATGAGGCGTTCGTGGACGCCTAGCAGCCCAAATCTCAAGTCAAATCATTAGAAGAACTGACGTTCGGAAAATAGTATTCAGTCTACATAACACATGTGAACACTCAATGTATTTCAAGACACTTGAAAAATAAGCAAAGTTAAAGCTTGAACAAAATTACAATTTTTTACCTAAAGAATGTTTTTTTTCAAGGATCAGTTTTTTTTTTAAATTAAAATATCTAAAAATATTTGGACGTAAAATTTTTGTCACCCTCCTATTTTTTCATCCGGGCTTGGGACCGGCATACGGCATAGTTTTGACGGCGTCTTCCCCTAAGAAGCACGTGGGACGTTCATCATAAACAGCGCCACTCATCCGAGCACTTTTAATTTGGCTGCGAACTCGGCTACTATTTAGACTAGCTTGGAACCACAAACCAAGCGACATTCTCAATTTAGAAAGAGAGAATGCCTTAACTTTAGTGCTTCCAAAGTTACGGCTATCCAAAGAGGTTCAGCTGTAAAACAAGTTCTCGCTCTGCTAAGATTCTATACTGGATGATGGTCAAGCCAGCGGCACCCTCATAAGACAAGACTAGGACAAAGACCCGTAGATCTATGTACCCGTAATACAGCTCTTCTTCAGACACGTAGAAGACCACATAGTGTGGCTGCCACCACCCTCCTCTTTTCTCATCCTGGGCTTGGGACCGGCTTACGGCAGAGTTATGGTGGCTTATAATTTATTTTTTATAAAAGCTTTATTTTTTAGAATTGATTAAAATAAGTTATTGGTTCATCCTTCTTTTAATTGATTCTTCAAAAATCTTTATTTGAAAACTTTAAAGACAAATTTAAAATCGAAATTTGGTTAGAAAATATTCGAGCAATTATAATTTGGCAACGAACTCAATGTATTTCAAGACACTTGAAAAAAAAGCAAAGTTAAAGCTTGAACAAAATTACAATTTTTTACCTAAAGAATGTTTTTTTTCAAGGATCAGTTTTATTTTTAAATTAAAATATCTAAAAATATTTGAACGTAAAATTTTTGTCACCCTCCTATTTTTTCATCCGGGCTTGGGACCGGCATACGGCATAGTTATGACGGCGTCTTCCCCTAAGAAGCACGTGGGACGTTCATCATAAACAGCGCCACTCATCCGAGCACTTTTAATTTGGCTGCGAACTCGGCTACTATTTAGACTAGCTTGGAACCACAAACCAAGCGACATTCTCAATTTAGAAAGAGAGAATGCCTTAACTTTAGTGCTTCCAAAGTTACGGCTATCCAAAGAGGGTCAGCTGTAAAACAAGTTCTCGCTCTGCTAAGATTCTATACTGGATGATGGTCAAGCCAGCGGCACCCTCATACGACAAGACTAGGACAAAGACCCGTAGATCTATGTACCCGTAATACAGCTCTTCTTCAGACACGTAGAAGACCACATAGTGTGGCTGCCACCACCCTCCTCTTTTCTCATCCTGGGCTTGGGACCGGCTAACGGCAGAGTTATGGTGGCTTATACTTTATTTTTTATAAAAGCTTTATTTTTTAGAATTGATTAAAATAAGTTATTGGTTCATCCTTCTTTTAATTGATTCTTCTAAAATCTTTATTTGAAAACTTTAAAGACAAATTTAAAATCGAAATTTGGTTTAAAAAATATGACAACGAATACTGTTTATTTGAAAATTACCAGATTGGAATAAATATTGTCCATATCAACCAACCCTTTTTTTGATCTAATTTACACTTTTTCATAAGTATGTTTTAATATTTTCTATTAAATTAAGGGCGAACCAAATGTGCTAGAGCTTAGATTTTGATCTTGCGTTAAAGCTGGTAAAATTCTATAATTGAAAAATGGTGGGGGATAAATGGCATAGTATTAATGGGGGAGATAAGTATGGGTCCGAGTTTTATTTAAAAACTGGAGGCCAGTGTTTTAGTAATAACCTTTTGGATTGATGACCGATAGAAATTTTAAAAAAAAAAGCCGCTTTTTTCTTATTTTCCTGCCTTTTATATACATAAAAACAATCTTTGTGTTAACAATTAAAATTTTTTTTAAACTTTTGCAACATTATATCATGTCCCTTTCTATACTTGTGGATAATGGGGAGCTATCTTCTTTTCCATAATCTTTATGAGCATCGGCTCCGACCTGACACAGAGGTAACTGCATCGAGTTGGTCATCTACACCGCTGTTATTACCCAGTCGAAACCGGTACCCCTATTTTTTATGATGAAGGGTGTAAAACATTCGTCCCGTTCTGCAGAGACATCTTGAAGATTTTTTCACCCTCAGCGGGTTTCGAACCCTCGATCCTCTGCTTGCATGACTAACACACAAACCATTCGGCTATACGGGCTATTCTGCAACATACTGTATTAATTAAAAATCACAATGTTAATGATAAAAGTGCTTCTATTGTTTAAAATTTATCTTAATGTTTATCTTTCAGATGAATTTATCAATGATTTATTTAAAAAAATTATCAAAATTCTAAAATTGAATTATAATTATTGCTTTATCTTATCTCTTTGAAACAAATTTAAAACTGGCTATTTTGACCTAAAAAATAATTTCTCTTAATTTAAATTCCATGTATTTTACTTGAAAACATTATATAAATTAAAATTCGAAGAATATTTTATCCCAATCTATTTACATTTATTGGCAAAATTAAAAAAAAACAATGATAAGATAAATTTTCTAATTTGAATCAAAGCTCAAATATAAATGCATACTTCATAATTATTAAACAAACTTTGGCAAAATGAAAAATAATTTATTTGTTTTTGTTAGCACCATTTTTTTGACAGTTAACGCACAAGATTGTAAGTTTTAAGTGCTTTTGAAAATTTGATAATAATTTTTTTTTAATTTACACAAAAAAGATTCTGCTCAAATATCATGCAATTTTGACTCTGACTGGTGCAACTTTACACCTAATGTCTATTTCACTCGATATACTGGGGTATCGCCATCGATTACTTCAGGACCAACTGAAGATCGAACCGGTGATGGTTTTTATGCTTTGTGCAATGGCAAGCTTTTGCTTGATCCAAATGAAAAGTGCTTGTTTTACCAAAATGTTTCTTTGCTAGTTGACACTGACTTAAAATTTTGGTACCATATGAGTGGAGTTCACATTGGAACTCTTGAAGTTATTCTGAATGAAACTAATGTTGTTTGGTCATTGACTGGCAAACAAAAAAATGAGTGGATTCAAGCTGAAATAATTCTTCCAGCAGGAGACTACAGTCTTGCATTTTCTGCTAATCGCTCAATTTATGGTCGTTCTTCATGTGACATTGCTTTGGATGATTTAAACCTAAAAGGCCAACCATGTAATTTTAATAAATTAAAAAAATTAGAACTCGTTATTTTAGACAATTTAGTTATTGTGTGGTATGCATTTTGAATTTATTTATATTAGTTTAATTTTCTTTTTTTTAAAAAGAATGCACAAAACAAGATTAAATAATAAGTTTTTAAAGATAATTTTTTCAAGATATTAAGGTGACAAGACCAGCCAAAAATTATCTTCTAAATATTCGAATATTTTTTCATTTTCGGTTTAAACTAAAATTGATATTTTTTTTTAAATAGGAATTTTTTATTAATGAATTAGTCCAACTTGAATTTTATAATAAATGAAAAATATTTAATTATTTAGGGCATTTTTTACTTAGATAGTAACCCATACCTAAAAATATAAATTATTCTGTAAAAAAAATTTAATTTTTTTTCTTTTTTTTTTTTGAAAAGCAATGAGTTTGTTAGAGCCAATTCAGCTCTAAAACAGTCGACACACCAAACCAATTGTAAACCAGTTTTAGGGAATAATTTTTGGCGATTTATTATTTTTTAACTAAAATTACTGAAACTTTAACTAAAAAATTAAAAAAAAAAATGTTTTTCCTTAATGAAATGTTTTTGAACCAGAGAAGGATCTTTTAAAGAATTAGAATTTTTCAAATAAAAGAAAATATTTTTAAAATTGAATTAAATATTGGAAAAACTAGCATCAAATTTTATATTTAAAATAAATTCATATTTTTAAATTAATTAAGTAATTTTATGAAAAGTATGTCAATATTATATTTATCTAGGAAAATTGGTGAAAAATCAGTAATTTTAGTTAATGAATTAGCACACGTCATAATTTTGTTGCATTCAGAAATAAAAAAAACTTTGGTTAACATGCAAAAAGTTTTTTGAGTAATATTTTCAAAAAATTTCTTATAAAAAATTTATTTTATTTCTGCTAACTTTTTACTACGCTTTTATATTCAAATTAAACCTAAGCCCATAAGCTGTGAAGTAAGGCTTGGTAACACAATAAGTACCTAGACGAATTTCACGGCTTGGAAAGTATTCTTAATTGAACTTGTGGAAATTAGTTTATTGATTTGCATATAACATGCTTTACATCCTATGTAGATTTAAAAATAGAATAATAATAAAAAAAATTCTTTTCCCGATCTATTGATAAAATCGATTTTTAAAATTAAAATTAATAAACTCATTTTTTGTTAGTTTATTTTGAATTTTTTTATTTCAAAAGTTTTTTTTTATCTAGAATTCAAAATTTAATTTAAAAACGAAATTCAAATTTAAATTCCAAATAAGTAATAAAATGAAAAAATCGATCTTTCCTACAAAAATTTTTGAAATAAAAAATTCATTTTATTTTTAAAATCTACAAAACTTGTAAAGCATGTCACATTAAAATTTTTTAAATTAATTTAAAGATTAATTTTGATATCTAAAGATAAGCTCTTTGAATTGAAATGATATTTTTAATTGATCACCAATTTCATATTGATGCCTGCATAATCTCAATAAAGTGTGCACGACTTTTGATTGCAAATTTTTTAAAAAATTTCTAAAAGAAGACAATATAAGATTACCTGAAGATATTCAAAAGAATTAATGTGTTTTGTTACAAACAGACTTGTGCGTAAGTCAAAAATTTAAGTCATTTTTAAGTCATTTAAAGTTAAGTCATTTGGCTTGACTTAACTTTGAATTGACTTAATTTCATAAAAATGAATTTTTGTTTTCGAAGGAATTTGATAAAAAAAATTTTCTAATTAATTTTCTAATAAGATAATATTAAAATCTAAAGAATCATAATTAGGATTGGATGCTTTTTATCCATTATTTATTGACTTTCCCAAAAAAATTCAAGTCATTCTAAGTCAAAGTCAAGTCCCTGACTTGACTTTGACTTACTGACTTACGCACAAGTCTGATCACAAACAACTGAGCATTAAATCTGTATGGTTTATGCTTCACCAATCTAATGAATACCTTACTTGATGCTATTCTTAATTGAACCCTGGTTAATTCATTAGGACTTTTCCATGTTAAAAACAGAAAGTGATTACTCAAAAATTCTTAAATTTTTTATTAAAATTCGATTTATTTTTTTTTCTTATAAATAAGAAGTTATATTAACATTTATATTTGGGTATATTAGATTTAAAAATTAACACTAAGTTAACTAAATTAAAAAGATTTTTTGAATTCGTTTATGAGAACTTGAAAAAATTCATAATCATTTTTTATTTTTTTTAAGGAAATGTAGAGATATTTTAATGAAAGGTATTAATTTAAATAAATTGAAGAAAAGTTATCAAAATCTTTTTGAAACCAAAATTTATGCTAAAAAATATTTAAGATCTTTTCTTTTACCATCAAGTAATTTATTTTAACGTGAAAGACCGGACTTTAAAATAATTTTATAAGGAAAGAGTTAAAATTCAATTAGCAGCATAATTTTTGGAAAATTACTATTTTATTTGACATTTTTTTTATTTTTTATCTACAATTTAAAAACTATTAAAATAAAAAAAATTACATTATTTAACTTATGAAATTAAAAAAATTGACACTAGAATCCCTTTTCATTTTTTTTAACATTAAATAATTTAACACTAATATTCTCATCAGATTTTTGACATAAGAATCATTTAAAAACTAAAATTCCGACAATTATTTTTTTAAAATAAGTTCATTTAACCAATTCACTTTTTTAAACAATTAAGGTTAATTTTTAAAAAGTGTCAAATTGAGATCGCCCAGATTTTAGAGTAAAAAGCATTTTCTAAACTTTTTGTAGAAATTCTTTATTATTGGTTTGAATTTTTATAATTTTGTTCAAGTAACGACTCAACTGGTCACTGTAACACGTACCACAGCAGTTCCTACAATGAACATAAGCTCAGATTTCGACACTTTGGACGATCTGAACGGATGGCACACACTTTTCGATAAGAACAACTGGATTCAAGCTGATGGAGTTTCCAATGTCATTCTTGGTTATTACGGCCCAGGATCAGATTGGTCATCCATTAACACTGGCTTAAAAAATATAACATTCACCAATAGACCCTTGAACACATCTTGCTCAATTCCATACTCATTTTCGGTTTATCCGGAAAAAATAGAATTTTACTGCAAAAAGGTGTCAATTTATCAGAGGAACAATCTAGTTTGTGGCCTGAATAAATATCCTTCACTGTCATACAAACAAGAAATAGCTTTATGTACTCAAGGAAATTATTTAATGATAACAAGTGATAAGTTCGACTCGGACATCGGCTCATATCGCTCCAGACTTTATTCACCTGTTTTCAAACTTGCACCTAGCCAAGACAAATTTTGTCTCAGCTTTAAATACAACATATTGACTGCTTCCAATGACGGATTCAGAGTTTATGTGGAAAATTATCTTTTTCAAAGTGAGTACAAGCTTGTTTTTGATAAAAGAGGTCCTTTAGTGGAAGACAGATGGTACTCGGCCGAAGTGCCTGTCACCAATGTTAGCTTTGAGCAAATAATTGTAGTTTTTTTTTATTTTAAAATTTTCTAAATTTATTATTTAAATTAAAAAAGATATTTTTTGAGCCGATTAGAGGTGAAAACAGAGACACTCAATCTTCAGTATCAATTGATTCAGTTAATTTAGAATATAGAGAATGTGATCCAGCGTTAGTCGATTCTACAACTTCAAATACTCAATACTTCACAACTGTTCAGTCAACTCTAGGCAGCAAAGATACCAATACTTATGAAGTGTCAAATTTTTTAAATTTAACTTCCCATAAAGCCATCACAACTCAAAACTTAATTGAAACCTCAAGCAAATTTGAATATTCTTCAAGTCAAAAACATGAATTGACTTCTCCAGTTCAATCTACATTGAACGTCAAAGAAACATTTTCTCATGACAAAAGTACATCAAATTTATTAAATTTAACTTCCAACAAAGCCATAACAACTCAGAACTTGATTGAAACTTCGAGTAAATTTGATTATTTTTCAAGTCAAAAAAATGATTTGACTACAACTGAACAAATGGTTATGTCCGTCGAAAATGATGCCACGACATATTTTGAAAAACAAACTTACATTGATAACTCATCACAAATGACCAGTCCACCAGTAACTGAACAATTGGATTCGACTGATGAAAATTCTTATACGGCTATTTACGTAACAGTAGCTGTGATATCAAGCATCATTATTATTGTTTCAGGTGGTTTCATTTTTAAGAAATATATTTTTAAATATATAAAAAAGGATAAATTAAAAAAAAAGGACATTGAAATGTTTTAGTTTATTTTGATAGAAAATTTCAAATTTTTAAATAAATCACTGTATTTTCTTTAAATATTTTTCTAGATAAAAAAAAAAGTCTTTTATTATTATTTTTAATTTATTTATTTATTTAGAGACTTTCTAACTAGCATAATGAAAATATTTTTCATCTAAATCTAAAGCTGTTTCAGCACAGCCCAAAAACTTAAAAACACTCTTAAACTGGAAATATACTTTTTCAAAGTTTGTTAAAAATTAAAGTCAGATTTGACTTTGACTTGACTTTAAAACTTGAAAGAATGTTACCTTTCTCTTTCAAATGTCTTTTTTATTACAATTCTCCCGTGAATTCTTCGGCAAAAAGTCAACCAATTTAAGTCTTTAGAAGAATTTTTAAATAAACTGGTTTATTGATAAATTTTTTTTTAAATTAACTTTTTATCTTTATCATTAATTCAGAGCAAGTTTTTGATAATGACCTAATGTTTGATCTGGATCATCTTTAAAACGTTTCTCTATTTGAGAATTTAGGTAAATAGTGACCTCTTATTATTGACTAAAAAGAGATTAAGTAAATTGGCATGTAGAAAAATTATTTTTAAACTACGTATAGCTTCGTTTGTTCTGCCAATTTTTAAATCAAATAATATAATTTTATTTTTAAATTCTTTGCTTCTAAGTAGAGAGTTTGCTAATAATATTTTAAGTCTAGATCTCCTTCCAAGTCGCCAGACTTGAATCCGATTGAAATTGTTTGGAACGATCTTAAAAATATTGTTAGGAAAAAGGAGGATTTCGTTAAGATTTCAATTGATGACGATGCTATTGCTGATACCAGAGAATTTGCAAAGCCTCAGAATCAAGAAAAATGTAAGAGATATATTAACCACTTAAAAAAAGCTATTCCAATTGTAAAAGCTAAAGATGGAGAGTGGTCAAATCATTACTATAACATAAGAAAAAAACATGCATAATTAAATTTAATAAATTTTCCAAAAATTTAGTATTTTTTCCGTTTTTTTACTATATTTTCTCAATTTTTACCACTTTTTACCTTTATTTATCTTTATTTAAACTGATTTTTACGTAAATTTACGTAAAAAAAAGCAAAATTTTAAAATACTAATTTTTGAATCATTTCAAAAGAAAAAATAAAAAAAAATTGAAAATTTTCCTAAAAAAAAATTTCATTTATTCAAACTTTAAAAGTCTGCCAATGATGTGCAAAATCTCTGCAAAATGCACTACGCTCGAATTTATTGAATTTTAATTTCTGCTTAACTCTACAAACTTAGCAGACCTTGATATTTGATGCAACTTTGAATGTTGCACTATGTTGCATTTACAAAATTAAGCTTAAACCTTTAGGAAAAAAGTTATTCAATACTTTTTTAAATTTTTTCCTGTTCTTTTTATGGCAAAATGTTATTTATTGTACATTTTTATATTTTTACATTTTTAAATTTTTGAGAGAAGAAAAAAAAATCTCAAAATCAAAAAATCTAAAAAAATTTTCATTCAAGAAAAGTAATAATAAATTCGCAATTAATTAAAAAGAAGTTTTAGAAAAATTTAAATGTAAGAACCAAGGATAATTTTTTGAAAATCCCTTTTAATTAATTGCGAATTTATTATTACTTTTCTTGAATGAAAATTTGGGTCTAGTCCAAAATGTGAACATTTTGTTCACATAATCTCTGGTCACATATTTGGTGACCAAAATAGATAAATAAAAAAAATAAAAAAATTTTTGGAGTCCAGTTTTTATTTTTGGTGAACATTAATTTTAAAAATAGAAGTTTAATTTTAAATGTAAATAAAAAAAAAGATAAATTTCTGAAATTACTACTTCTCAAGAAACTTTGAATGTAGTAAAAACAGCACTCAGCAAACATGCAAACCCTGTACCATGTGATTTATGTGGAGAATTAATTAAAAATATCAAGGGTTTAAAGTTGCATATGGCAAAAAAACATAAAAACTAATAAAAAAAGGAATTGGAATTTATCTTTTTTTTTATTTGCATTTAAAATTAAACTTTAATTCTAAAATTAATGTTCACATAAAATAAAAACTGGACTCGAAAAATTTTTTTATTTATCTATTTTGGTCACCAAATATGTGACCAGAGATTATGTGAACAAAATGTTCACATTTTGGACTTGATACTCAATGAAGAGAAAATGCACAAGTACATTATGGCACTGATGACGGTTTTTAGGGACCAGTCCAAAACAATCGAAGCAATGAAAGCCGATTTAGCTGAGGCAAAGAAGAACCCGAGTGGTGTCATGGAAGTTTCGTGAAGTGCCATTGTCAATGGCAAGAAACAGAGTGAACAGATGCAGGCCCTCATACTCAGTGTCAACAAGGGGATCAACGAGAAGACAAGGATTGAAAACAATGTAGTGATATCAGGAGTTGGCGTTGGAGATGAGGAGGAAGATGAAGAAAAGGGGGAGGCGATATTGAAAGCTCTGAAATTAGATAGGAGAAAAACCGTTAAGCGCTTTAGGCACATTAAGAGCAAGAAGAGCATCGAAAACCGGTCTGAAAAGGAGCTCGATATGGGGTCTTTTTATGATATAAAATGGGGTCTTTTTAACCTCCATCATAGATTGGTAAAAAAATTATCTTTATTTGTGGTAAAAATTTTTATTTTTAAGAATCCACCCAATTTGGCACAAGAATTAAAATTTAACTTTGAGAGAAAACTGCCATACAATTTAAGGAATAAATGCAATTTAATTCAACCAATTGTTAAACGACGAGCTGGAGAATATACATTCACTTATTTTTTCACTAACTTTGTGAATAAACTTTTTATAAATTTTTTTAAACAGAAATTTTTGTTAAAAGATTTTAAGATTTTTTTATAAAATAATTTAGATAAATTTGTAGATATTTGTAAAATTGAGTCTCAAAATTTAAACTTTAACATAAAAAATTCATATCTTTTTTTCTGAAATTTTTATTTTGTATTTTTGTATTTTTTTTATTATTTTATAATTTTATAAATTTGTTATAATTTGAAAAATTCATGTAACTTTTTCAAATTGAAATTAGAAAATTAACTGCCAATTTGATTGTCAGATAGACAAATGTCTTTTTTAATTTTCGTTTAAATAAATAAATAAATAAATAATAAATAAATAAATAAAACCGGTCTGAAAAGGAGCTCGATATGATCGTGGTGGAGTTCAATGAGGAATCCAGCAAGCAAACGGCGCTTCGCAACGCCAAGAACATTCGGGGCACGGAGGATTTTAAGAATGTGTACATAAATCCAGACAAAACCCCCAGCGAGAGGGCACTGGAACGAGAACTTAGAACCGAACAAAACTAACGGAACGAACTGCTCAGTGAAAGAAAGAGCGACTCTGAAGGGAGGCACCGCTACAGCGTCAAACCTTAGGGTCACCCTAAAGCTGGCAAGAAATTATTTTAGAATTAATAAAGTTAAAAAACTTAGAATAAGTATTTTCTTGTTTATTTGTAATCAAACAAGTATTTTTGTTCAATATGTATTCGAAATTAACAACAGTTTTATTATTCAAATTAGACCAAATTTAATTTTAGGTTTATTTTCCCAAAAATTTCGTATAAATTCAATTTTTTTGCCATTTTCGGTATTGCATAAATTCTAATAATTTAACGTTAAATTACGTAAAAACCATGTTTCATAACACATTATCTCTAATAAGTAGTTCAAATAAATTGAATGATAAATTTAAATTTTTATAATTTCTTTAATTTAAATAAATTTTTTTTATAAATTTCGATTTAAAATTTATTATGGACATTTGCAGCCTCTCAATTGAGCTTTCTTATATGCATTGCAGCCAAAATTTTCTACAGCTTCATTCATTGCTTTAACAACGCCCGAACAAGCTAGATAAGTCAAAATAAAGTTATTTAAATCATTTAACTTAAATAAAAGAACCATTAAAAAAATTTCTCTTCTCATCTTTTTATTAAGTACCTAACTTTTTTTTAAATTAAAATTAGATCCTTTATTGCATAGTTATCCTGAAACCTCACAGAATACCTCGGGACTTAATTCTGGCGAAGAGTTAGCATATGATAAGATAGGCTTCCAATAGTAGATTAAAGCGACAGAGATTCTGAAATTAAGATGACAATTTTATTTTTTTAACTTCTATGTTAATTTTTAAATTAAAGAAAATTAAATAGGAGCCAAGTCAATTTTATTTCTTTGTTTGAGTTCATTTATGTATGATATTTTTTTAAAGCAACCTAGAATCATTAAATATTTGTATTTTTGAAAATCTTTGGGAAATTTTTTGGATCAAATTGGTGTCACATCAGTTTTTTTAGAAAGTCTTTAAGGTAGTTTGCGAGGTTTTATATTTTAGCAGTAGAAAAACTAATTGTACCTGTCTTTTGAATTAGTCCCCAATTTTGTTCAGCAGCCCACGTATTACAAACATCTTTTAAGCATCGTTCAAAGGTTGTGTCACATTTATTTTTAGTTGAGTCACAGCTTTCATAACAGACATCATGCCCATTACAGCATTGATTAAATTCTCTAGCATTAAAAAGCTCAAAATCAATGTGAATGTTGTAGCTTCCACATCCATTAATGTCAACAATAGGATCAGGTCGAGGAACAAGACTGGCTTTAAATTTTTTATTAATTTTTAAATGACCTTTTAGCTGAAATTTACCTCCGCCAGGACAACTCACATAGCATAAGCCCAGAACGTTGTCAATTAACAAGTCAATTAGAAGATTTTTGTGTTCAATGCCTTCTTGGTCTTTTAAAATGGCTCTGTATAAATTGTCAATTTCGACTTTTTTGGCAAGAGTCAAGCTCAACAATGGTAAGCAAATTAAGAAAATCAAACATAGCCTCATTTTTTTTATTTAAATTTTTTTAAACCATAAAATAAAATAGTAAATTTAATCTTAGATTTAGCTGTTTTATTTATCTCATCGAAAAATCGAACACCTCTAAAACAAATAATATTCGATAAGACATTCAAACATTATCAAATTTTAATTTAGAATTTTATTTTTGGATTGTAAATAAAAAGCTACAGCACATTTTCATTACACCATATTACAATTTTATAAAAAGTTCACTTTCAAATTTAAAATATTACGATCAATTTGATTAAGTTTTCCCATACTTTGGAAAATTAAACAAGTTTTTTGAAAATATGAGAACAATAAAAGCTGATATTTTTATGTTTCAATTTGATTAGTGGCCCAGTTGTTGCTAAAACAAATAAGCTGCATTTTAATTTTCCGAACAATCCTAATTCCATTTAAAAATAAATAAAAATTTGGAAGAAAAAGATAAAAGAAATGGAGACCAATTCTGGAATCCTAACATCTAGCCTTAGGCTCGAATTTCTAAAATACTTAGCCTGGTAGACTGGTCTGGTAAAGTTGGTAACAGTCTTCATGTAATAATTTCAAATAACTTAAATTTATTAAATTTTTTAAGCTTTTAAAAGAACCAAAATATTAAAAAAAAATATGGAGTAATGGAAAGCGGTATGCCGCGCCATTCCATATGACAATTGTTTATTTTTTTGCTTATTTTTATTAAGTTAAATATTTTTAAACTAATTCAAGTTTATAAAATTGCTTAGTTTTTTCAATTTTTATTTTCATCGTCTAAATAAAATTCTATTTTGTATAAATTATGTAACATTAGTATTAGTATAAAAAAAAATTCAAATATCTCAAAATATGTGAAATCTCCTTTTTTTACTTTTATTTATTGGATAAAAAATGATATTTAACAAATTATTACATAATTTTTTATTTTTTTTAAATATTTTTTTGGAAAGATCTAAATCATACTAACTAAAACATTCGTCAAAATATCATTCTTAGTCTAAACAATTTATTTTTAATCAAGCAAAAAAATTTAATAATTCTCTTTCTATTTGATGGTTTCTCAGATTATTCTAAATAAAAATTGAAAAAGAAAAGAAAGATATATAATAAGGCATATCACTTACTCGAGATATGAATTTAAATTATTATGTGAATTTGATTGATCCCAAGAATGGTCAGTAGATGCTTAGTTCGAATGAAAAATTTTTGTTTTGATACTATTAAAAAAATATTTCATTCGTTATAACGCTTGTTCAGCGAGCGAATCTCGTTGCATATTACACTTTAAAATAATGAAATCATCGGAACAATTTAAATGTTTTACATTTAACATTTAAAACTTTTTTTAAATAGTATATTTTACATTTAACACTTAAAATTTTTATTGTTCCAAATTTCATAAAATTTTTGCAAAATTATAAGAATTCAACATAAAAATTTACCAAGAAATTGCACAAAAATATGAAAATGTAAAAAATCAAAAATTGTTTGTATTTTTTCAAATACTCTCTTTATGTGATTCTCTATCTTTCGAAAAATTCTCAGAATCAAAACAGTAATTCATTCATTCATTTCATGAAATTTATTATATAAGTCAAACCGTTATTAAAGTAACTTAAATAAATTTATCTTTATTTTTTTAAAATAAACATTATGAAACGTCACGTTGATTTTATGTTGCCTTAAAAACATTTAATTTAATTTCTAAAAAAGAAAAATTCAAATTTCAATAATAGTTAATATGTCGATTTTAGTTCAAAGAACCGTCAATTTTTTGGATAAATTTTGTCGAAAAAATTTTTTATTGACATTTTGAACTAGGTTTTTAATAAAGGTCATTTTGAACCTTATTAATTAATTATTAACTTTATTTTTTTAAAAGATATTTTTTAATAATTTAAATAATTAAAAATAATTTTTTTAAAGAAAACTTAAAAAAAAATTTATTTAAACTAAACGAAAAATAGACAAGAATATTGTGTTCCTTTAAGAATGAAAATTTCGCTAATTTTGGCCAATTTATCTAATCTTAATTAGAATTTAAAAGAACCAAAATAGTTCAAATTTACGTGTTTTGGTTCAATTTACTTTGTATTTATAATTTTAAAGAAAATTACGCAATTTTAATTTAAATATATTTAGTTTTTTATGTGTTGATTTAAGTAAAATCTCGTAAAAAATGTAAAACTTTTACATTTTTGATAAATGATGATCCTTTAATAATGATAATAATAATATTAATAATTAGCTACTGCAAGAAACTTGCGGAGAAGTCTTACACGGAAGGCTACTATGGTAGCTATTTACACCGTTTAAACAACAAAACATTAGGCTATTCATAATTATCCTAATTTCGAAGAAAAATATTGTAGCTTTCCGTCCAATTACCAACTCTCAACGGATAGAATAAGTACAAGACATATCTATCCGACCTGCTTCACCTAACAAAATTCATTTTTTATCTATTTTATTAAATAATATCTATCGATACGAATTTTTGAGCTTTTATTTATCATTTATTACTTTGAAGAAGACTGTTTTTTCGAAAAATTTCTGGGTTAAAGTTTATTTAGTGTCTAATTTAGTTTTTTCTAGTGTTTAAATAATTTATTTAGGATCAATGTAAAAAATTTCTAAAATAGTTTTTCTAACACCATAATTTGATTTAATTAGTTCATAAAATATTAGCTATAGTACCGAAATATTAATTGATTAAATTAATGATATGTTGTAGTTCTCTCAATAACTACAACACCGACTCTATTCTACTTAAATGTCTATAGTTTCGCAGTGCAATACTATGATCTCATGAACTTAGCAAGTTGATAGCATTTAACACTGTGTAAAATATTAGACATGCGCCATTAGAAGAAAAACTTTGAAATTATTATTTTTTTCTTTTCTTTTCTCCATTTTTCTTTATTATCAGTTTAGGCTAGAAGTGGCCATTTATTAATAAAGTTATTATTATTATTTAATTTCTTTTATTATTTGTGTTATAACCGCGAACCACTAGATCATAACAGATCCGGAAAGAATTATTTATTTTTTTAAGGTTTATAATAGATAAAACAATTTATATGGTGACAACATCTCAATCAGACATATGGAACAATGAATCAACCAAAACTTCATCTAAAGCGTATTTAAATACAACCAGTTGGACCGATTTTGATAGTTACTTAACACTAGAAGCACCAACGAGTCAAAATGACTCTTTTACGATTTTTGGTCGCTAAAATCAAAGTCAATTTTTGTTATTTTAGCATAAATTTTTTTTATCAGCATAAAAATAAGAATAACTTTCTAAATTAACTAAATTTAAATTCAAAAAAATTTGCCTTTGTGCCAAACCAAGTATATACTACTAGAAGCACCAACGAGTCAAAATGACTCTTTTTTCGGTGTTTGGCCGCTAAAGTCTAAGTATTTTTTTTTTGAGCATGATTTTTTTTCAGCATTAAAAATAAGAATATATAATAATTTTCTAAATTCAAATAAAAAAAATTTGTTCAAATTCGTTTATGTGGTAATTATAAAGCGACAAATTTTTGTTCAAAATGTAAAAAAGCAGGGTGTAGATATTGTACAAAAGAAATAGAGAGTATTTGTAAAAATTGTGATTGACCATGGATATTTTATAAAGCCTAAAAAAAGACTAAAATTTATTAATTTACTATTTTTTTTCAATTAATTTAATAATTTAAATAAATTTGAACATAAAATATATGATTTATTCCTTAATTTTCATAACGAGTCAAAATGACTCGTTTTGGTGCTTCTAGTAGTTTGAAATTTTGGTGCTTCTAGTGTTAAAGTGGTGTGGTACACATTTAATAATTACCATCAACGTGAATCTTGGGAATCTAGTCAATGTAGTTGTCCATATTGGAAAAAACACTTTATTTGTAAACATGTCATTGGGATTGCATGCTCACTTTCTTTATTTGAAATATTTCCAAGTTAAGACCTGGGTATTGAAAAAATCACAAGAGAGGAAGAAGAAAAAGATGTGCTCCAGCGTTACAAAGAAATTCGTTTGGACCTCTAAATTCAGCACTTATTAACAATACAGTTCCATCTACTTCAACAGCTTTACAAGTAACAAATGAACTAGTGTTGGGAACCGTACAAGCGGCCATTGATGCGGCCAAAAATTTATTAAACCGCGAACAAGACCGCCTAGACGGACGGTTATAAAGGCGGACGGTCACTTTGGCGGCCAGGCCGGTGGCCAAAAATTTGGACCGCGAAGTTGGCCGGCCAAATCAAAGACGGAAGCCGAAATTTGCGATCAAACCATATGAGCGAAAAAAATTTCCTTAAGAGTAAAAAAATTGGCAAAAATTTTTTTTAATAGAAAATGCCAAATATTCTTAAAAAAAAATCATTTTTCTTGAAAAAGCTAAATTTTTGAATTTATTTTTCTTGATTAGAGTTCAGGGATTTGTATGTAATATTTGAAAATTGTTCGTTTCTTTAAATTAAAAACTTAAAAGAACATCAAAAATTTTTTACCGCTGATTTTGTCTGACCGCCAAAGTGGCCGTCCGTTTTAGGGCTGGCCGTACTTTTGGCCGTCCGTCTATGTTTTGGCCGGTCAACTTCGCGGTCCAAATTTTTGGCCGCCGGCCTGGCTGCCAAAGTGGCCGCCTTATTTTGCCGCGTTCGGACCGGCCAGGCTTGGCCGCCGCCCAACACTAAAATGAACCTGCTCCTTAGAAGCCAGGAAGGCCTAGAAAAGTAGTAGAAACTCAAACACCAGCTGTTGAAACTCAAGCTAAAAAAAGAAGAAGACCAAAAAAAATTTGCCTTGAATAATACTCTTCTATTTGTTTTTTTTCTTTATTTTTTTCATTTTCGATTATGTACTAGATAAATTGAATTGGACATTAAATGAATTATTTTTGGTATTTTTTTTATGTATTTTATTCAATTAAATTAGACACTGAATATAAAGTAATCCAAAACTTTTTCTTTTTATTTATAAAATATAAATACAAACCCAGTTTTTACTATTTCTCTCTTGAAAATCGAAATCAACTTCAGAATTGGGTCATTGTCTTGATGCAAAAAAGATGTAAAAAAGCTTAAAAAAATTCCTTAAAAAGTTAATCAATTTATTCGGTAAAATCGCATCAATTTTAAACACAGAAATTTCATTTAAATTTAAGTTTGTATTTATTTAAATTGTTTAAGACTTTTTTATCCATAAAAAAACTAAAAAAACATTTTAAAAGTAAATTTTAAAAAAATCCGGATTAATTATTTTTATTTGAGATGGTAAACAAAGATTTCATTAAAATTAAAGACTAATTTTAGGAACAAAAAATTCTAAATTTAAAAAAAATCATTTCTTCAAAACAATGTATTCCAGCACTTTGGTAAATTGCAGACCAGTAGCAACACCAAACGCCAACATTAATGCAGCTATCATGGACACAGTTCCTTTGTGCTCATCCTCAACAAGATTTGGAGTATACATCATCAGTAAACTGGTAAAATAGCCAAATAAAAATGGTGAGACGAAACAAATAGCCCAATAGACATAATCATTTGTAATCAAAATGGGTATACGGTGAACGGCATCTGGTTGATAATTTGATACTGAAAACAACACAAAAACTAATACTGCTCTAATAATAACTGGAATAGGGATCCATTTTGGTCCAGGTTTGCGCACAATTTTAGGCAACATGTTACCAAACAAAACAAGGAAATTGAATGTTAAAAAAACAACAACATCTAAAAATAAGTCATCTCCTACAATAAAATCAGGGCTATTTTTTCTTATGCCAAGCTGAAATACAGGAAACACTGCTAGGGTACTGAAAAAATTTAGCCAAATACAAAACAAGTGTAAGCCTGTTTTCTTTAGCAATCTCAAATACGGAACTGGCTTGTTTTCGGTGTCGCCAGATTTTGATACACTTTGTTGCTTTTTTTCTTCATCTAATTTGACACAATATTTGTAAAATTTCTTCATAAATTTAGTTAATTTTGATTATTGTCACAATTTTGATCAGAACTTACTGTTCGGTGCATCAGAAAGTAACCAACTAATGCCAACATTACCATGACATATGCAGCCAAAAAATAATATATAGCTGCCAATCTCAAATTACTTGTGACTTTTAAAAAATAATGTTTACAAATCAATTCAACAATTTAAACAAAAAATCTACTTTGTTTTGAAAAAATACTTGCCAAAGCAGTGAAACAACCGGCAACATTCTAAAAAAAAGAATTAAGTTAATGTGATAAAAATTAAAGTAAATATTCAATAAATAAATAAATATGGAATCAATAGATATTTTCATTAGTTGATTTTTGTCTGATTAATATTTACAAATAAGTCAAAAAATTTTATTTAATTAAAAATAATCATTTGAAAAATTGGTCATATTTTTTAGACTAGAAAAATTTAAAGTTTAAACAAACTAAATAGCTGGAAAAAAATTATTCAACTTTTCATTATTTAAAAAGAAATAAAAATTTTAACAAAAAGATTGAAATTATTTTAATGTAATTAAAAAATTTTATTAATTGATTGATATAAAAATTTCAACTTAAAATAAAAATGAAAATTTTTTTATTTTCTTTTGCCATTATTTTACATCATAATCTAGTTTGAAATTTATCTTGAAAAGTTATGAAGTTACTTATTAAAGTTACTACTTTTAAAAGTAAGACCAGCCTAAAAAAACATAAAACTTCAATAATTCGAATTTTGGTCAATGTAATGTAATAATTAGAAAACTTAACCGAATGGTGAAAAAATTTTAAAAAAAGCTCATTACAAAAAAATTATCAATTGTAATAGAACATCATAGATATTACAGATTATTTATAAAATTAATTTATAATAAAAAAATAGAGATACCTCTAAAAATCCTATTTTCAAATGAAAGGACTTAAAAAAGTCTATTCTCTAATGTTTGATGTATTTTGATTTTTTTCCTTCAAGTTTTTACTATAAACGAATTAAAAAAGGAAAGAATAATAAAAATTCACTGCATTCAAGCTTTCTATCTACAATAATATAAATTCAATTTTTATGGATCTTGCTAAAAAATTTAAAAGATTTGATTTAAATTTTACAATGTTTAATTTTTCTAATTAATCAAAACTATTATTTTATTTTTTAAAGAAATTGACTTTTTATACAATTTAAATAAATAAATGAAGTATTGATCAGTCTTTTATACAAGGGCACTAGCCCGTTGATTAGCCTTGAAATTGAAAAATTGAAAAATTGAAAAAAGTTAATTCTCTAGTATTTGATGTCTTTTGATTTTTTTCCTACAAGTTTTTACTAGAAACGAATTGAATTAAGAAAGAATAATAACAATTTATTTTTGTTTTCTTCAGACCATGTTTTTGAGAGTCAATGCTCGTCTTTTATATTTGAGTTTAATTTATGTCCGATTATAAAGGGTCCTACAAAAAAAATCAAACTCAAATACAAATAAACTTGTTCAAAAAAAAATTTAATTTTTTAATTTTCTAATTTGAAAAACTTGCGTAGATAAATAAAAATTATTTCATCATTATAATATTTAAAATATCCCAAAAACTTAGCATCCTAGACAAAAAGAAGTCACAGTTTTGGAAAGCTTTTGAAATTCTATACAGGAACAAAGGGGGTCAGGTTTTAAAAATAAAGAAAATAAATAAAAAAAATCTTGGTAAAAAACCAATTTAAGTTTTAAAACCAATAAAATTAAAAAAAAAGAACAAATGGCATATTTAAACTATTAAAAATTTCAAAATTAAGGATTAGGAAATTTTCAAAATTTTGGGGCCAATGTTTCAGTAGGACACTTTAAAAATCAATCAATTTTAAATTAATAAAGATTTTTATTTTTTTAAAGAACAATAAAGTAAAGTTTGACGAATGGTTTTTG
This sequence comes from Brachionus plicatilis, assembly GCA_010279815.1. Classification (NCBI taxonomy): domain Eukaryota; kingdom Metazoa; phylum Rotifera; class Eurotatoria; order Ploima; family Brachionidae; genus Brachionus; species Brachionus plicatilis. Next base: position 119,402 of record QEOQ01000710.1, read on the forward strand.
AGGTTTGGCCAAAAAAGTCAAAAGAACGGAAATGATTATATTTATGAACTCAAAACTTTGACACTAAAATTATGCCGATTTATTCGTTTTGTATCTAAAATTCTGATTGCATCACTAAAAATACAAAACAAAAAATTATTTTTCGTAATTTTTCAAGAAAATTTTATTTATGTTAAATTATTCTTTTGTGTGACAAATTTTCAATTATCTTTTTTTTTTTCTTTATTTTTTTATTTTTTTCAATTATCTAAAAAAATTATTAAAATCGAAAATGTTCTTTTTAGAAATGAAAATAAAGAAATAAATTTAAAAATGTGTTAGATGATTTTTTGACTGCAAAAAATTATTTAAAAAAATTCATTAAAAAAACTAGTTTTTGCTACCATTGTGAAGCATTCGCGCCTTTCCCTACGGGTAATCCTTGTTGTAGCTTATTATTATTGTTAAATAATACTGAGCAAGAATATAATGACAATTAAGATGAAAGTAAAAAGTTTATTAAAGATGCATCTTTGACTTTAGGGAAAAATTGTTAAAAGCAAGTCAGATCTGACTTTGACTTTTGGCCAACTCTGAAAATAATATTTCATAAAAATTAAAAAAAAAAAATTTTCGACTTACATTTCCTAAAATAATGGCATTTATGTATTCTTTTGGAAAAAAAGATGACACATAGAAGACGGATGAGTTCATTATACCAGTTGAAATAAACATGATGACAACCGAAACACAGACTTGATAGAAAAACGAGACAGGCCCTTAGAAAAAATAAATAAATAAATTTAATTTAAAATTTTAAAATTAAGCTTACATTCAGACGAATCGACAACTGCCAGACCAATATGGTACAGCAGGACCACTGAGCAAAGCAACAAAGTGTATGGAATACGATTTTTTGGATTGCTATTTTAGGCCCGAAATATTATTTTATTAAATAAAAATTAATTTTGAAATTTTTTAGTCTATTATACCCTCCAAAACTAATTATAATGTTCACCAAGTTCATAATTACATTCGTCAATTGCCCTAAATTAGTTATGTAAAATGCAAAATCGACTCTATAGGTCGAATTCGGCTCTAAATGTTCCGTGTTCAGCTTATACTCTGTAAAATACTTGAAAAAAATAAGATAAAAATTATTTTTTTATTAAATTGAGGAAAAAAATATACAGCCATGGCATTAATGAAGACATTCCACGGGAGTAAACACCCGATTCCGAACAGCATCATTGTAAAATAGACCAAATTGTAATGGTCATGTACCACTGGTCCATTTGTGGCACCAATAAATGCAACTTGATGAGTCTCATCTAATTTTTTATTTCCTAGTTCCGATGCATCAAGCAATGGTTGCATTGACTTCTCGTCTCGGTTCGGCGATGTCCCATCTTCGTACTCTTTCTCTACACCCATTCTGGTTTATCTAAATTTTGAGCAAACTAATCAACACATGGTTTAAATAGTTGAAATAAAAAAAAAGAGGGAATATTTTTAAATTATTAGTTGAAAATTTAAGTATATAAACTAGTTGTTTTTTTTTCTATTTCGCATAATTTGAATCTATTATGGCTAGTATAGTTGTAGACTAGTATTTTCGAATTTTGCAAGCGCCGAGATATTTTTTGGCCAAACAAAAAACCTAGATAAATTATGCTTTAACTAAGCGTAAACAAATAGCAGAGAAAATTTTAGATAAAAGATTAAATTTTGAGTCGATTCCAAGAAAATAAATAAATTATTAAAATCGGATTTTAAAAATTTTCCAAACAAAACAAGCTAAGGCAGTTGAGAAAACAATCAAAATACGATTGTTTAAATCAAATAAAAATTACTTTAAAACTTTTCTTGACTACGTCAAAAAAACATTAATTTATTAATTTTTTTTAACTTTCTCTAATTGTATTACAAATAAAAAAATAATTTTTTTTTTCTTTTTTAAAAGATAGGTTGAAAAATTAATAAAAAAAAAATTTTTTAACAGGTGTGCATCATTTTCGTTATTTTAAAATAATTAGAAAATAATTGGAGATGTATAAATCGCATAAAATTAATTAACTATGACATAGATGATAAGAAAGATGTTGATAATGTCCAGAGACTTTTGAAACCTTTTTTTTCAACAAAAAATTAATTAGAAATTTCATCTGCGAAATTTATCAAATAAATTTTTTTAATTTTTTCAAAGGAAATTAAATATTTTATTTAATTTTAAAAATTTAGTTAGCATGGAAATTTTAAGTAATAAAAAAATTATAACTTTGACATTCAATTTTTTTTTAGACTTTATGGCTTGAAAATTTTTTCGCTGATAATTATCAAAAAATGTTGTTTGGTTCATGATACTTGAATTAAAATTTTTAAAATTTATTTAAATATAGATTTGATATTGAAAAGTTTCTTATAAAAATCATATTGGACATTCTAGTCTTAGAGAAATTTTACATCTCGTTTTAAAACAAACACTTAATCAAATTTAAAAATGGCATTTTTTTTTAATTGCGTAATTCAGCTTTTGTTAAATAAGAAAAAATTGCCACATGTTATTGAGTAATTAATTTTTAAAATTAATTACTCAATAACTTGATGAATCTTATTTTCCGGGGGCTTCTTTAAATTTTTCTTTAATTAAATTTTATGACACAATATCCATTTTTGTTAAATTTTCCCTAAATTCTTTTAAAAATGAGTATCATATGCCAAAAGAAGTTTATTATTGGAAATAATTCATTATTTCAATGATAAACTAGATAATTGTAATTTTTTTACATTTTTTTAATGATTTTTTAAACTAAAAGCAATTTTCATTTTAAAAAATTTACATTGAAAATAGTAAGTTTAAAGGTCCTAAATTAAAATCCAAGTAATTAAAATTAAAGTCAAATTCCGGACTTAAAATTTTTTTTTAAAGTCGAACTTTGACTTAAAAATCAAGTCATTTTTAAGTCAAAGTTAATATTTGAGTTTTTACCGTCCCATGCAGTGATGATCACGGTCAAATGAATTTTTGTCGTTCCAGGTAGTTATTGTAGCGACCTACTTAAAGTCCAAGTCCGAACTTTAATTTGACTTTAGACTTGAGACTTTTATATAACTTTGGAAAATAGCATATCTTACATTAAATTATTCAACAAAAATTTTTTTAATATTTTTTTATGAGAAAAAAAAGTTGCAAATTTTCACATATAGGTTACTTTTTTAATTTTATTTTTTCTTAATTTTAATTTCTAATTCTAGAGAAAATCAAGTTAAATTTATCTTAATTAAAAATTTCGTGATATATTTCTTAAACACTATTGAAACTTTGAATTTTTCGCGTTAGCTTAAAAAAAAGCGCTCAAACCATAACAATGCTCTTGACAATAAAAAAAATTTTATCGTTGAAAATTTTACCAAAATATAACTCACTTTTAAAAGAATCTATCTTTAGAAAATAATAAATAAAATTATATGCGAAATTTTTTCTTTAGTTGGCTTTCGACCTTTTATTGCTATTTAAAACAAGGGCATCATGAAGTTGATGATCAATTCAAAATATCATTTCAATTCAAAGAGTTAATCTTTAGATATTGAAATTTATCTTTAAATTTATTTAAATAATTTTAATGTAAAATGCTTTACATGCTATGTAGATTAAGAAAATAAAAAAAAATTTATTTCAAAAATATTCGTAGAAAAGATCGATATTTTCATTTTATTTCTTATTTGCAATTTTAATATTTGAAATTCATTTTTAAATTTAATTTTAATTTTGAGTACAAGACACAAATATTTTTGAAAAAAAAAAAAAATTCAAAATAAATTCTACAAAAAATCAATTTAAAAAAAATTTAATTTTAAAATCGATTTTATCAATAGATTTCGAAAATGTTTTTTTTAATTATTTAATTTTTTGAATCTACATAACATGTTAAGCATGTTACATTAAAATTATTTAAATAAATATAAAGATTAATTTTAATATCTAAAGTTAAACTCTTGGAATTGAAACGATATTTTGAATTGATCTTCAACTTCCAAGTGCCAAAACAAGGCGTTTTAAAATTTGCATCTAAAATGATAAAGTAAATTTCTTCATTAATTACCAAATACAAAATCTTATTTACTTAATTTTAAAAGATTCCTTGTTAAAAATTTCAAATAATAAAATCATATCTTTTAATAAAATACTAAACAGTTTTTTAATCTATTTAAAAAATTACCATAAAAGCCCTCAAAATTAGTTTCAAAAACTCATGATAATTCAATACCTTTTGTTTCACTGTGATGTGTTCAATTAGCTCGATTAACTAACCTTTATTGTTATACAGAATAATCAAAAAAGCATTTTTTTTGCTAACTTTATTCCCAGCTCAAAATTTTGCAAATATCATACTTAAATTAGACATTTTTATTTAAATACTTTATGTAAATTTTAATTATTGTAATTTATGTAACTATAATTTCTTATTATTTTTAATGTGCGGCTTAAATCTAATTAAATATATTAAATAAATTAAAGTAGTAGTTGCTGCTTTACTTTTTCAGGAAAAAAATATTCTTTTATCTTTTTTAACAAAGAATATTTAGATTTAGCACTTAGAGTAAATTAATACACTTCTTGAGCCAAAAAACTGATGTTGCTTATTTTTAACATTTAAAATTTAAAAAAAAAATGTTCTTTACTAAATAAATATCTTACAGTTTGAGCCAGAACAACTTGAGCTTGAGCTTGACAAAGTAAAAAAAAGTGAGAGATAAAATAATAAACTAGGTGTAAGAAAAGCTAGATGCGCTTATCACTAAGATTTTCGACAATCGACATGTAAATTAATTCGGCTAGGAGAATTACAAGATATTATTTAAGGTAAAATGCAAATATGACTAGATCTTAAAACGCTAATACTTAAAAAATTTAATTATTTTTGTATTTTAAAATTAAATTTGAATAAAAGCAATTGAGAATATTTTCTGTTTTGGAAAATTAAAACCAAACTAATTCATAGAAGTTAAGTTGAATCTTTGTGGCTCAATAGCTGGACTATAAAGGAAACAATGGACCTGATAATAAAACATATCTTAAATTAAATTTAAAAAAGAAAACTAAAATAAAATTAGGTTCAGTCGGAAAAAAGTCTTGAGTTTAAATTCATTAAAATGAATAAAATTTAAAAGAAAATTAATTAATTAATTAATTTTGAGAAAAAATTTTAGAGTTGAAAATCATTAAATTTAATAATATTTATTTAATAAAAACAAACATTTTATCTTGCGCATTTAGAAAAATCTAAAATTTTAGTTATTTCTAAGACTTATATTCCCTTAATCATTTTACTATGAATACTATTCAGGTTCACATTTTACTCATTTTTGTCTGTACTGTTCAGATTAAAAAAAAATTAAAAAATCAAGAAAAATAAAATAAAAATTTTAAGCCAAAATTGGATATAAGCTTTAAAAAAATTTAAATTTAATGTAAATGATAATCAAAAGAGACAGATTGAAAAAGTAGCAAAATAAATATAATTTCATTATATATATTAGGATAAGAATAGGATCTTGACGACTATGTGAACACTTGATATTTTTTTGCTCATTTTTTGAACATTGTAATTAAATTAAATTATGTAATTAACTATACCTTAAATATTTTTTTGTACTTTTTTTTATAAACTTGCCTATGAGGCTTAATTAAATGAATAAATAAACAAATAAATTAAATTGATTCACCAAAATTTAGTTCACAAATTAAATAAAAAAATAAAATGGTTTACAAATAACACATGTAAGATACTGAAGAAAACAAAAGAGACCCTAGTCAGCAACTTAAATCAACTGATGATTATGAGCTATAAAATATTAATAAAATTTTCAAAAATTGAATTTCAAAAGCTTTATAACAAATTCATTTTTAGCTTAATTTTTTGCATCGATGACGGATTTGTGATCATTAATTTCTTTCCTACTCTCAACATTGATGAACACTCATGATGTGATATGCACAATAAACATTTAAATTCAGTTCCATGCTTTCTACTCTATTCTCTTTTGCTCTAAATATTTTTTTAAACCAGGGTTCTGCATAAAAATCATTTTGAATTTAACATTTGATACATCGCAATAAATTAAAAATTTTATTTAAAATTTTTTACAAAAATCCCAAGCTTTAATGATGCATTAAATTTAAAAAATTTGATTTACATGCCAAGATTTAAAACATATTTTTGGGGCATGCTGTGTAAGTTAAGATTTTTTAATGAGATGGTGTAGGTTGCATGTACCAAAAGTGTGTATGGGTTTATGAGGCTGCAATATCAAACAATAGTGTATGTAACCAATCAATGAAAAAATGACCAAGATTTAACTGGAAAAAACAAATTTTTTTAAATTTTTTTAAGGAAAACAAAAGATTAATTTAGATAAAAATAAAATAAAAAATTTGATCAGAAATCTCCAAAATCCCGTATCATGGAAATGATCAGATGCTTAACTTGGCAAAAAACTATTTCGGAAAATTAGAAAAAACTTAAATAAAATTAAGCCCAATTTGAGCTTTGTTAAAAAGGTATCCGACTTTGAACTTGAAAAGTAAAGAAAAGAACCATTGAATCTTTTTTTATAAAATTTTATTTTAATGCTACTCATTTTGATGAAACAATTTTGTTGCTTCTTGTAAATAAAAAATCAATTTTTTAAAAAAAGTTTGGATAAATCACAAGTTTGCATTGTTCACAAAATTGATGAACAAGTTTTCACATAATTTCAAAGTCATAAAAATCTCTTAAATTAAAAATAAATTCTGTCTTAATTTATTAACGTTGTATATTAATAATTAAATGCTCAAAACAGTCCGGTAAGGACCCTAAAATTGCCAGATAAATTTATTTATCTTCCCTAAACATTTCAAAGATGATACAAATGATAAAACCAACAAAAAAAATAATTACATTAAAAAAAAAAATTATCAAGATAAAAGAATATCCGCATCTAAATTTTTTAACCAAAAAATAGTTTCATGGCTTATTGAATTTTATTAAAAATGACCATGATCAATTTCAAGATCTAGACCTAGAGGCAAACAAACGAGTCGCGACTCGGTGGGATTACATTAAAGGGACTTAGAAAATCTAAATATAATTTATGTTATCATTTTTCTAGTATTAATTTGCTAAAGACTAAGATTTGCCTTGGTATTAAATATTCTTATTTAAAATAATTTTCAACGAAAAAAATCTATTTGAACATAAACTTTAAATAAAAATGATAATTTATACTTTGAAGTGTGATTTAGATAGTTGTCTGGTTGCAATTAAGAACCATATTTTGATATAGATAAAAAAATAATTCTTTGAAAACAAATAATTATTTTTGCCTATTAAGCTGTTTTGTCTATGGTTGATCTTTGGATAGTGCGTTTTTTCAATTAAAAATTTTAAGTCATCAACGAGATAGAACTCGGCTAAAATAATTTATTTCAAGCGTAACTCGCTTAAATTCAAATAAAAAAAAGCTTTTACTTTTTTCTGGACTAAAATAATAAAAAATTATTCCTCATAATAATTTATCGATTTTGTATTAAAACTTCATTTTATTGTACACACCCATTCGGTATTTTATATAAAAGGAAAGATTTAATACATATAGTGCTTTATAGCTTCGTTTTAAAAAAAATATTTTCAGCTCTACTCCAGAATTAGATGAACATTAGAAATGATTGAAGTTTTAACACAATTCCTTTATAATTACTACAAATGATCCAAAGAACTGAACGGGCTGCTTAGAAATAAAAAATTAAATTAAAATAAAAAAAATAAAATAGTAAAATGTTGTCTTTTTTTACTTGGCTAAAATAAGTCTTTGATTAAAAGAACAATTTTTGAATTGATCGTTAACAAAGAAATTTAGGAAATAATTAAAAGAAAAAATTATCATAAAAATTCATTTTTTTATTATCTATTTAAAGATTTGATTGAATGCATTCTTTGATTTTTCATTATATTTAATAACATATTCAAGTGTTGATTTAAAAAATTATGAAATTACTATTTAATTATTATAAAATTACTTTTTTCTCAAACAAACCATCAAACTAATTTGAACAAATTATGAAAGTTTATAGTCTTTAATATTTTATAATTTTAAATAAGACATTCGATTGGCAATTTGAAGTTTATGATCAATTTTTTATGCTCCAAATGATCAAATCAAACTAAAACTATTAATTAAATTGTTATTTCTTAATAGAAATAATGCAGAGATTCATTTTGGATTTAAAAAATACTATGTTAAATAAAATAAACAAGCTCTGCAATACCAATATGCATAAAGCAGAGTGCAGACCATCGAAATGATGCTATTTAAGTGGATAATTTTTTGCAGACTTTTGCAGATTTTACCTTTAGATTTAACAAAGTATGTTAAAACCAAAAATTTACCTCTGGACTAATTCTATTAAAAAATTAAAATTTATTTTATAGTTTTAGTTTTGTTTGATCAGTTTGAGCATCAACAATTGATCATAAACTTCAACTTGCCATTCGATTTATTAAAAAGAAAAAATTGATTGAAAATTCTACAAGTAATTTCAAATTTTGCTTGAGATATGATTTAAAGTAAAAAATATTAATTTCTTGATCACTAATACAGTTCTATTTTGTTTAAAATTAAAAATTAGAAATAAGAAAATTCGGAGTTATTTTTTTAATTTGATTAAATGAAAATAGAAATTTTAAATTTGTTCAATTGGATGAACTTTTGAAAAAATTGCACAAAATTTACTCGCATTATATTAGATAAAAAGAAATTTTCAAAAAGATTTCATTTTAAAAGATGACGATTTGAAAAAATTTAAAAATTGGGTAATTTTTTTAATTAAGATATAATTTATATCATTAAAATAATACAATCAAAAGCTAATTTTTATCAAGATTTATGAATAAAATATTGGGTTATCTAAGCTTTTTATTTTTAATTTATTAGTATTTTAAAATTTTTTATCTATTAAAAATGCGATTTTTTTTTAATACAAAAATCATTTGAAGCATTTGAACAGTTTTTAATTTTACATGATGAAGAATCTATTGTTAAAAAAAAGAATGTCTGTCTGGTTTACCACATTGGAAGCAGATAGAAGTAACTGTCAGTTTGATAATCCAAACATGACTTGATTGAAAACATTGAACTGCTTGCTTTTCAATCAAGGGTTGTAAGGTGAGGATGACAAAGATTAATAAATTAATTTTAATTTTTTATTCAAATTTTTAATTAAAAAAAATTAAAAAAATTAATTTTTTTTTTAATTTTTATATCAAAGCTTTATTTTAAAATTTTTGAAAGAAGAATGTAATTTGTATTTGTAAAAAATGCATTGAAATTTAATTGCGCATTTAAAATGTTTTGATCAAATTTTAAAAATGAAATTTGATCAAAAATTTTACTTTGCCAGTAAAAGAGTGTTAAATAAAAAATCGGCATCAGTTTTTCAAATTTTAAATAAAAAATAAAAATATTTATAGAAATAATTTTCTTTGATCTTTAATTTATTAATCTTGCCTCAACTTCATTTTAGAAAGTAACAAAATTGATGGGACCATTGTATTCTTTTTACTTTCATTTTACACTTTGGCTTGATAAACTGTAAATAGCTTATTTAAACTAAAAAAAATATAAAAAATGCCAGAATGCATAAAGCTTTGACATGTTATAAAAATTTTGAAATCGGCGATGTATATTAAAAAGCTTTGTCATTTTTTATATTTTGTTTTTGTATTTTGTGCCAAAATTCACAATGCCAAGCCAAAGTGTACAATTCCGTTTGGCTTGATAAACTGTAAATAGCTTATTTTAAAAGAAAAGTTATATTTGACTAAAAGCCAGATTTTAGGAAATAAAATTTTTGACAAAAAAAGCATTTGCTAAAATTCAACGTTTATCAAGGCTGTTTAATCAGACGTTCTGAATCTTTGTTGAGATTTTCGGATGAAAACAATAATGGCTTAAACAATGAAATAATACAGTAATGATTTGATAATAAATTAATTTAGCTTTTCAAAATAAAAAAATATTTTTTTGTGGCCTTTTTGGATTTAAAAAATATTACGTAATATCAAATAATTACTTAAAGTAAAGTTCTTCTATGTCTTACTTTTTTCATTGCCTTGAAAAGTTAGAATAGAAACATAAGAATGTCAGCTTTTCATCAATTTTTTAAGTTTCAATTTTAAATACAAAAAAATTTTTAAAAATGAAACAAAAAATTGATTCTAAGATTAATTTTGTTAGGAGCATTAACCTCTTTCAATAGAAGATATTACGCATTTTAATCTTGATTGAAATTTAAAAGCTTTTAGTATCTATGACTTTAATTAATAATGAATTTTTTTTTTTAGATTTTACTGAGATCATAGAAAAAATTTGTCCACACATCCAGTAAAAATCTCCGTTAATTAAGTTCAAAGAAAAAATCAATAATCAGATTTAGTATTTTATTCATTATTTGATTTCAGTAAAATATTACAAAAAAAATAAAAATTATTTTATACATTAAATAATAAAATCGCAACTTAATTTTAATTATCTTCACAAAATTTTTTCACTTACATTTAGTCTACATAAAAAAATAAATTTAAATTTTTAAATTTTTTTATTTTGAAAAAAATTTTAAAATTTTGGAAATCTTTAATTTTCAATCAAATCCATTGAATACAATTTTGAAAAATAAAAATTAATTTGTTACATTTTATTAATAAGAAAAAAAAATGGATCGGAAAAATAATTTTTTTTTTCAATTTTCATCTTAATTTGCTAAAAAAAAGAAAAAAATTCCTAAAATTCGCCATTTATTCGGTTTTTGTTGGCCCTTTTTATATTTACTAAAATTTATTTTTACGAAATTTACTTTTTTTTTTAATTTTACGTAAATTTACGTAAAATCACGTAAAGTTTCTTAAAAACAGTTTATCATAGCTAAATTTATCATAAATCCTTAAGTGGATCCACTCTTTCCTTAGCAATAGCAAGCAGTGAGCTGTGATCAGTGAAGTTGTTTTAGATTGGATACTGTTCATTAGCGGCGTTACTCGAAGATCAGTTCTTTGTTCTCTCCATTTCATTATTTTAATTAATGACATGCCCGAACTTTGCAGCTCAGTTCATAAGCTTTACGCGGAAGATAACGTTGACGAAATCAGTGGTCCGTATTGAGGATCTGATGTAAATGCAGTCGGATTTGGACAGATTGGTGGTATAGTCGGACAGATGGCAAACTAAACTCAACAAACAGTATCAGTGGCTTCATTGCTTTCCGCAATATCCTTTAATTCTGCTACAGTAGCCCTGTAAGCAGCCACTACCTTATCCAGGGAGTAAGCTAAGGATTTAGCCTTGCAAATATTAAGAGCTTTAATTTTTTTCCACTTTTTTGAATCGATATCCTCGATTATAGAGCCTATTTCACTCATTGCACAATTAATAATTAGTACTAATATAAAATTATCGCGCGGAACAATCTGCTTTTGTCTATTATCTATCTGTTTATATCGGTCTTTATTGCTGCTAACATATATGTTAGTCTAGGGAATTTGGCCTGAATACCTTCGATTAACTTCAGAGGAGATAGAGAGAAGACAAAGAACAATTTCGTGTTGAATAAACGTTTATTATTAATTTAAAGTAAATAGGAAAAATACAAAGTTAAAAGCTCTCCTTTTTTAGAATTACAACTTCTATTTATATTCAGTAGTTGTAATTTAAAAAGATCATTAATCATAAAGAATCTAAATAAAGATAAGTTGTGAATTAAATCGGTCACAAAGATTTATGACATATGATAAATGATTCATAAAAACATAAAGATAAAATCTAGATAAGTTGTGAAAATTGATAAGGTTAATTTAAATAGTTGAAACGGTTATTTTCACAACGAAACAAATTTGTAACTGAATATCTAACAGTTTTGTTTCATTTGACATGTATATTTTTTTTGTCATAAAAAAAATCTTTGTTTAATTCAATGACTAAATTTACGATAATTCTTTCTAAATGTTTGTTCAGGTTTATTGACGTCCTTTAATAGGTGAAATTAAATTAAATTTTATAAAAAATAGCATAATAGAAACAATTTAATTTAATATGATATTGAAATATTGATATTGATATTGACATTGATAGAATTTATCTTTAATATAAATAAACTAAAAAATATAAAAATTAACAAAAAAAAAAAAAAAAATTAACAATGGATTTTTTAATTTTTAATCAAATTTATTTAGCAGTAATTTTAAATGCTCACTTCTTATCATTCGAATCAATCAAAAATAGAAAAAATTGTGACAATTTCGAGAAGTTTTATGAACTCAAGCCGTCCTTTTTTTTCAATACTCTTGACATAAAAAAATTTTCATCGTTCGATCAATTAAAATTCGAGTGTATCAGTGAAAAAGGAATTGATTTACACAATCTAAATATATATCCAGTTTATTTTATTACTCTTGATAACAGACTTGATATAGCTCCAATTTTTCCAAAGCATCATTATTTTTCCATAAAATTTGTCTACATATCCAGTTTCGATAGTGCATTATGCATGTTTCAGAACAACAGCATAAAACTCTATTTATTTTTTTTTTACTCAACATTAGAACTAAATTTTAATCAAAGTTATAATAAACCAATTTCAATTTTTAATAAAATATATCAGCTTTCATTTTATAACAACTGCAAGTACCAAATTGATACAAATACCTTAATTTTCAACAATAGCAATATAGAATCACTTATTTTCTACGGTTTAAGTGATGTTTTTATCAAGCGCAACATGCTCGGATTTAGCTCAGCCCCAATAAGCACCTTTGCCAATATTAGATCATTAGAACTTCATTTCTACAAAGGCAATCTTGATAATCATTTATTAAACAAAGATTTATTTAAAAATGTAAAAAAAATTTTTATCTATGATTTTATAAAATACACTAGAAATAACATTTTTACAGGATTTTTAAATTTAGAGAAAATAACTTTTGAAATAAGATTGTTTAATTCTGCTATGAATCAGATCAAATTTTTTCAAAGTTTAAGTTCTAATTTTGATAAAAATGCTTCAAAAAATTTTATAATCAGTGTAAAATTTAAGGAATATTTTTATCCTGATGAAGATTTTTGCTATTTTCTAGCATTATCCAACAGTTCATTACCTTTATTTATTGATTTGGACCTAGGAAAATTTTATGGCTTAAATAATTGCACTTGCTTAATGTTCTGGCTTTTAAAAAGAATCAATGATGGCGTCAATCAAATAAAATTGAATTGTAAAAATTATAACAATTTTTTTTGTAATTTTTCAGTATTGGAAAATTCATGTGATCATGGATCTCAATTGCATGTTAAAACAAGCTTGATCGAAATTCTGTACGTGACAGAAATTGTAAGTTTTTTTACGGGAATTTTTAAACCATTCATAAGTTTTCTAAGCATCGTTTTAAATTTGATAATTTTTATTGTATTAAAAAAAATTTTATCCGAAATAAGTAAAAAAAAGCTGGCAACTCAAATTTCATTAATTAATTTAATGTTTTTTAATTCAATTTTTTACATTTTATACTCAATTATTTATTTTTTTCACACATTCAACATTTGTGTTTTTCAAAATGGACTGTTTTGTTCTTTCGTAAGCCGTAGCTATGTTGATCAGTATTATGAAATTTTTTTCGTTGAATATCTAGGTAATGCCATTAAAACATCGTCAAATTCAATTGCGCTTTTGGTTTCAATCGAAAGGTATATCAATTTTAAGTCAAAAACAAAATTTAAAATTAATTTATTTAAAAAAAAACAGATTTTAGTCATCATTGTTCTTGCGATTTTAATTAATTTTGACAAGTGTTTAACATCCAAAATTAATAATAATCTACTTGATTCTAATTCGTATCCTGAATTTCCTATAAAAAATACCTTCGAAGGAATATTCGATAGAAAGCCTGCAAGTCAAGATGGAGTCTATTATATAGGTATAAAAAAACCGATTTATTTTGCGATTTTCACAATCAATTTTTTAATAAATGATATTCTTTTGTGGGTATTTCTATTCATATCTGACATTTTATTGCTCAAAAATTTTAAAAAAGACATTAATTTTAAAAATAAAATAATTTTGTTGGGAATTGTAAATAAAGCTAGAGAAAAACTTTATAAAAACAGAAACAAAACTCTAAAAATTACCATTGTAATTATTCTAAATTCGTTTTTGATCCTATTTTGCAGAGCTGTGGAATTTATTTTAGGCGTTTTAGTTATAAAATTCAATATTGAAAATAAATTATGTAATAGTGAAAATAAAATTTGCTCTAATTTTATTCAAACTGGTAATTTTTTTTATTTGTTTTCATCTTGTTTTTCATTTTTTATTTATTTTTTTTTAAATAATTATTTTAGAAAAGGTTTAAAGAATTTTCTTTTAAATTTTAAATAAAATAGATTTTTTAAAATTAAATTTCTGATTAAAATTTTTACTTTTTTACTTTTATATTTCATTTTTTTTATCACCGCCGAATCTGGCATAATTTTTTGAAATAAATAAATAAATATTAAGCTCATGAAAATTTGGTAAATAGTAAATTAATACCAAATTAATTTAATGTTAAATAATAATTGTCAAAAATATTAATATGCTATCTAATATCTAAATTGATATTAGATAATATAGCTTTCATTGTCAAAATTTTTTAATGTTATTAGTAAAATAAATACAATTATTTTTTCTTTATTTATTTAATTTATTTAAAGTTTAAGTCCCATGGACAAATTAAAACAAGAATTTAATATACAATTAAAAATGGTTTCATTTTTTGTGTTTATATTACAAAATGTATCCAATGTTGAATAACATTGAAAAAGTGCGATGTTTCAAATATTTTTTTCAGTTTAAAATATAAAAATAATTCTAAGTTAATATTGCAAGCATTTTCATATCTGAAATAAAACTCTTTAGTGAAATAGAATGAGTTTAATTTTTATTTGAAAATCTTAAAAAATATTGAAAATTCTTTATTTAACTTTTAAATAATTTACTTATTTATCTGTACCTCTACCAACCTTCAGAATAAAAATATGTAAAACAAAAAAATTAAAAATAAAGTTAAATAAGATAAAATAATATAAAAAATAATTAAAAAGAAAAAAAGATAAAAAATTCATTTAGTTTTTTCTTAATATTCAATCGTTGAAAAACTTGGTCTAGTCGGATACATGAACCATAGTTTACCTTTTATGCAAACAATTCTTGTTCTCGGGATTTGTGAACTATAAGTTCACCTATTTTTTTGTTCACGTAAAGGTGAGCCAAAATAGAATTAAGTGGTCAAATGTCAAATTAGGTGAAATACTATAATATTAGGTGAACAATTTTTAGTTTAGGTGAACTAATGGTTCATAAAACCTGAGAACAAAATGTTCCAGTAATAGATGAACCATAGTTCACCTAACCGACTGTACCCAAAAAACTTTTTTTTTCTTCAAAAACTTTTACTTTAGTGATAATTGAAGTTCGTTTGATGCGATTCAACAAATGCTCAATTTAAAAAAAATGTAAAACAGAGCTTAGATAGTTTTTAAACTACAAATATTATCTTAAGGATCATCATATCATAAACTCAAAGTCAGAATCTATAAAAAAAACAAAGTTTTTGATGTTTCCAATATTAACTTAAAATTATTTTTTATTTGAAACTGAAAAAAATATTTGAAATATCGCACTTTTTCAATGTTATTTCAACATTGGATACATTTTGTAATTCAAACACAAAAAAATTAGACCATTTAGATTTTGTTTTATTTTATTTTAAAAATTGAGACTTAAATTTTTTTTTTGAAAATTGGTAATAAAGTTTAATATATTTTAAAATTTTTCCGATCACCAAAATTTTTTCTGATCAGAAAAAAAAAATTATTTCTATTTTTTCATAATTAGAGGCTTTTTGATCACTGATCACATTCTTGACATTATCTAATATCATATAATAAAACAATGCTGGTCCAAATCGCAAATCTGAAACAAACTGCTTTACTTCAAAATAATTCAATTAAAGACTTAAATTTATGTAAGTTTTATTCAAAAAGTTTTTATTTTTTTTTAAAAATTAAAAAAAAAATATTAACAAAATTTTAATATAAATAAGTTAATTTAAAAAATTTATCAAATAAATAGCTTACATAATAGGGACAAAAGAATTCAGAAAAATGAAAATTTTAAAGCACTCTTAGTCGTTTTTGAGTCGAGTAAAAATGTATAAAAGAAGCTCTTGTAGAAAAATAAAAACTCTGTAAAAAAAATTTCTTTTTTATTTAAACTATTTACATATTTTCGATGTTTGTGACCATAGCTTGAACAAAAAATTTTCTCTTCACAAAATTTTCCTCAAAAATTTGCGAATAGTGGGCGAATTATTTTTGTATGTTGACTTGTTGGGACACTGAGGCGGCAATGAGCTTATTCGATTATGTGAAGCATAAGAATTACTTGAATTATTAGACGATGGTGTACTTGAGAGTGTGCGCTTTCGCAGAACCAACTGCATGTCCTCCGAATTCCTTAGTGCATAAAAAACATTGGAATTGTCACCTATTGGTATTTCATTTGGCACATCCAAAACTTGTACCAACACAAACTCATCATACAGCTCTGGATTCATGAAAAACTTGCTCAAAATTCTGGTCTTGACTTCCTTGGTTCTGTCCTGGTTGCTGATGCACATTTTTTTGTACAATATCTCCGCCTCAGGTCTCTTGGCCGGCTCATTTTGCTCAATTTTCACCTTGACCGTGTATTGGTTACTGATTGGTGAACACTCTATACTATTGCTGGTATTACAGCTGTCGTTCTGGGACGAATTGGACATGCTGTTTTTTAGGATGGACTTGGGCGATTCGGATGAGTCGGCAAGGTCAGAGCTGCCGATGGAGCTGCATCGGGAATGATTTGACTTGGTTTTGAAAATGCTTTTTTGTTTGACACCAGGTGTTTTTAGGCCGGTGAATGACATTTGGTTGAGTGATTCATTTGACTCGGAGCGATAGGAAATGTTCGATTTTACTCGACTGTTCCGAGCAGATTCGTTGGCAGATTCTATTTGATTGGAATAGTTGGAAAAGTCATTTCGGTCGAGGAGCTTGTGCGAATGGAGCCACTTGTCAAATGAAGGGTCGGGCTTTATGCTGTACAGGTGGGAGGCCTGCTGGAGCAACTTTATCTGGGCTATTATTTCGAACTCTTTGCGTTTTTGCTGAACGTTGATCATGTTTTTGTCCATTCGTTTCGACTGGGCATTCAAGTATTCCAAGTCTCGCAGAAACATGCCCAAAAATGGAATGGTACCAACTGGCTCCTTCAAAAAATTGTTTATTTATTTATTTTTTTTTTTTAAACAAGTTTATCCTCAGAAAACAGAGATTCTACTTGATGATGTATCAATTCATCAAAAAGGTTTTGTGAATTTCAAATATAAATTGAACAAAAATTCTTCATTTTTTTGATTAATTAAAATTAAATTTAATAAAAAATAATAGAAAAATACTGCAACATAGTGCAACATACTTTGTTGCACCTTTTTTGCCTAAAATAAAATTATTTTTTTTTTTTTTTAGTAAATCAAATCAGTAATCTATTTAAATCTTATTGATTCTTTATTTTTGGTCTTTTTTAGATGAAAAAAATTATTTTAGGTATTATTTGTATATTATTTATTTAAACGATATGTTGGATATTGTCCAAAACAATTGTGTAGCTTATGCTGATGACACGAAGATCTTATCAACAGGGCAAAATATTATTTATTGTACATTTTTATATTTTTACATTTTTACATTTTTACATTTTTGAGAGAAGAAAAAAAATCTCAAAATCAAAAAATCTAAAAAAAATATTAAAAAAAAATTCGGTAATAAAAAATTCGGAATTACTTAAAGAGGAGTTTTAGAAAAATTTAAATGTAAAAACCAAGGATAATTTTTTGAAAATCCCTTTTAATTAATTGCGAATTTATTATTACTTTTCTTGAATGAATATTTTTTTAGATTTTTTGATTTTTAGATTTTTTCTTCTCTCAAAAATGTAAAAATATAAAAATGTACAATAAATAACATTTTGCCATCATTAGTTAATAATTTCAACTCGATTTATAAGTTACAATCAGATATGGATAAGGGGTGCAAGTGGTCAAAAGAGTGGTCGAGTCAGCTAAATGTAGAAAAATGTAAAGTTGTTCATATTGGTAACAATAACCCCGAGTTCGAGTACAAAATTGATTTGAAGCCCTTGAGTAAGTCAGACTTTTTTTTTTTTTTTCAAAGTCCAAGTCCAGACTTTTTATTTTTAAATTTGCTAGATCAGGCTTCATATCAAAAAATTTAAATACTCTTGGGTTGTGTAATGCAATAGATTTGCCATATATCAGAATTTTGTTGCAATTTTAGCATAAATTTCTTCTTCAGTATTCAAAATTTTAAAGCCTGGACTTGGACTTGACTTGAGACTTGTGACTTTTAAACAACTCTGGGTATAATTAGGAAAGCATTTAAGTATCCGTGCAGCAAGGCTATCAATCTTATGTATTGTTCTATGGTTAGACCGCACCTGGAGTATGCTGTCAGTGCATGGTGTCCATATTTGGAAAAGGATATAAATGAGCTTGAGAAAGTTCAACGAAGAGCAACAAAGTTGATTTCAGAACTGCGTGATTTGGATTATCGACAACGTTTGTCAAAGCTAGAGTTAACTTAACTGAGGACAAGAAGATTAAGGGGTGACCTAATCCAAATGTACAAAGTGGTAAACGATTCCTAGATTTAACTTTTTTGCAAATAGAGTCGTGAATGGATGAAACAAACTCCCTGAAGATGTGGTAAATGCAAAGAACCTGAATAGTTTTAGAGCGAAGCTTGATGTTTGGATGTCGAAACAAAAAGAAGCGACTGCTACAGGTCTTTAGAGTTATGCCTAGATAACCTCTAAGTTGCAATTTAAACTACTACTATTACTACTACCAGGTAAAAAAGGTGCAACAAAGTATGTTGCACTATGTTGTGGTATTTTTTCTAATATTTTTTTTAAACTTAAATTTTGTTTTATTAAAAAATGAAGAATTTTTCTTCAATTTGTACATATACCATCGAAAAACTGATTCAAAGAAAAATTAATAAGATAACTCATAGAATAAATCTTGGTACAAAAATATTTCGTAGAAATTAAGTTAAAATATTTAATAGAAAAAATTAAAGATTATAGTGAATTAAAAAATTTTTTATACGAATAATTTTCAAATATTTTTACGCTTTATTATATTTTTATTAAATTTTTTCCAATTAAAATTTTCGTTTTTTGAAGATTAAAGGAAAACTTAAGATATTTTTCAATTATTTGTCAATGAAAAATAAAGAGAGATTATTATTCTGAAAAAAAAAATGATAAATTTTTTTGAATTATTTTTCTATATTTAATTCCTTAAAAAAATTCTATGTTAATAACTCTATGAAATAATTAGACTATGAAAAAAAAATCTATGAACGTTCACCGATTCTACTTTTAAAAGAACTCGAACCAGATTACGAGACTGTACTCATTTGTGACACTAGAAAGAGAAAAGCTTATTGCTATTTGGCAAAGGGTGCTATTAACCAAAAAAATAAAAAAATCCGACTTTCCACACAAAGATTTAGAACAACTCTTATGGAATCGAAAAAAAATCATCTCTCAAAAAGATTTTTTAAAAGTTTAATTAATATCTAGAGATTTGAATTTTTTTTATTTAATTTTTAATTTTTTTAAATAAATTTCACACCACTCTTTAATTGTTTGAAAATCCCAAATTAAAGTCAAATTCCAAACTTTAAATTTTAGTAACTTTTACTTGAAAACAAGTCATCTTTAAGTCAAAATTAATATTTTAATTTTTCCAGGTAGTTAGGTATTGTGGCGGTCTAGTTAAAGTAAAAGTAACTAAAATTAAAGGCCAATTCTTCACTTTAAAAATAAAAAGTAAGTCTTTGACTTGTATTTGATTTAAGACTTGTGACTTATAAACAACTCTGTACCTATCTTATTAATATTTTATTCTACTGGGTTTGTTTGTTTATTTTCTTGTATTTCTGTTAAAAAGTAGAGTTGAAAGTTTAATATTGTTTTTGATTTAGTATTTAGATATTTTTAAAATAAAAATTTAATGATATTTGTAAATAAAATTTAAAGTTTGAAATAAATGAATATTTATATTGGAATAAGAAACAAATTTCGAATTTGAAATTAGAAGATAAAATTATATTAATTCTGAAAATTAAAAAAAAAATTTAATTTGATTTAGTGAAAAAATTTATCGAAAATTGAATATTAAAATTATTTAAATTTTTTAATAGAGAACAAACTTCAATAGTTGCCCTCCAAAAATCGAAAAGATCTAAAAAAATGTTTTGATCTTATAGAAAATATTCAATTACTTGTCTAAAAGCTTATAATTTATGCTCTCGGTTATGTGAAATTCAGTACAAAATGATAAAAAGAACAGAAAAAATGAAAAAAAATTGAATAACTATTTATCAATTTATAAAAAGAAAAAATTAAATTTTTTATTAAAAGTTTATTCAAAAATTAATCTTTTTGGTTGCAATTGAGTAGCAGAGCATAGGTTGTGTGAAGTCCAGTACAAAAGAACAGAACAAAGTGTTAAAAAATAAAGCAACTTTTTTTCTAAAAGTTTAAAATTAATTATGTAAATGCAACTAAGTGCAACTTTGAATGTTGTATCAAATATCAAGGTCTGATAAATTTGCAGAATTTAGCAGAAATTAAATTTCAATATAATCGAGTGTGGTGCGTTTTGCAGAGATTTTGTACATCATTAGCAGATCTTTACAGTTTATGCAACTTTGAATTTTGCATTAAGTTGCATTTACAGAATTAATTTTAAACTTCTAGAAAAAAAGTTGTTTTATTTTTTAACACTTTGTTCTGTTCTTTTGTACTGGACTTCCCACAACCTATGCTCTGCTACTCAATTACAACCAAAAAGATTAATTTTTGAATAATCTTTTAATAAAAAATTTAATTTTTTCTTTATATAAATTGTTAAATTCCATTTCAAAATTAATCCAATCTATGTTTAAAATTTGAAATTATTTTAAATTTAAATTTAAGGCAAATTGAAGTTCATGATCAAATGTAAATTTCAAATAAAAATTTTTAGTTTTTGATTCAAATAAAATGGTATTTTTTTAAATTTTTTAATAATAAATGACTATACTTTATTAAACATTATTTGTTTAATCTATAATTAGATAGAAAATTATATGAATTTTTGTCTGAAGTAAAAATAAAATCTTAATCGATATTTTGAAATTTTCCAATACAAAATTTAACATTGTTTCGCCGTAAAATATTTTAATTAATATTAAAATATCATTTAAAGTCATAATTTGAATACCTTAATGTCGATTTTAAATTTGTCTTTAAAATTTTCAAATAAAGATTTTAGAAGAATCAATTAGAGGTCAATTAGAAAAAAAAGAATTGTTTTTTTTTTAATTAAAATAATAAACATCGTATGTTTAATTTAAAAAAACTTTAAAAAAATCTAATTTCATCATTTTTATTAAGATTTGAATCAATTAAATTTTGATCATTTGATTATGATCATGAACTTCAAGTTGTCAAATTTAACCGCTTGAAAAATTCAAATAAGAAATTAAAAAATCTTTCAAAACTGATTATTGAAATAGTTAAGGCATTGTGAAACTTGGAACAAAGAACAAAAACAAAATTTTAAAATGAAATAAATTTTTTACTATGAGTCAAAAAATTGTTTTTCAAGATGTTTCAGCTGATACAGACTTAGTACCACCCAAATTTAGTCCCTGCAAAAACTCTGCAATTTAATTTAATGATCTTCTAATGGAATTAGTGCTTTGCAGACTTGCAGAGTTTTTGCAGAGACTAAATTTGGGTGGTACTAAGTCTGTATCAGCTGATACATCTTGAAAAACAATTTTTAAACTCATAGTAAAAAATTTATTTCATTTTAAAATTTTGTTTTTGTTCTTTGTTCCAAATTCACAATGCCATTAGTTAAGTGCTATATTTGTGATGATTTTAAAAATGAGGAATAAAAACTCGCATGACCAGAGCTTATTTATCTTCAAAAATATTTTTTTTTCAAATTCAAATCACATAAACTAAATACTGGTCAAATAATTCAAACATTTTTCAAAAAAATTTTTTTTTCAGATCAATAAATAAAATTCATGGTCATGTATTTTGCATTATTTACAACTAAAAATAAATTTTGTTCACATTTTATGTGACCATAGTTGGTCACCTGTTAAGAATTTTTACTTAATATTATATTTTTTATTGGTTTTAATTTAATAAACTCTAATTTATAATAAATCTATTAATTAGTTACTACCTCTACTTTTTTTTTCAAAAACCCTAGATTAATAATTCAAATTCATTTCAACTTACAGTTTGTTTGATGATTTTTTTGTTTTGTTTTAGCAAATTTTCTTTCATTTTGCGTCCCAAAGTTGCATTGATTCCCAAATTAATTTCAGCATATTTTGACGTACCTTCCTAAAGAAAAAAAAAATAAATATTGACATAAACCAAGTAAAGTCTAAAGCATTATCTAGTGCATTCTAAAGCGATATTAAAAGCAAAAAAAAGCACAACAGAGCTATTACCAAACTTAACAAGTCTTTAAAACTGCTTGACTTAGATAGTCCTGTTGGTTTGGATAGTGGTTCAGTCGAGTCGATTAAAAATCGATAGTTGTTCAATTCCTTTAAAATTAAGAAGTAAAAAATAGATCTAAAAAGTCCGGAACATTTCATAGCATTGTACTTTTCATAATGTATCAGTTTAAAAGTTAATTTATAGTAAAAAATTAAGGGAACTTTATGCTTTCAAGAAAATCTTCACCTTTAACGGGGATCATGATTTTATTAACAGAAAAAATAAACAAAGCAACAAAAGATGGACAGTCAAAGAAAAAACATTTACCTTAGCTTTTATTTTGAGTTTATGTGATAAAATCTGACTAATGCCTGAAAAACTTTGCAATTCGATGAAAATAAATTTTTAATTTTTTAGGATCTAATTTTTTTTGTTCATTTCTCTTTATTCAACTTACAAATCAGACACTTCTTTCTAAAAGTAAATTGAATTAAATCTTAAAAAAACCACATAATCAGTTTTAATATTTTTATTGCCATTTAAAATAATAAATAAAACAGTTTTAGTTTATTTAATTTATCTTTATTTATTCTAAAAAAAAAATTTTTTTATATAAGCTGATGACTTTATTATACTGATACTTCTGTATGACTCTCATAAATAGAAATAAAGCGAATGGCACAAAAACCTATGTTATAGTTTTAGAACTTTTTTGTTCATAGTCCAAAGTTAAATATTATTATTATTTCCGTAAATATAACTAAATAATTTACATAACCTGCAAGAACCGTTTAATTATATCAGATTTTTTTCAGTAAAAATCTTTTTATCTTTCTAAATTTTTTAAAACAATTTCTTAATTCTTATTCTATGTGACAATCGAACTTTTTCTTAATTAAAATACAGCGATAGGTGGTTTGATTTTGAACGCATATAATATTTTTAAAAAACAAAAATTATTATTTTCAAAACAAAAAAATACAGAAAATAGGTTTATTTTTAATTAACAATAGCAAATTTGATAAAAAGAGTCAAAAATATAATTTGAACAATTTTATTATTTGGTATCAGTGTGTTAAATGTGAAATTAGACTCAAAATGGTTCTTATTTTTAGAATTTTTTTCTTAAGATATGGGAGAGTGAAGTTGAGAGCAATTTATTTAAAATTTTATAAAATCCGATTAAAATATGATAAATTAATAAAATTTTGGAATATTTTAAATTTTAACAAAGCTTGTTGATTATTGTTAAAAAAAAATTTTATTTCAATATTTATTTTGAAAAAGTTTTTTTATGTGTTATTTGAACAAAATTGCTCAGCTCTGAAAAATTGCTCCCAACTTCACTCTCCCTTAAGATATGAAGCCGTCAAAAATTTTGGATATGTAACATGAAAAATTTGAATTTCCAAGGTAATAAGTCTGATTCTGAGTCAATATTCACATAAGACAAAAAATACGATTAGATTGGAAGAAGAAAAAAACAGCCAGTCAGCGGCAAAAGGAAAACGCAGTAGGCCTGCTGGATCAAAACAGTCCTAATTATTTTGTAAAAAAAAATAACCCAAATTTTGTTTTTATTGTTTTATGTATGCATCAATTTACACAATTTTGCTCTTATTTTATTATATATTTAATATCAATAAATATAATTGTCCCTTACATCAGTATTTTTGTATTTTGAGTGTTTGAAAATAACATAGATGATAATTGTATGCCTTTTTATAGCTAAATTTCTAAAGATAAACCGCAGAATCAGCAAAATTATATATTCTAATAAAAATGTAGTTGGGAAGAAAATGTATTTTGACATAAAATGATGTAAAATTAGATAAAAAAAATACAGCGTTTATTTTTACACATTTATGGGTAAATAGTAAAAAATGATCACACACAAAATTAAATTTGGAAATTTCATTTTATTTTTATTAAAAAATGATTTAGTGGATACCCTGGGCAGTTCCGAAAGACACTAACCTTCTTTTCAGCCCCATGTTAGCAAGGTGTTCACGAAATTTTGAAAGAAAAAAAAAGTTTGAGTTATTCGATTGAAATTTTTTTTTTTATTTTAACACAAGTAAAATAAAAGAATTAAGAAAAAAAGATTAAATTTTTATAAGAAAAACAATTACCACAATGCCATTTCTTTAATTTTGGTATAAAGATTTTTTAACAAATTTTTAATTTAAATAATCATAGCAACTATTCCAAACAATAAACTTTGATCCACAAATTATAGAGCATAATTTGCATCAATTAGACTTCTCATTTTTTTTCAAATAGTTTATTTTTATTAAAAAGACTTTGAGCAATGAACTCCTTTAGCTTTTGTTCATATTTAATATTAAAGGTGAAGTCTTACAATATCTTTGCAAAATTTTCTAAATAATTTTTACAATTACAATTACACAATTGTATTAAATTTTTCAATTATTATTAAATGATTTTTACTTGTATAAGTGCTCAATTGTCATTTAACTTTATTTAATTTAACCCTTATTGTATAAAAAAAACATAATATTTAATTATAAAAAATTAAATAAATGATAAAATGAATGTAAATAATTTAAAAATAAAAAAAATGAAATTAAAAATATTAAAATTTTAAATATCGCTGAAAAAAGAAATATTTGAAATAAATAATAATAATTATACATATATTGAGTAAATTAAATTGATCAAAATCAAATTAAAATTTTGTATCACTTTCGAATTCAATAATTTTATAAGTGTCTATTAGAACATAAGTGACTTTTTGAATCTAAGAATATTTTTAATATTGAAAAATTTTTCTTATGCTAAACAATTTTTTTGTATCCATGTAAATATTATTTAGAGACAAAAATTTTTTTTTGGTGAAAAAAATTTTTTTTTTTCCTAGCTTTCGGGCTTAAGATTAAATAAGTGAATAATAAGTTTTGACAATATAAATTCGTTAAAATATTTATATAACTTCTGCTAGGCTCATAGCTTAACGAAACTAACACAATCTTATAAACTCAAAAAATTCTTGACAATTATTCTAAACATTTATTAAAAAGAGATAAAATAATAAAAAGTAAAAACGCTAAATGCTATGAAATGTGGGGCTTATTCCTGTAGAGATTGGCAATTTGAAGTTTGAGATCAAGATCAAAATATAAAATGTACCGTATTTCTTCGTTAGATTATGCTGCACCATAAGCTAAGCTTCCAGCTTTTGGACCATGCACCAAAGAACATCTCACCAAAGCATTTTTGATTAATTTTTTTAAATTGGAAGAGTTAGCTTGTAGTGCAGCATAAACGAACGGTAATACTTTTTTATTAAATAATAAAGAAAAAATTATTTTTTTTCCTAAGCAATTGCTTGAAATTTTATGTCAAGTTTATTTTCATTTATAAAATTTTAAAACATTATTTTTTATTGAACTTTAATTGGTTTAAATTTTGATTTAAATTTTAAAATTAAAAAAAAATAATTTAATTTTTTAAAATTTATGTGGATAAATTAAATCATTTTAATTTTAAACAGACTTGCGCAAAAATCAAAAGAAAAAAAACTATTTTAAAGTCTTTTCAAAGTCAAGTTACTGACATTTGATCTGACTTGAATTTTTTTTTTAAAAAAGTCTTTTGACTTGGCTTGATTGAAAATTTATTCTTAAAAAAAAATTCTTTTGTCGTTCCATGTAGGCGGTCATTTTTATTACAAAGTCTTTGAAATGACCTTATTCAGAAAAAAAATTTTAAAGTCAAGTCAAAAGGGGTGACGTTCAAGATTTAGAAAAAAAAATCATAGAAATAATTTATTATAGAAAAATTTTCATCGAATCAGATTCATAGAATGACACATTTATAGAAACCAAAAAATAAAGAAAATAAATTTATCGAATTCTTTAAAAAAATTGACTCATTATCTCACTTAATTTATGAATAAACAAATTAGCTAGACCATTTAAATGCAATTTCAAAGTTAATTCATAACCACTAATAAAACGCTTCAATTTTTCATTATTTTCTCTTTGTCGCTTTTATGTTTTTTTGATAACATCACCATTAAATAAACTAACTAATCTTGATTCCAAATAACTTTATTCAAGACGAAATAGATCAACTACTTTAACAACATTTGGATTTTGTCTAGCATTTATATATAGGTGAATTCATATTTCATATAAAGAAAATTCTTCCAAATTTTTTATTATTAAAATGAAATCTATGATAATGTATTTTTCTAGGTATAAATTTTCTATGTAACCACTATCCATGATAATTGATTCCATGAAATTTGTCTTCTATGAATTTTGTTCTATGATTTTTTTTTCTTTATTTTAATATAGTGCCGTCAAAAGAATTAAAAAAAAAAAATTAAAAAAAATAAAATCAAAACTTTGAATTTATGGCTGTTAAACAACTCTGATTTTAAATGAATGAATATAAAAAATTTGAATTCTGAATTCTGAAATAATTTTGATGCAAATTTAATAATGAACCATTATTAGACATATCGTGTCTGCGATATTTAGCATTTATTTTTTAAAAATTATTAAAATCATCAAAGTAATTAAGATTTAAAATTTTAAATGATCGCTTTGATCTAAAACTTCAATTTGCCTAGAGGTGAGCCAAAAACACAGTTAGCTTTTAAAAAAAAATTTTTTTCTCAAAAAAAATCTCCAACAAACCCTTATCAGTATGTCCCTTAGCATCTGCTGGTTTTTCTCTTGTGAAAAAATTTCACTCAACTTATCAAATTCTCGTTTTTCTTCCCTTGAAAAAAAAAAATAAAATTTAAAAATTTTTTAAAAATTTTAAAAAATTAAATTTAAAAAAAGTGAAAAAAAATTACGCCGGCACTTCAGCCCAACACTTCTCCAGCCTGCTCACGTAGGGCCCATTTAAGCTGAGCACAATGGCATTGAGAGAATTAAAATTTTTCAACTTGCGGCAATGGCGCGCAATCTCGATCCATTTGCGCACAATCTTGGCCCTCTGGGCGGGCTTCAGCTCGACATCCTGCAAAATAGAGCTCTGTATGTAGTCCGTGACCAAGTTGAACTGTTTGATGGACAGAGCCGAATCGGCAAACTTGTCCGACAGCGGCATGGCAAGCAAATTGTCCGAGTTGTTGGACAGCGTCATTTTGCTGCTCTTCTGGTACCTGGTGCCCCACACCGAGCCTAGACAGTGGTGTGCGCACAACTTCTGAAAATAAATCTTGTCCAAAAAGGTCAATTGCTCCGCAAAGTACTTTGAATCAACACTCAAAAAGTCTTCGTCCACATTAAGTCCGGCCCGAGCCTGGTCCACAGCGCCAAACGAAGTGCTCGAGCCCTCCAGAGAATCGGACGACTGGTCGCTGGCCTTGAACTGCTCAAATTTGCTGCGGACTAGGCCGATGAGGCCCGAGTCGGCAAAATAATTTTGTCCAAAGCGATACAGCTCGTTCAGATTTGGATAATCGGAGGGCTCGTTGAAGTCTTCGCTGTAGTTCTTCAGCCACAGCTTGATTATGAGACGCAGACTCTTCAGGTACTGTTGTCGGACGTCTTCGGTCATTTCGAGCGAGGCAGGCATCACTCTGGCGTATTGTTGACGCAGCATGGACAATACTGTTCTGGTGTCGCTGAAGGTGCGGTATGTGGCCAAGAATGTGTGCACCAAATTGGAGTCTATCTCGCCAGTGTCCGAGTTGACCAGATGCTCGACGAATTTGGACAGGCTGGCGTAGCGCAGCTGCTTCAGCTTCACCCTGGTGTACACTAGGCCCGAGTTGGCACCGGAATTTACTTGATTGTTGTTCGAGTCGGTCAGCTGAGTATTGTAGACTTTTTTGAACGAAATTTGGTATATACAGTCGTCGCCTTGTTCCTCGAAGTCGTAAGACTCGCTCTCCAAAGAGGTAATCTGGGACTTTGGTCTGAATTTGAACTCGCTGTTGGACGAGCGCAGATTGCTCAGCGACGAGTTCAGGTCGGCTTTGTCGCGTCCAAAGTTAGGCTCATTGGTGGCAAAAAAATTGTTCAAATTGGTAAAAGAAGTCGAGTTTCGTTTACTAAAATTTTTGGACATTTTGTTGGCAATTTTTTTTTTTTTGCTTTTTTCTCTTTATCTATCGAATTTGATATGTTCTCATCTAGAATAGACAATTCACATTTTTAGGCCAAGTTTTAAGTTTTAGAAGAGATGCCTATCTTGAAATCGGATCAAATTAGGTTGGCTTGAATTTTTGCTGGAAAAAAATGTGGCTCTGATTTTTAGGCCCCGTATCCGACTTGTTTAAAAGCGTTTTGGAATTTTTTTTACCTTTTTTTTTTTGTTCTCAAAATGGAAAATTTTTTTGTTGAAATTATGAAATTTTTTTCAAAAAAAATCTGAAATTATTTTGACAAGGCTTTCAAAGAAATTGTCTGTTTTTTTGTTGCACCATGTTGTAGTCCAGCTGTCTGGCTATTGTAATGTTTGGATCAACATTGGAATTTTTATTAAAATATTGGAACACTTTTGGCTAGATAAAATTTTGCTAGTAAAAGTTAAGATTGATTTGAAAAATTTGAGATAGTATTATTTTGTTATGGCAACATTTTTTTTCTTTTGAGCATTTTTCAATAATACTTTAAGTTAAAAAAAACAAAAAATAAATGATTTTATTATTAAAAAAAACAAGAAGATTAAATTCAAAATATCTCTTTTAAAAAAATTAAATCATTTGATTTTTTTTCCGCTTATCTTTTTTTTTTAAATTAAAGTATCTATAATGGACCTTTTTGTTTTTCAGAAATAAATTTTAAGGCAATTTTGGATAATGTTTTAGATTTTCTTGAATTTTTCAACCAAATAGAGTTCAATATGTTTTAATTATTTTGTTCGTTTTTTTTTTTTTTACTTTTTTAAAAAAGGCAAAGTATAAATAAATGAATCTAAAAACTTATTTTGTATACAAAAGATATGTTTATAATGTTCTCAAACAATTCAAGTTCTTTATTTTTTACCACTACACCAAACTGCTTCTTTTAAATTTTAAAACAAAATATGAAAAAAATATTTGTATGAAAAATAAACAAGGATTGAAAAAAGGATAATCATTAATGTAAAAAAAGTCATTAGATTCATTGATTTATGCTTTATTTTTATTTTTTAAAAATCGAACAAAATTATTAAAACATTATGAACTTTATTTGGTTGAAAAATTCAAGAATATCTAAAGCATGTTTAAAAAAATTATCTTAAAATTTATTTCTAAAATTTTGACAAAAAATATAAAGGTCTTTTAAAGATTTTTTAGTTTTTAAAAAAAAATGATAACCTGAAAGACAATCAAATGATTTAATTTTATTAAAAGAGATATTTTTAATTTTATCCTGTTTTTTTTTAATGATAAAATTAGATATTTTTTGTTTTTTTCTTACTTAATGTTTCTCATTGAAAATGTTAAACAGAAATAAATCTTAGCAAATACAAAAATCTGAATTTTCCAAAATACATTGAAGAGATGGTTTACTTTTTGTACATTTTTTTATTTAGTGGGAAATTTTGTCAATAAAATTAATAAAAACATCATAAATTCCCATCAAATGGTAATGTGAAATTACAACACAAAACGTTTGATCCGATGGTCAAAAATATATTCTGAATATGTAACAAAGCGTCAAAATTTTAGTTTCACCTGCTGCGAAAGTCTGCAAAAACTTTTAAAATTAATTACGCATTTAATTTCAATAGTTTAAAATGGCGTAATATTTTGCAGACTTTCTCAGTAGGTAAAACTAAAACTGTTAAAAAATATTGAAAATCATTCTTGACTTAAACTTTACAACTTACTAAAATGTTCCAATATTTTGAATGTTATAATCAGGTGCGTAGACGGAAATTCTAATACAACTAAATCTCGATAATTGGGATGTATAGCTTCATAGAATCTTAATACAGCTTAATTTACGAGACTTAACGAATAATATTTTAATATATTTTTTTTGTTAAATATCACTTTTATTATATTTTTATTATTTAGAAACATCATCTAAATTAATTTGAAAAGATACAATAAGTAAACACTTTTTTCAAACAGTGTTTATATTCAACATGTTTTATGAAAAAATTTAAATATTTAAATAAAAAATTTTTTTACAAAATTTAAATACCAAAAAATTCAATTACATAATCAATTTTTAAAAGGCATTTTAATTTTCTATTTAAAAGATTACAATTTTTTTAATTTTTTTAAAGTTACTTTAAAACGACATTAAAAAAATTAGATTTTTTAAAATTTTAAAATAAAATGAGCTTAATGAAATAAAATTGCTACCAATTTTCAAGATTCGACTGAAGTTAAAGTTATAATTTTATTTTTGGGTCCAAACTCCACTTATAACTCAATTTTTCTAGTTGTTGCTTAACTAATTTTTTGACACTTATTAAAATTTGATACATTTAAATTTTCTGTTTGATCTAAATGATACATGTAACATAATACTTGCTAAAATATTATTTTATCATGAGACAGCTTTGATAAAATTCAAGGCAAAAGCTAAATTTGTTTTACAAGTGTGGCAAAACACAGGATAATCTTATGTAAATCATCGTAGTTTAACATTAGGACAGTTACAATAATTTACGACTTTTTTTTATTCTAAAAGTCTTAAATATTTCTTTAATTTTAATAAAAATTAATTTTTTAATTTTTTAAAATAGAATTTCGAAAAAAAACAATATCAAATAGTAAATTTAAAAAATATAATTAAAACTCATACTCTCTTATTTTCAAAAGTAAATCTTCTTTTTTTAAATTTGATTCGTAAATTCAAAAAATCTGTTTAAACAAATTTTTATCTAAATATTATTTATCCTTTATTTTCTCTTCAATAATATTCTAGAAAAAAAACCTGACTCCCATTTAATGTTTCTTAAATAAAGTAATGTTTATTTAAAAAAAAATTAGTTAAGTTAGCGCACTTGAAAGTTCTTTAATAGGAAAATGATCCCAAAGTAATTGATTTTTTTAATCTTTCTAAAAATAGAAAATTGCTCTTACATTTCATGGAAAGTGAATTCTTACTTCCCATCTTCAAATTCATGAAATTTTATGATCTGATTCTTAAATTGATTGAATTTGCTCTTGGTGTAAAGATTAATTGAATAAAAAAGGAGCTTAAAGTCAAATTAAAATTACAACTAATAATCTAATATGAATAAAACATTTTTTTTTAGATCTTTTTTTCTTTAAAATTAGATAAAGTGAACAGTTTTTTTAAGCTAAATTTCTTATTTTTTAAATTTGAATAGGTTGATTTACCATCTTTAAAAGAATACTAAATTTAGGTATTTTTCTTAAAATTAGAAAAGTTTAAAACAAAAAGCTAATAATTTTAGGAATTATTTGATTTCAAAAAATAATTATTTTTAATTTTAAAAAATGTTGTAGAATTTTATTGCTTGTCGAAATATAAAAAAATTTTTTTTTGAAATCAACATCGTTTTACAGCTTGGAATTGAAAGTGGAAATCAAATTCATCTTGACTAAAAAATCAACCTCTTGAAAAAAATAGCTTACTGTAATAAATTAATTACTAACAATGAAAATTTATTTTTTAAAAAAACTTAAATTTGAAAAAATTCAATTCAACACCATGTTATTCGAAGACTAAAAAAATAAATAAATGTTTTTTGGCTTTTTTTTTGATTCCTTTTTACTTTTTAGCAGCAATTTCCTTTATTCACAGATTATTTATTTGCATACTTAAACAAATCTGGTTCACTGGAAAATAATACCTACAGACTATTCCTCAAAATGAATCTGAGCTTTAATTCTATAATTAAATGCAAAAATTTTAAAATATTAATTGATCAATCATTTTTACCATTAATACCTCAAAGCAATTTTTTTTTAATCTTAAATTTCTAATAAAACAATTAATTTCTAAATACTTAAATAATTTTAAATGACGCTATTGAAAAGTAAACAAATTCTCGAAGAATATTGAAATCTCGAGCTTCTTATAATCTTAATCTATAATCGACTAAAAAAATTAGTCGAAGCTAAAACTCGGATCCTAGTCCATGCAGTAAAAAGTTTTTAATGCAAAAAAAATATTTGAAAATTTTCTTTTTTAAGGCTACATTTAAAATTTAAACTTTTTAAATTGCATCAAAATTCTTACAATAAAGCAATCTATTAGATTAAAAATTAATTTATTTATTCTATTCGGTGTTTAACCTTCTTGATTTAATTAAATTGAAAAGTCTGCTTATTTATCTTTCGAGATATTTGGGTAAATTGGTTTTACTATTTGATCTAAATATTTAAAAAAATTATATTTCATCTAAAATTTGAATCATTAATTCTTGATGATTGAAAAGTGCGAATGTCTCTAATAAATAACTGAACAAACACTATTTAAATAATTAAAAATTTAATTATTATGTTAATTTTATAGGGTTGCAAATTATATAATATGAAGTTGGTTATAAAACACTTTTAAATGTTTACTCTTTATTTTTACATGAAATTATTTTTTTATAAATGGATAATATAGCAATACCGTGCGTTCAAAGTAAATAATTGTTATTGATTACTGAGATGATATTAAAAGTATTATTTGCCAAGACATTAAAAAAATATTCACAAAAATTTACTAAAAAACCTCCAAAATACATAAAGCCTGATATCGTGTTAAAACATTCGAATTTAAATTGAATTGTTTTTAAATTAAATTTTTGAAAAATTAAAAAAAAAAATTCCAAGAAATGTTTAGATATTTAATTTTAATTCCCTGAAAAAATAACTCTATTTAGAAGCGATTTTATTAGTAATCCTCACAAGTGTTACTTAAAAATAATTCATTTTCAAAAATAAAAAGAGTTAAAAATTAACAAGACGGAACATAAAATAAAAAAATTATTTATGAATCAAAAATTTTTGTCAATAACTAGAGAGAGAAAAAAAAGGAAAAAACTTGCTCGCAAAATTGTCGGACATTTAATAAAAGAGAAAAACGCTTAAAAATTAAAAGCAGAAGAATAAAATTAAAATTAAGTTTAAATTTATTTCGTTTTACGAGTCTCTTTTGATTCACACAACAAAACAGGGTGATAAAAATGACATTTAGAAAATTAAGAAAGCTTTTTCTTCAAAATTAAAAACTTTTAGGACTTAAATTGTTTTATTCATAAATTATGAAATATTTTCGAACAATAATTAAAAATAAAAATCCACTTTATCTTTGTTCCAAAGTTAAATCTGTCAATTGCCTGATTTCATTATTTACACAAACAATAGGCAATTAAAATTGCTAGGCTTCTCGCTGAAAATTTAGCAAATCCATTAAAAAAATTTCTAATAAGTTTTTCTAATTAAAATTAATTTAAATTTTTTTACTTCAAAATTTTATTTTGCGATTAAATGAAGAAAAATCACAAAAATTTTACATTAAAAATTTCTTAAATAATTCTACCTTTCTTTTAAAAAAAAAACATGAACTCAGTTCAGAATAAACCTTAAAACCAATGCTAAAAAAGGTGTACTCTTTTAAACATGCATTTGCTCATCTAATATTAAAAAAGAATAAAGCTTTTTAATCATTTTCATTTAAAAGTAATTACGGTGTGTTTAAAAAAGCAATGTGATAAACATTTAAAAAAAATAAGAAAAAAAATTCTCCAAAAAAAAATTGTGACAGAGAAAATTTTTTAAAATTGCCTAAAAAAGCCTATTTTTCGAATAAATTTTCGGCAGTTTTTTTCCCAACTTTTTCTAATCGTAAATTTTTGATAGATTTGTCTTGTAGACCAAAATGACGGGATAGAGTTAATATTAAGTGATTTTTAAGCTAAGCCTAAAATTTCATATCTGGTCAACCTTTTTGGGCTTATGTCTTCGGCTAATTTGGTTTTATTAGCGGACAGGCTTAAGCATATGCCGGTCCAAGCTTATCTATCAAGTTAATCATCGCTAAAAGTCACAAATTTTCACTGGCTATTTCATTTCTGCCAATTTTGGGTCAGGTGCGATTGAATATTTGAGCAACAACAACAACAAAAACTCTCAAAAATCTTAAGCAACAACTTACGAGCAAACACTTAAACTCGCAATATCAAGGAGATCTTTTAAATAACTCCAAAAAGAATACCTTAAAAAAATTGAAATTTTTTTGCTAGGAATTCTTAATTGACGCTTAAAGACCCGAAAATAATGGCTAGCAAAATATGTCTCTAGCAAATTTATTCTAAGGGCCAGCCAACAAAAAGAATTAGCTTAGCCTAAATTTATCACCAAGCTAACTGTTTTGATCAATATTTACAAGGTCTTTGGACAAAAATTTTAATTAAATTTTTTATCTTTGGCACTTGAAATTAGAGCGCTGCGTCACGCTTGGCTAGATGGCCTGTCCGCACATTAGTTCCAAACCACTTGCAGCCACTACACTTTAGAGGACATTTAGCTACTTACCGTGGCGAGCAGATCCGGCTTCACGGCTACAATTTCGCTGCCGAACGGACAAATTTTATTTGTTTTGCAGTCGAGTCTGATGCTAAATAAATTGGATTAATCTAAAAATAGGCCAAACGAATAAGCTAAAGCCATAGAGAAGCCTTGGCCAAAAAAAATGAACATTGAGCGAAAAGATAAAATTTTATCTGTGTGACCTAAATAAGTTTGGAAAGTGGACATTTATGGGGCAGTGGGGATTAGGCAAAGTTGACTGGCCAGCTA
Organism: Brachionus plicatilis; assembly: GCA_010279815.1. Lineage (NCBI taxonomy): Eukaryota > Metazoa > Rotifera > Eurotatoria > Ploima > Brachionidae > Brachionus > Brachionus plicatilis. Next base: position 154,777 of record QEOQ01000710.1, read on the forward strand.
ATTCGTGTTTTAGCCAATATGATACAATTTAAGTGGGAATTAGCACAAAAGCACGCTCTTGCCAAAATGGACCAGCTATTGAATCACACTCGACACACACAAAAACAACAAAACAAAATCTTGAAAATTTATCTAATTAAGTGTCGTTGGCAAAATTCTTTAAATATTTCAACTTAATTTGTTTTGCAACAATAGATAATTGCAAGAGAGAGAGAGAAAGAGAGAAAGAGAAATTTTGTAGTGGCTTTGGCTTGGAAAAAATTAAAACCTTGCAAATGAGTCACAAAAGATTGTAGTTTTGTGTTGTTGTTGTTGCTCACTTTCGCTCGATTACTTTCTTTACACGCTTACTCTTCATATTCTAATAAATTCAAATTTCAAAATGAAAAGAATAATTTATTCTTGCTTTACCTAAACAAATATTTCCATTCTATTATGCTAAGTTTATGCTACGAATGTTTGAATTAGAGCCATTCTGAATTGAGCCAAAAAGATGTCAACATTTTGTGCTTATTATTCTATCTTAAGGTAACCTTTGTTTACTTAATTGCTTGAGGTCTTGGTAAAATTCAATATAAGCTATTTTCGATTTTCAGATCAATGGAAGTCTGAGTGGCTCAGTCAATTTTAGATTAAAGAAATAAAAAATTTTAAAAAATTTACTTTTTATTGTATCTTTTTTTTGTACATCATTTATTTTTATGTATTTTTTCTTTAATTCTAATAACGATAAAAAAGCATAGGGTAAAAATTGTCTTTATTTTAAAAAATTTCTTAAATAATACCGGTTTTTATTTTTTTTACAATTACTGGAATGAAAAGGAATTCTATGATAAAATTATTTAATTTAAAAAAATTCC
>QEOQ01000710.1:162232-187609 GCA_010279815.1 Brachionus plicatilis
AGTTAACTTTTCCTAAAACAAATAATAAAAATCATGACCAAAGAAAAAATCTAAAATTTAGTAAAAGTAGAATTAATTAAAGGCTATATTGAAATTTAGTATCATGTTGTGAACGAAAGCCAAAAAACACCGAGAATTCTTCATTCTTTTATTTATAACAGAAAATTCATAATGAATGAAATTTTCTATAATATGATTCATTTTTTAAACAACAAAATATTCTAAAATTATTTACGGGATCGAAATTTTTTAGAACAGATTTGACTATTAACCTAGATTATTAAATGTTTTTAACCTGTTTTTGTGTTTATTATTTAAATAATTCAAAATTTAAAAATTCATCAAAGTAATTTTATAGTCTTCCAACATTATTTAAATTCCAGAATACAAGTTTATTTTTATTGTTCTCTCGAAAAACTTCAAGCTTCACAACCAAATAAAAATGCTAATGCGTGTTTTTTTATGGTATTATTTAACTTTTATTCTTAGAAAAAAAAACTAAATTAATTTTAAATTTTTTTAAATGTAAATTTTTTTCCACTTGAGGTATAGTTAAATTTTAACAATAACCTCTAAAAATTCTCACCTGAATCAAAAGCTTTTGATTAAATTTTGTCACAACTAAATAGGCATTTACTTAATTTAAAATATTTTCTTAAAAAATTTTTGAATATTAATTTCAAGAAAAAAAATTATTTTTTTAAAGCTAGTTTTTGAGAAATTAAATTAAGAATAGATATTTTAAATTAAAAAAAATTAAATTGATATTTAATTAAAACCAATAATGAATTTAAATGCTTTTATAAACTATTGTTGAAAAAAAACATTCATCATTGCTTCAACAATAAATAAACACATTTATTTATCCAACTTTTGAATTCAAATTAAAATAAAATTAATGAATTAAAAATTTTTAGTTGCTTTATTTTTAAACTAATTTTATTTTATAAAAAAATCGTAATTTAATAAACTAGTCAATAATCACGTATTTAGACTTGACAGATGCTGGTTTTAAATAAATATGGTTCTGCTACTGATTTAAATGTCCGACTTTTTAATTTTTTATACTTAATTTGTCATGCATGGAATTTTATAAAGCAGTCAAAAACCTCACCTGTTAACTGTCTCTTATTTTCGAATTCCTATCACTTGATCTAGCTTGGAAAAAGACATGTGCATTTTATTTATAAGATTTTGTATTTTATAATTAAATTCACCAATAATCTTTTTTTTCAATTAATTCATTTTGCTTGTTATTTTCATTTTGATCTGGATTTGTCTAAAAATTTTGATAAGATTTTCTTCTCAATCTTTTATTAAAATCTAAGTCTTTTCGTTAAAAATAATCAATTAAATATGGTTTTTTACTCTTTTGGAAATGAAGTTAACTGTAAAATCCTAACCGGGTGAAGTATTTTTATATATTTAAGATTAAGTTTTATAAGGCGCAAAGACTCAAATTTCTTTTATCTTCTTTTGTTCCAAGGTTTTGAGGGCTTAATGAGCTAATACCAATTCCATTGCCTCATTTTTTGTCAGCTTTGTCCAAAAAGTAACCTGGATGCCGCATATTTCACTATATATTTAGCCTGAATTGAAAAAAAAATCAAATAAATTTAATTCGTGTTTAGATATTTTTAAATGACTATTTTCCTTCAAAAAAATTTACAAAAATTTTTTTTTTCAAAATATTTCGAATTTATCGAATTTTATCACTCTAATTTATAACAATAATAATAATAATAAACTACGGTAGGCAGGCTTCCGAAGATGTCTTACTAGGAACACATAATAGTAGCTAGAAATATTATTTCAGGGAACCACAGTAAAAAGAGTAAATTCAATTAAATATCTAGGTGTTTGGATAGACGAAAAAATTTACTCCAATACGTCACTCAAAAGAAGTACCAATCTTCTCAGGGCATGTAAAATAGATAAAGTGGATGAATTGAACACAAAAACAAAAATTAAATTTTTTAAACGATTGACAGATTTTGAAACCACTCATGAAATACTTAGAGAACTGATTTTGTGTGACAAAAAGGTAAAAAATGATAAAAAGAGCTTGTTACATGAGTTATTTCAGATGGTGGACATTGAGCAAGAAGATCTCGGGTCCATGAATGAGAAAAGCAGTGAGATACTCAGTGGTATGGAACTGAATGTTAAGTTAGATCGAAATAAAGTGGAAGTAATGAAAGTGAGTAATGCGTTATCGCTTGTTGGCTGTGAAAGAAGAAACACTTTTAATAAACTATTAGAAGTTAAGATATTAAAAAAATAAATATTAATTGTATAAAAAAAAGAGTTAAATCTAGTAATAATTAATTTAATTTTTACTTTTTATTTATTTTTATTTTTATTCTTGTAAAACGCTAAAAAGGGATGGATGTCCATGATGATTATCCAAATCCCTAATCGCCTTAGTTGCGGCTTTTTTTATATAAATAAATAAATAAATAAATAGTAGCTAGATTCATTGAAATATTGTTTCAAATTAATGCAAAGACATTTAAAGTTGTAATAAAAATAACAAAAACTATAAAAATTAATTTTTATATAATTTTGTATTTAATTTATTATATTACTACATCGAGTTGATCATCTGCACCGCTATTACCCAGTCGAAACCTGTACCCCTTTTTTATGATGAAAGGGAAAAAGATATTTTGAAGATTTTTCCACCCTCAGTGGCTTTTGGACCCTCGATCTTCTGTTTGCATGACTAACACACAAACCATTCGGCTATACAGGATTAAAATTTGTAAGTTTACTGAAATAATATTCATAAAAAAAGCATATCTTAAATTAAAAATTCACTAAAAATATCCAAAAATTACAATTCATATTTTCAAAAAGCTAATTAATTAAAATTTTATACATTAGTCTTAAAAGGCTTAAAAATGACGATTTTTACAAAATTTGGTGTCTGAGTTAGCGACATGTCACAGTAGTCAAAAAAAAGGCTTACAAATGATTTTTAAAGTAATTTAGCTGTTTACTTACAAAAAAATGGATATTAACTTAAATTAAGAATATAACTATTCAAATTTTGTTATTTTTCGATAGCGTGGCGCTTTTAAATTAAAATTAAAAAACTGTACTTCCTGAAAAAAACTAGATCCAATTTTGAAAGACAATTCAATTATCAAAAAAAATAAAAATGTTTTAAATAATTCATATTTATATATTTTTATATAATATTAATATATCATAAAATAACAAAATTTTAAAAGGAATTTTTTTTTTATTTGAATTTATGTTTAATTTAAGTTAATATCCATTTTTTTGATAGACCAGAATCTTTGATAGGCCAGAAAATTTCTAAATTTTTTAAAATTGTAGCAACTTTTTTTATTTCAAAGAAAAATAAAAATATTCATGAATAGATATTTTTCAAAATTTGAGCATCACACTTTAAATGTATTTTTTTGAAATAAAAAATAAAAAGTGTAGAAGAGTGTGAAGAATGTTTTTAAGTATTATGTGCTTTATTAGTTGATTGCCGAAGCAATGTTGAGTGTGCTGGAAAGTAAGATCCATTTTACTTTAATGATGCATCCAAAGCAAAGATACATTTTTTTTCTTCAAATAAAAGGCATCTTGAAGTTTAGGATCAAAAAAATCAGATCAAAAAGTAATTTTTTTATAACTTTTGAATGGTATTTGATTAAATATCTCTGCAAAATGCTAAATAATGCAAAAAACATGCTGAATTTTAGAAAAGGCTTTGAAAAAACTCTGCAATTTTGCAGGAAAACGCATGTCATTAAAAAGTATTTAATTCAACTGCGCAATTTAATTTCAGCATGTTTTTTGCATTATTTAGCATTTTGCAGAGAGATTTATTCAAATACCATCTAAAAGTTAGAAAAAAATTACTTTTTGATCTAATTTTTTTGATCCTAAACTTCAAGATGCCCAAATAAAATAGTAAAATTTTAGTCAAAATAATTAAACAAAATTTCTATATCATTTTTTATTAATCTATTAAATAAAATCTAATTATTGTAATAATAATGCTTTAAATATTCTAATATTTGTCAATTTATAAAAAAGAAAAAGTTTAATGCTTATAAAAAAACTTGACACCAAATTTGACAGACGTCTGTTCTTTTGAGTCCAATTCACCTTCAGTTTTGACATTGTCATGTTCAATTTTAGCATTGTCTGAATTAATTTGAAGTTCGAATCTGCCTCCAAAATTTTCACTAAATTCATAGAAAACTTTTCTTTGCTTTCGGTTTTTGATAGTGACACTGACTTCATACTGACTGGTGTCTTCATTGTGAACAATGGTTTTGACTTCTCTTTCATATGAAATCTCTGGATCCGAGCCTACGTTCAAGTCTACAAATTCATCAGCGCTCAAATCACCAATCGAAGATTGTCCAACCACTCTTCCATCTTCGCGAACTGTCACTGTACCAGCTGGCAAAAACTCACTGCTCTTTATCTTATAGACTCTTTCTGATTGACCTTTGCTATTTCTACTATTAAAATAGCTTCTCATCAGTGCCACTTTTTTCATCTCAATGGTTGGTGCCGCAAATGGCAAGCTAAAGGTACTTCTCGGAGACAGTGAATATGCATTTTTGATCGAGTACATGTACAAACCAGCAACTTCACCTTCTGACTCAACAGCAACATCAGAGTTGTATGCACCACGAGTGCTTTTGGCACAAAGCATCATAGTCTCAGCTCGAAAATGTCGTGGCTGTCTAATTGATACATCACCACCGAACAACTCGGTCTTGTCAATCGAGTACTCTTTCATGGTGTCATTTCTTATGTCTGCCCAGCCCTGAAATGTATTGCTGTCGCCTTCTACATTAAATGAATACCTTGGCTTCCAACTAATGCCAGACATCAAATAGCTGAGCACTCCTGGACCCTCTTTGTCAAAAATAAAAGTAACCTCTGTGCCAGTTTCCTCAGGTATTTCTGAATATTCAATCTGGCTTCTATCCACATTGTAGAATCTATTTGTGTTCAAGTCTTGTACCAAAGAATCCCTAGATCGTATCATTTTTACTTTTCTCAATTCTTTATTTTTGAATACGTGAATTTCTTTTCCTTCGACATTATTCTCTCTCAGAACCGATTCCATTGATTTTAAGTTCACTCCCTCAAGGTTCAAACTGCCTTCGATTATGTTGTGGAAAAGATCCTGTGGGATGTAAATCTGGTGAGGCGATTTGGCATCGACATCTTGTCTGATCTCCGTAAACGAAGGATAAATGCGAATCATTGTTTTCGAAGGTTTTGCTTCCGACTCGGTCATTTTGCTTGGGCTCAATATTCAAAAAAATAATTTTCTAAATTTAATAAAATAACTAAATTTTTGACAGCCATTTTATAAAGTAAAATTAGTAACATAATATTATTTCAAAATTACTTGTTTTTCCTAAAAAAAATAATTTTAGCTAAAAAAAAACTAAAAAATAAATTAAAAAAAAATCAGATGAATTTTAAATTTTTTAAAATAGAAAATTATGACTAAATTTAGACAATTTGGTCTTATTTTTTAGGATTAATTTAATTATCTAAATGTATTTTTACATTTAATATAGTTTATTATGATATTTTTTAAATTTACCATAATTTATTTGAATGCATTTTGTTTAATGGGTGAATTATGTTTTGGTGTTTTTTTTTTGAATTTCTAGAATATTTTTCTTTCAAAAAAAAATATTGTTTTCATCTAAAGTTTAATTGAAATAATTTGAAAATCTAATTTAAATTGGAATGTTAGGAAAACTTTTAAATTTTATTTTACTCTTTATGATTGAGTATAAATTGTCGCTATTAGAGATTGCAAAGGTAGTTTTTCTAATATTGCATAATTTAACCTAGAGAAGAAATTTAGTTGAGAAAAAAGTTAACAAGTAATTTTTGTTACTTTGTTTTGTATTTTAATTTAGATTTATATTCCTTTACTTTAAAATCGTCGACTCCATGTTTTTTTGAATTGAATTTCAATAAATTATTAAGCATAAAAGAATGATTGATGGTATACAAATTAAGTATTTTCTTTAGAAATACTTATTAAAAATAAAATTTTGTTTATTGCAAATAAAAATCAAAAATAATGTTCCGGGCTAATTTTAAACCGGAAGAGTACAAAAAATTTGAAAATTCCGAAAAAATCATTTTGAAATTTGTAAACTATAATACAGTGTGGCAAAATTTAATTTATTGGACATTTTTATATTTTTATATTTTTACATTTTTACATTTTTGAGTGAAAAAAAAATCTCAAAATCAAAAAATCTAATAAAATTTTCATTCAAGAAAAGTAATAAAAAATTCGCAATTAATTAAAAGGGATTTTCAAAAAATTGTCCTTGGTTCTTACATTTAAATTTTTCTAAATCTCCTTTTTAAGTACAGTCAAACCTCGTTATAACCAACATTTTGGGCGGAAAATTAGGTATTCGTTATATCGAAATTCCCATATAAAATGATAGGGGCAAAAAAATTTTAAAACCAAATTTTATTGATTAAAAAAACTAAAATAAAAATGCGAAAAAAAAACAAAAAGTTAATTTTTTTGAAAAAAATCGGTAATAGACGGTTGTTTGGTAAAGCTACTTTAAATTATAAAATTTTCAATATTAAATAATAAATTAATTACATTAGAATTATCATCTTTTTTGGTTAAAAAAAATTGTTTCAGTTCATTTATTCTATCGATTGCTTCTTTTGAGTTAATCACTTGTTTATTTGCATCTTGTTGCTCTTCAATTATATTCCGATATTTAGCTTTAAAGGAATGAATTATACCTTGATCTAAAGGTTGTAAAACAGATGTGCAGTTTACTGGAAAGTAAACTATCTTAATATTTTCACAGGAAGGATCAGATTTATGGCCACTGAAATTGTCGAGAAAAAGCAGCACTTTGCGATCTTCAGCTTTTAGCTTTTTATTCCATTTGAGAAGCCATTCCTTATAAATACTACTTTCTATCTTGACTTCAAGAGATATACATTTTCTCTTTATGCAAACTCGCTTTTCATTCATTTTTATCAATTAGAATTTTTAGATAAACAATAATCTTTATATTCATTAAGGGGAATAGGATGTAGGGCATATGGGTTGAATCCTATAGTTCTAGCTAAAATCTTTAATATTTACTGTCAACCAATCATGAGCTATGGCTTAGAAATGTGCTTTATTAAAAAAACAAAATTGAGCGAGTATGATAAATCTCAAGCTTGTCTGATTAAAATAAATCTTGGTCTATCCAAGTTTGCAAGAAACACTCTCCTATTAAATGCTCTAAGGGTTAATAAAATTAGTAAGCTTTACTTAAAGTATAAAATACTATTTTTTCAACAAATTAAAAGTCTAGAAAAAGTCAAAGTTGTTTTCGATTATCTCAAGAACTACTATACCAACAATAAATGTCCGCAGAATTCTTTCATTAACCAGTTAAAAGAAACAACAGAGATAGTTGGTAACTTAAGTTTTCTTTCTTTTTTTAATTTATAATATTTTTTAAATATTTTTTTTATTTTAAATCGTCTATGGGACGGAGTTAAATTTTTCAACAAATAAAAATAAACAATAATCAGTAATTATCAAGTATTTATTTACTATTTTTTATTATCAAGGTGTTAATTAAAGGATGTCATTTTTTTAAAATTCGTTATATCTGGATTTCGTTATATAGAGGTTCGTTGTATCAAAGAAAATTAGCAATCTTTTTGTAATTGCGAATTTATTATTACTTTTCCTGAATGAAAATTTTTTTAGATTTTTTGATTTTGAAATTTTTTTTTTCTCTCAAAAATTTAATAATGTAAAAATATAAAAATGTACAATAAATTACATTTAGCCTACAGTGCAACCTTCGTTGTCTAAATGCACTCAAAAAGACTTTGGCATTGGGATGTCCAATTAAGACCATAACTCATCTAAACAAATTCATTGAAAATGTCAAAAATACAACTGAAAAAGACAAGAGTAAAGATAAAGAAGTTGAAGAATTGAGAAAAAAATTAATTGAAAAAGAAAAAGATATTTTCTCTATTAACAACAATCTTGCAGATATTACGAAAAAAGTAAGCCATTTTAAGATAAATAAAAATGCTGAATATTACAGTCAAACTAGACCATCATATTTTAAGTCCACCAGTATCTCCTGTGAATAATTTTTCGCAACATAGAATGAGTTCACCTTCACCAAGCTGTTCGTCATTTTATTCAACACCCAAGCATTCTGCAACAGATACAGGCTATACAGTTGTTAGTAGAGGTAGTAGAAATGGATGAGCGATTTATGAAGGTTTGAACAAATAGTAACGAGTGCCGAATAATACTTGTCCGAAACTTCTAGTTTTGGGGGCCGGTTGAGAGGCCACGTGGCCGGCCAGAAAAAATGACCGAGACCGTGACTGGTCGGCCAAATTTTAAAAGACTGTGAGGTGGCCGTTCGACTATCGGCCTAAATAAAAACCGATCGTAAAGTGGCCGGTCAACTGAAAGGCCGTTAAACGGCCGACCGTGTGCAGACCGACCGGCCACAAAACGGTCCAAAAAAAAAATTTTACTTAGATGTTTAAAAAAAATTTAAAGGCATCAATAAAAAATTAAAAATTTTAAAGAAATAAACATTAAAACTAATTAGATTTTCATCATCGATTTTTATAAATTTAATTTTTTTTTTATTAAAATCGTTTTTATAAAAAAACTATCTAAAATACCGAAATATAAATTTACATATAAAATTTAACGATTTTTGAAAAATGTCGAAAAAATTTGGGATTAATAATTAAAAATTACCTGATCCAAAATTTTGATAAATAATAAATTCTACCCTTAAATTTTTGTTTAAACATCCAAGTAAAATTTTTTTTTTGACCGTTTTGTGGCCGGCCATTTCACGGTCGGTCTGTCTTGTGGCCTTTTTAAAAACGGTCCACAGACGGCCGGCCAATTCACAGACGATCTAAAATGCGGCCGCTAAATTCACGGTCAAAATAGGCCGTTTATACTGGCCGTTCAAGTCCAGCCGTAGACCGGTCGGCAAAAAATGGCCACCGCCCAACACTAGAAACTTCAATTAGAAAAAAAATTATGATTAGATAAAGATAAAATTATATTACAGAATTTTGTGTATTTTTAGAAAATAATAATTGTTTTATAAATTTTTAATATTTTTGCATGCTCTATGCTCAGGTGTGACACATACCCTGACCCAAAATTGTCCTCGGTGGTCAAGAAAATTCGAATACCAGTTACAGTTTCTTTTTTGCCAGTATAAGTAGACTGGACATAATCATAAAACTCTTGGACTTTATCATTTGATACCTTTGCCTTAGCAGCATTAAACCTGTCAATGGCATCCTCTGGTGGGATGAAAGCAAGAGCTTGTGGCCTTTGAAACATAGTCAAATGTCCTCGTCGGTGCTGTATAACAGGACTATACCTAATTCTTGGATTTTGCGCCACATAGCTTGTTTATAGTGAAAAAAGCAGCCTTGGAGTTGAGTGTCGCCAAAGACATCGCCCACCACATTCAAAAAGGCTTTTTCAAAATTGCTGGTTATTGAGAGGAGACAATTGTTCAAATTGAACTGAATCTGTGTCAAAAAACGTGCGATATATCGCTTAATTTTTACGCAGGAACAGAGCGTAAACCATTGGAAGGCATCGCCCATTTACAAGTGCATGTATAGAATAGATTTGATTAAATAAATGTGGGGCAATATAAAATTTTTTTACTGTCGACAAAAATGTGAGCATTTTCTAAATTTCGTAAATTTGATTGAGTTGTGAAAATAAAAAATCTATTAGGGACTCCAGAGTCATAAAACAAAAATTCTTCTTTTTTTGTAATTTCTATAAAATCAGGAAGCATAATTTAAATAAATTTTTTTAAAAAAGATTTTTAATATTTTAATACTCTTTTAATAATTCAAATAGATCAAGCAAGATGATCAATTTATTTAATTTAGTTATTTTTGATCTCTTCTAAAAAACGATAAACAAAAAAATCTTATAATTGAAAAAAATGGAGAAAAAAATATTAAATTTTTGATGCTTAAATAGTCAAAAAAAACACGTTTTAAAATTTCGAAATAAAAGGAAAAAAAAGGAAAAAAAAGGAAAAAAAAAGAAATTTTTATGATGAAATTACAATTACTATATGTAATTTAAAAATGTTAACGTGCTAATTGAGGGAATGACTTCATTAAGAAGCTCAATTCCTAATTTAATAAACATGTGTATTAAAAACGTTTCATTTTTTAGTCTTTCTTCCAAATCCACATTGACTTTGTAAATAAAAAAACGTAAATCTACTGTAAAATCGTGTTCATTCAAGTTAAAATGAATTGAAACATTTGATTTGTGATTTACATATGGAGTATATTTTTGTATACCGTTTAAATGTTCATTAAATCTTCTTTTAAAACAATCTGTTTGTCCAATATAGTAGACTTTGCATTTAATACATAAAATAATGTAGACACAATCAGTTGAGTTACAACTAGACTTAGACTCAATCGGTAGAAAAAATTATCCTTTTAAGACAAATAAGACATCAAGATTTTTTTTCCCCTTTATTTATAATTTCACGTGATTAAAATTTTTTCTTTTAAAAAATAATTGTAATTTTAAAATCTTATTATACGACTAACGATATTGAAGGTTGAATATTGAAAGGAAAGAATACCAAAAACAAAAAACAATTTGACAGAAATTTTTAGGTTTTTTGAAGAAATTGCTGATGGTCAAATAAATGCTTGTAAATCAGCAATGTTTGAAACAGGAGACTATGAAGTTTCGTGTTTATTCAGAAATTGTTCGGTAAAAACGAGTGTTTGGCATCTTTTAGAAATTCAAATTGGAAAACAAGTTTAAAAAATTCATGAAAAAATGTCGGAAAATAAAAAAAACATTAATGAAAAAAATATTTCAGCAAACTATAATTTACAAAAATAATCATTTTTAATAATTAAAAAAACAAACTATTTAATCAACAAATGATTATATTATATTTTAAAATTTAATTTTAAATAAATGTATTTAATTTTTTTTTTTGATTTTTTGTATTTAAAGGCTGATGCAGGCCGAATGGTAAGTCCTAGAGCTTAGCTTATGGTCTTGGGTGAAAGCTTATAAAATTTACTACAAGTTCAAAGCAAGTCGGCTATCGTCCGGCTTTTTATTCGTATTTAAAGTATAGGTCCTGTTTTGGTAATAACCAAAAAATTGCATATAGCAAAAAAACATAAAAATTAAAAAATAATTTTTGACAATTTATTTTATTTTTTTTTATCAAAATTAACATTTAAATTAATGTTCACATAAAAAAAATTAGTTCACGAAAAACTATATTTTTATTTTTAAATTTATTTTTGTCACAAAATTTGTGAGCAGAAATCTGGTTAACATAGAGTTCACATTTTAGGCAAGATGCTCATGGTCACATTTTTTGGTGAACTTCTGTTCAAATTTTAGGCAAGACCCAAATATTGGAATATTGATAATAGACTGTCACGTTTCGAAATAACAACCAAATAAGCTTAATTTTTAAAAAAGCGAATTGGTTATTATTTTTTGAGATTCTAAATGGCAAAGTTCAGAATTTAGCATGGAAAAAAAATTTATTTGCCGAATATTTATAACTAAATGAAATGTTTAAACTTTGAAAAATATTTTTTCTTTGAAAAATAAGTGAGGTAATTAAAATTTGGGGGTCAGTTTTTTACCCGTGGTTGTTAATAATTTTTATTTTAAAAAATAAATGGATTAATTTTTTGGGTTTGAATTACAAAATGTATCCAATGTTGAAATAACATTGAAAAAGCGCGATGTTTCAAATTATTTTTTCAGTTTAAAATAAAAAAAATAATTTTAAGTTAATATTGCAAGCATCAAAAACTTTTTTTTTCTTTTAAATTTTGACTTTGGGTTTGTGCTACGATGATAGTTAAGATAATAATCGTAGTTAAGAAAACTGTCTACTGTTAAAATAATAATAATAATTCAATTGATAAATAAAAATTAAAAAATAAGATAGAAAATAAAATAATTAGATAAAAAATAGGGAAAATTTGCGAAATACATGAATCCATGTTTCCCAAAGTTAAACACTTGAAGGGTAATAAATTAATTTTCTTTAATTTTTATTATTTGTGTTTAAAGGCAAAGATTTAAGTAAAGAGGGTATTTGAGTATTTTGGATTGTTGAAAAGGTAATGCCAAATCAACTTGATCAGAACAAATTCTATTTTTAGAACTCCTTCAAATAAAAAAAAAATGTTAACTTCGTTTTTTTATTTTTATATCAGTTTCGGGAACTAGACATTCTATTAAATTGCAATTCTATTAAATTTTTCACCTAATCTAAAAGATTTTCACTTAATTTGAAATTTGATCACCTAATCTAAAAGATTTTCACTTAATTTGAAATTTGATCACCTAATACTATTTTGGTTCACCTTTTCGTGACCAAAAAAATTAGGTTAGCTTATATTTCACAAACCCGAGAACAAGAATTGTTCGCATAATATGTGAACTATGGTTCATTAGATCGAGTTTTTCAACGATTGAATATTAATTTAAATCTAAATGAATTATTTATCTTTTTTTCATTTTATTTTATCTTATTTAACTTTATTTTTAATTTTTTTGTTTCATATATTTTTATTATGAAGGTTAGTACAGGGACAGATAAACAAATAAATAAAAAAATAAATAATAAATAAATATCCTCTACGCCTATATATTCTTTACCCTCTACACCACTTTTGTCCGCCCACATCTAGAATACGCCGCTGTGGCCTGGTCACCACATCTAAGGAGAGACATCACCTCCATAGAGAATGTCCAAAGGAGAGCTTCCAAACTGGTCAAACAGTTTAAAAACTCTGACTACAGTGAGAGACTGGTGAAACTAAATTTGACCTCCCTGGAGGAAAGGAGGACGAGAGGTGATCTTATTCAATTCTATAAATGTTACATAGGCACCAACTTTGTAAACTGGCACATAGCCCCGTCTGTCAAACTCAACGGTTGAACAAGAAGAAGCTCCAACAAGCACAGCTTTGTCCGACCAGTCCCAGCCAACAGCCAACTGAGAGAGCACTTTTTCACTTATAGAGTGACTATGCCATGGAACGACCTACCCCAAGAGATCGTACATTCCATATCCGTCAACCAATTCAAGAAAAGACTAGATAAGTACAGACGTAAGGAGAAACCATGGATGAAGGCCTGAGGCTCGGTAGAATCGATACGAGGGAATGGTGACCTAAGGAATAATCAATCTTCAGTGTGATGAAGGCAGAGCTGGAAGTGACTGTGCTCTAAACACAGTGTACAAACCAGAGTTACCATAGATGGGATCCTACTGTTTCTCACCTTCGCAAGTCTAGCTTGCAAGCTTGTTGTAACTTATATTATTATTATTATTATTATTAAATAATTTTAATTAATTAAATAATTAATTAAAAATAAAATAAAATTTAGAAAATTTTACTTTGCTCCACACGGAGCGAATAAGGAAAAAAATATCAATAAAGAAGAATGATGGTTAAAAACTATAAATTTGATCATTTGAAAATATTTATTAAGGAAAAACGGAAAGACCAGTCGGATAAAAAATCAAATCAAAATTAAGTATTTAGTATTCTTAAAGAATTTTTTTTTGATTTGACTTATATTTATACTTCTAATGAGATAATAATTTTTATTTGTAATTAAATTTTCTGACAAAAATAAAGAATAAAAAATTATGTTTTAAACTCAGTATCATAGTTTTTTTTGCATAAAAAAACACAGGTAATAATTATTTGCTATTAAAAAAATCCTAAAAACTAAAGTTCAGAAGGTAAAGATTTATAAAAGTTGTGAAATGAGTAATAAGAAATTGATTTGGGTCAGTTGAATAAAATTGAGGCTCAATGAGGGCTCAGGTTTTTAGGAGATGTTTAAAAAATTTATTTTTCGCAACAAACTTAAATCGTAATAAATTAATCAAAATCGAAGAAAATTACTTTTATTTTCATAAATTGCAGAAAACTTCAAATTTTTAAAAGTATATTTCATCTATAAAATAAATCGGGGTCAGTGTTTTAGATGAGCCTAGTCAGACATATTTATTTTTAATAATTTTGAAATTTAAACTCATAAAGCAAATATTTTTTTACAATATGTTTCCCAAGAATTATTAGGGGATTTAAAAATTTAAAAAATAATTTGAATTGATTAATTTTTTAACATTTATCCTAAAAATTTTTAGCTATTTTCAATGAAACCACAAAAATCAAGTATGTTGGTTTATCTTATACAAAGAGACGTTTTGTATGATTTTTACTAAAAGAAATATTATTTTTCCTGAAACAATTAACTTAGGTGAAATAGAAATAAAAAAAATTAGTCTTTTAGGTTTCATGATTGATCATAATTTTAATTTCTCTAAACAATTTGTAACATGTCTCTTGCTGTGTATAAGAAATTTTTTATTATTAAAAGACTTTTATTTGTCAACTTCTGTCAAAGTTCAATTTTTCAAAACAATTTTTTATTGTTCAACTCTTTTTTGTTATTTTTCTAAAGAAGCAATAATTAAACTGGCTAAAAGTTATTATTTTTGATTAGTTTTAAACTGTTAAAGCTCAAGTTTGAAGCGAATAACTTTAATGATGTTTTTATTAATATTGGCTTATTTCAGCATAGATTTTTAGACAGAATGTTTTCATTCTCTTATGAGACATTATTCCACCATAACTCACCTAAGAATTTAAAAGATAGACTAATCAAAAATGACTCGAGAAATTTAAGCTACAATTTAAGGAATAGTGCAAACCTGATTGAACCAACGGAAAAAACCAACAGTGGTGAAAAAACATTTGGATTTTTTTATTCTAGATTGATGAATAGTTTTGTCATAGAAAGATCAATGCTGAAATATTCAACATTCAGGCTATTAATTTGATCTTTATTGGCTTAGTAAAAAAATTTAAAAAATTTGACATAAATTTATCAGTGTTTTTTTGTTTTCATAAAAAATAATTAATTTTTTTTCTATTTTTATAAAAATTTTAATTTTAAATATTAAAAAAATTGTATTTAAATTAAATAAATGAAGTGTTAATCAATCCACCACGATAAGGGCACTAGCCTGTTGATTAACCTTGAAATTAAAAAGTGTGTCATACAATGTCTTTCAGAAAGACACTTATCCTAGCAGTACTGTATAACAAAATCTGTCAAAGTATTTTTTTAAATGTTAATCAACAAATAGAAATTATTTTTACTTTTACTAAAAGTGTTCTTAACTTTTTAATTGATTTTAATTTTTGTGATTTTAACTCTTTTTTAATAATAAATAATTGAATTTAAAAAAATGTTTAATGGTTTAATTTTGATTTAAAAAATTAATTTATATGATTTTACATTTCAATTATTTATTTTATGCGTTTTTACCATTTTAAATGCGAATCACAATTTTTATGTATTTTAATCTCTGTTTATTTGTTTCCAATTCCTCAACCGCGAATGACGTCCTCAGACATCTTGAGCTTCCATTCTGTTAGTTTTTTTATTCAAATTTTTAATTTTTACATTAACAAGCATTGACTTTTTTAAAACTTTTTGACCATATTGGTTTTTACTGGTCTCATTGACAATACCTCTTTGTTTTTTAAAGTTGATATTGTGAATTTCTAATAAAAATTGAACAAAAATTCTTCTTTTTGTGATAGTTTAAAATTAGAAAGAAAAAAAATGTATTTAAAAATAATGCAATATAGTGCAACATACTTTGTCGCACCTTTTTTACCAAGAATAATTTTTCTATGGTTAAAATAAGACAACATATAAAACATTAATAAGATTTAAATTTATTATTAATTATTTTTACTAAAAAAAGAAAATTAAGATTTATTTTCATCACAGATTTGAGAACAATCAAAAAAGTTTTTTTTAAATGATTTGTTAAATAATTATAATGGTCACCATTTTTCTCATCAATTGAATTTGCTTGATTAAATATTTCTTGTTCATTTACTTAGTATCATTATAAATATTTACTTTTATAAAATTGAGTGCCATAAACTTAATATTTTTATTATTAGTTTTTCGTAAAATTATATTAAAAAAAACTGATTTTAACTTTAAAATTTAAATGAAAAAAAGACTTTTCATTTTAGATTGTTTTATTCAATTAAAAAAATTTAACAATTACTAAAAAAATAGTGATTTCTTAAATGACAAATTTAGACATATTTCAAAATTCAATTTTATGAATAATTGTTCATCAAATTATGAAATTTGATTTATACGTTTACTCTTATTTTTTTATCTTAAACATTTAAAAAAATAAATATCCTCGTGATTTTATTTGTCTATTTACATCCATGGACAAAACATATATTTTTTTAAACTAACACTAAGATCCGATTAGAGTTTTAAGATAAAGCAGAAGTTTTGCTACAAAGAAATTACGGCTTAGTACAATTAATCACCCAACAAAGGCCCGAGTGATAAGCTCAATCTTTTGATCAAACAATTTACAAGATTACATACAATTAAAATTAAAATTCGAGAAGATTTTACTCAAATTTTAGCTTAGCAACCGAAAGGGTAATAAATTTGAGAAAATGTCACACGATTTCCAAATTATCTGAGATCTCTTTTTATTAAACAATTCATAAAATAAACTAATAACTTAATCAAAATTTCTTGCTGTGATATAAAATATCTTGGATACGTGTTCATTCTAGTAGAATAAACTCATTAGGTAATAATTATCTCAAATTAGCTTTTGATAAACGTATCTAAGAGTATAAACATAAAAATTTGATTTTAAATTTTTTATTTTGTCCCAAATTTTCCTCCTCTAATTAATCAAAATTGTAACCAAAAGGAAGCCAAATGTCAACTGGTACTCTAAATGGTCGCTATCTGCCTGACGGTAGCCTGAACATTGCCGCTCGCTGGAAGTCGCCAGGTCCAGCGAGGTATCTTCTGCCTTCCTGTACTGGCTTCAAAAATCACGACATTACAATCGAGAAGCGCCCAGCCTACACCATTGGACAGCGCAGCAAGGATCAAAGTGCCAAATTAAACATTTTTTTATTTAAAAATTAAAAAAAAATTTTTTTTATTGAAGACAAAGATGACAAATCCCCGGGTCCAATTTATTTGCCGCGAGCTGATGCAACAAATCGAGGTTTGGTTAGATCATCGACTAGCTTCATAACAAGTAGACCAAAGACCTTTGATTCTCATAAAATGCCTGGACCCATGGACTATTGTCCAGAAAAATACAAGCATGCCAGTCCGGCCTATACCATTGGCACTAAACATAAGCATCTTGAAGTGCCTCCTCATCCGGTTGGACCCAATCAGTATAGCCTACCATGCACCATTGGACATAAGAATTTTCAAACATCGATCAAAAGTTCGCCCCAGTATAGTCTGTCAGGCCGAAGTAAATTTATGAGCATTACTTATGGAATGGACGATTCGCAAGCAAAACTGTACTTTCCGTCTTTGAACTTTGTCAAAGCAAACTCGCCTAAATGGACCTTGGTAGGAAAACATTACCTACCCGAAATGAGTCAAAGAATACCGGGACCGAATGCTTATAATTCCAAAAATTTCAATTTAAATCTAAGATCAACGCCTAAATTTAGCATGGGTGTTAGACACTCGGAGTTTTGTTCAACCGGGTTTGCCAGCAAAGATGATGAGTAATGATAAATGCAATTTTTTTTTACTCTACAAAGCTTTCATTTATTACAAAACTAAACCATTCTTTCAGTTTTTTTTTTAGTATAAAATAAAATTTAGATAAGAATTAATATTTTTAAAGTTTGATTGAATTAATTTTTGAAATTAAATTTATGAAAGTTGTTAAAAAGTCAAGTCACTAAAATTAATTTCCAGAATTGGTCTTGACTTTAGACTTAAGACTATTGAACAACTCCGAAAACTATTTAGATGTAATCATTGATTTTTTATCAAGAATTTATTTTTATGAAAGAGTCTCTTAATTCAAAAAAGTTTAAACTACAAAAAAAATTAAAACTGGTTTATTAGAAGTTGTAGTAGTAAAAGTATGATTCTAAACTCAAGCTGTATAGTGGTAGCATCCATCTTTTAAGTGTTTTGTCTATTCGAATCAACTCTTCTCCGCTGATGTCTAATCTTACGGCAATTAAAAATTTTAGCACAAAAATTACAGTACAAAAAAGGATAAAAGTTTTAATTTTTATAATTAAAAAATAATCATCATCTCTAAAAAAAAATACATTCTAATATTAAATTCACTCTAAATTTATTATGCTCTTTTCTAAATTTTATTTCTTTAGTGATTCAATAAACAAAAAAATAATTTTCATCTGTACGTCTTGTAAAAATTTCAAAATTTTTAAATTCAAAAATTGAATCTTTATCTAGCGACTATGACAAGCTTGCAAAAGGAGAATGACTCGCTAAAAAAGTCAAATCTTAGCATCCAGACTTAGTTGGACCCGACTCGAATTGATTTTGGTGGTCTGCAAAAGTCTTATGACAGTCTTTTTAAAGAAGGGCAATTTTTTTAAGGAATTTAGTTTTATCAATTTGGATAACGAGAAGCTCAAGGTTAGTTTCGTTTTTTTTTTAATTTACTTTATTTAATTTTAGACTGAGCTTGATATGGAGAAAAATCGAATTCAAGAATAGTGTAATAAACGTGGGTTTGTTTATTATCTTTTTGTACACAGACAAGTATTAATTCAATAACTCCCGCTATGCTGTGGTTGAGAGACCAAACAATAAAAGAAGAAACTTTTTAAGGATAAATCTTTATTTGAAATAAATTGGAATCTAAAACTAACAAGTGAAAAACAAGCATTTAAATATGAAAAATTATGACTAGAAAATAATAACAACTGTAACTGTTGAAAATAATATTGTAACTGTTTATAACTCAAATTTAATATGACATTAAATTTGGGTTACAACATACCTTCCCCTCAATGAAGAGGTGAATAGCCCCGAGAGAAATATGAAAAACAAATATAACAAAACTAAGAGACAACAAAAACAGAAAAAAAAACAAAAACAAACAAACTTTGAAATCAAAACAGACGTAAATAATTGGTGACTTCAACTCCTCGACACATTGAGCAGAGCGAGCTACTGTCGAGCTCTGTCAGTCGCTGATGACACTGGTTGCACAACATGTGAGAGCAGAATAAGGCAACTACCCTGCGCTCACTTGTGTAGACCTCAAGGCAGATTGGACACTTAAAAGGTTCCTCTTGCTCTACTCGACCAAGCAACTCTGCCTTCTCTTCCTCCAGTTGCTCGACTCTTGTGGGTAATTGTTGGTTGTCCAACTGGGTTGGGTTTTCTCCAATTGTAGATCCTTTGTTTCACTATGTTGTCTGGCCTCGGTTACTTCCAACTCCAAACGCTCGTTCTCAGCTTCAACAGTTTGGTTTCGAGCCATAAGATTCCTTCGTTCCTGTTCGAGACCTTCTTTGGCCCTGTTCAACTCGTCGCAAATTTTCGAGGCCTCGCCAAATCATCGGTCCATTCCGACTGTTGACGCTGACGGAGTTTTAGCTTTTCGGCTAGTGTTAATTCCAACCTCTTAACACCAGCTTCCAACCCTGCTACCAGTGCTCGAGAACATCGGCTGGTGCTCCAACGATTAAGCAACGTGGTTTTCAATGTTATCTGGTCTCGCAAGGTTTTGATCTCGTCGGTTAATGAACCTGACTCTAGGATCTGGATTTTCTTCTCGAGTTGAACCCTCAATTCACTCATTGAGTGCTTTTCCACCTGCAATTGGTCTACCTGATCCCTATGAGCCTGGCGTTCTTGATCCTATCGTTGCCGTTGTATATCTAATTTATTAAGTTCGTGTTGGACACGTGGCGAGTGCTCCGGGTTCGAACGGGAGTTTGGGGTGGCTAAAGGATTAATTTTTACCCTTAGTTGACGGTTGCAGTGGTCCCTTCCGTCCAGGAACTCGACGATTTTCTGGTGTTCCCTCGGGTCACTCAACCGCAAAAACGCATAGGTGGATGTAACGGAACTAGGCGACCGATGGACATTCAGCCACTCAACATCGACTGTGTCGTCCAGTTGATGTTCAATTAATTCCCGTAAAAATTCTTGACTCGTTGGAGATCCCCGAAATCATGACGTCATGTTGGGCCATTGTAATTGTTTTTTGAATTTGGATCGAGCTCTAAATATTATAAAAAAAAAAGGAAATAAAAAATTACAGTAATACCGAAGAAGATAATGAAAGGAAAAGAAAAAGTGATTTTTTAAAAATTTTCAAAAATAATTTGAAATTTGAAATTAATTGATATGTTACAATTTTCGAAATTAAGAAATTTTTTTTTTTGTTACATTTGTAAGTAATAAAGGCAAAATAAGTTTAACAAAATATTGAAACTATATTTTAGAAAACATTACGCTAGAAAAATTTTTAAATATTAGGGATACATTAAAATCCGAGTCTATTGACTGGTTTCTTAACTCGACTCCTTTTGCGAGTATTTCCCTCCCTATTGACCTCTTGATTTGCCTGGTATTTATTTGGAATAAAAGTTTGATCACCTGAGGATTCCGACTCAGTTTCAGTGTCAGACCGGCTATCTAAAAATGATTTATTTTTTGTTGGCTGTTCATCAGGTTCTGGACAATCAAATTCTACTTTGTCTTGATTTCCGTGTAAATTATGGTAATTTTCATTTATAGACTTATCTTGCTGGTCAACTGGGTTTGTAATTTTTCTTCTATCCTTAAATTGTCTCTTTTTACACTTTCTTGGTTTTTTCTGAGGTAGAGTATCATTTTCGTTTTCGGACTCAGGGTCACTTAATTTATCTTTGATGATAAAAAAAAACTTTTTTAAGCGATTATGGTGCACTAATTTGACTTAAGCTTTTAATTTATTTAATTTTTTTATTTATAATTTACCGGTCCTAATTTTTGTAATATTATAAAAGGACCTTCCCATTTTGGGGCAAGTTTTTTAGAAAGTCCTCTGCTGACTTTCGGAATATTTAACAAAGCTAAGTCTCCTACCTTATATTCACTTGGTTTAATGTGGCGGTCGTAATAATATTTACTCTTTTCAACTTTGGAATTTGTAGTTGTTTGGACACAATTGAAGGCTTCATTGAGTTTATCTTTTAACTCACGAACATTTAGGTCAGCGCGTTTGTTCATTGTAATTGTTCTCAGTTTCAGTTGCGTTTGAGTCAACTGTTACTTACCCTTCCCCATTATTTTCGGCGCATTCGGTAATCATCAAGTCAATTGGGATTTTGGGTTTTCTACCAAAAATAACTTGATACGGTGAATGGTAAAATAGAATGATATTAAGTGTGATACATGTTTACAAATTTGAAACATAAAACATAACTTTAAGTATTATTTAACTTTATAGTTTGTTAAGAAAAAACAAATAAATTAAATTGAAGAATACTAGAAATTACGCTATGGTATTTATTCAAAAATGAATTGGTCTAATCTATTCAAAAAGAGTGAAGAGAATAGTAAAAAACCTGAAACTGAAGAGACAATACTTCAAAAGATTGAAGCTGTCAGCGCTATGTCTGTATTCTCAAATGAAATGGGCGAAAGAGAAAAAAGGAAAAAAAATCTAATTTTAGTTGGAATCGAGGAATTGCAAAGTGCTGATGAAAAAACAAAAAAGAAGCAAGACAATGACAAGATAAATGAAATTCTAACAATAATGAAAATTGACAAAAAAAAAGTCAAGGAAGTCGTCCGTCTCAAATCCAAGGACAATAATACTAGAACAGCTCCAATTCTTATTAAAGTCGACTCGGAAGAAACAAAATACAAAGTTCTAAAGCAAGCAAAAGAATTAAGAAATAATCCTAAGTTTGGAAAAACATACATTAATCTTGACCTTACTCCAGCCGAAAGGTTAGAGCAAAAAGTACTTAGAGACGAAAGAAAACTAAAAAATGAGCAAGAAGGTAAAACTAGTGGTTATTATTGGGCTATAAGGAACAATGCACTGAGGAGGATCAAGTCAAATGATTCTCAAGAAAATGCACAAATATAACTAGAACGCATACTCACACAAAAAAATACACTTGATAATGAAAACAATGAAAATGACACTGAGTATCAAACATACTTAAACAAACAACCTGAACTGGAAATCACAAACCAAAAGCTTAACCTACCGCAAACATGCGAATATCTAGTTAAAAATTCAACACCTCAAATTGAAAATCAAACAGAAAAATTGAGTATTTGCACACTGAATTGTAAAAATTTACTTACGAATTTTAATTATGTAAATGAACTTTTAAATCAAGCAGACATTGTTTTTCTTCAAGAAACCTGGCTTAAAACGGCAAAACAAGCAAAAAATGTACTTAATAAAAATTTTAAATTCGTGCACAAATCATCAATGACTCCTGAATACTCTGTTGGCAGACCACACGGTGGTACTGGATGGGTAATTAATAAAAAACTACAAAAAAATATCAAGATTGAATTTGTATCAGACCGAATCTCTGTTTGTCAAATTAATGGAACTTACCTGATCGGGGTATATATGAATTTTGAAGGACCGGCAGATTTAGTCGTCAAATTTGAATCATTCGTTAGTCAAATATTAAATCTGATTGATAAGATCTATACGAATAATAATGAACCGAATATTTGTATTTTGGGCGACTTCAATACTGATCTAAACCGAAAAACCAATTTCACTGAGATTTTTAATCTACTAGTTGAATGTGAGTCACTGGTTGTTTTGGACCATTTATTTACTCAGATGACCGATTTCACATATAAACAGGATCGATTGAATAAGAGCGATAAAAGTCAGACTACTACTACAAGTTCGGTGACGAGTCGAATTGATCATGTGTTGGTGAATGAGAACTTTGCCGAAAGGGTTGAACAAGTGAATATACTTAGTGGACAAGATCATCAATTGAACACAAGTGACCATTCTGCTATTAAAATTGATCTAAAACACATTAACATCAGTATTGATCCAAAACAAAGAGTTAAAAGTAAGGAAAAACTTACTAAAAGTATTGATTGGAATGACGTAATTGTTAAAGAAGCATATGCCGATACGCTTAGACTTAAAATCTTAAATAAAAATATATTATTAAAATTGAACGAAACAAATAGTGATAATTCGAAACGAAATTTAACTGAGATAATTAACGAATTAGGGAGTACAATGCGCGAAGCAATGGATGAAATAACCTCATTAAAAAGTAAGACTAAATCTATTAATAATAGACATGTAAAGAAAAATAAATGGTGGGACGAGGAAATGAAAGGCCTGAAAGACAAAGTGAACAAAGCGTATCTACAATGGAAAACCTCCGATTTTACTTCAGAAGAACTCGAAAAGCAACTAAAATTGGAGAAAAATAAATTTAGAAAGAAACAAAGAGAAAAAGTAAAAATAATCGAAGACATAAACGTAAAAAGAATTGACACTCTCTTTCATGTACATAGAGATAGATTTTGGAAAGAAATGAAAAGGTTAAGAAAACAGGAAGAAAGTGTAAATGTACCGATGGACGAATTAAAGACGAACTTGGAAAGACTTTTCAACGAAAGAAACTATACTACAAATGAGATTAACTTTACTACTGCTCAAGATGTTTTTAAAAAATACGAGAAAGAAATTAAAGAAACCCTGGACATTAGCAATATTAAGGTTGACCAAAATACGATAAAGGAAATTATAAAAGAGCTTCCAAATGGAAAATCTGTTGGATTTGGAGATGTCAGCAATGAAATGGTTAAATATGGATGTTTGGAAGTAATGTCCGAAATTATAGCAAAAATTAGAACAAATGATAAAATTCAACCAAATGCCATATTTTTTTAATGTAGGTAAAATACTTCCTATATTAAAGAATCAAGATGGATTAAATGATGACATAAACAACATTCGTCCAATAACAATATCAGATACTATTACCAATGTGTTTGAAAAGTATATATTGAGTAGAATCAGCCAGAAACATGAA
Organism: Brachionus plicatilis; assembly: GCA_010279815.1. Classification (NCBI taxonomy): domain Eukaryota; kingdom Metazoa; phylum Rotifera; class Eurotatoria; order Ploima; family Brachionidae; genus Brachionus; species Brachionus plicatilis. The sequence goes on from QEOQ01000710.1 coordinate 186,248, forward strand.
GATCCTCAAACACAATTTGGATTCAAAAAAAGTTCCAATAATCATGGTATCTATTGTGTGACTGAAACAATTCAACATTATAAAATGAGAAAGAAGAAACTGTTTATTTGCGCGATCGATGCAAGTAAAGCATTTGATAAGGTAATTAGAGAAATTATGCTGAAAAATTTGATAGGAAAGTTGGAACCAGAAATATGGAGAATATTAAAAAGCTATTACAATGAGTCTTTATCAATTGTCCAAAACAAAAATGAAATCTCATCAATTTTCAAGACGACAGTTGGAGTAAAGCAAGGAGGTCCGCTATCACCAAAATTGTTCTCAATCTATGTTGAAGATCTGATAAAGGAAATAATGGAAACTGACTTAATAACTGATATTAATGGAATTAAAACAGGCATACTAATGTATGCTGATGACCTGTTAATAATGACAGAGTCCATCAAAAAAATGGAAAAAGTCCTTAAAATCTGTGAGAACTTTGGACTGCGAACTGGAATAAAATTTAACCCGTCTAAGACACAGATTATGCGAATTAACGGATCTAAAAAGGATAATGCTAGACTTGAACTCTGTGGAGAGGAAATTGAATGGGTCGAGAAAATCAAATACTTAGGAGTATGGGTTGATGGAAAATGCTACAGTAAGGAACATTTGAGAAAGAGAAGATTAAGTACATGGAGAGCTTTCTATTTGCTAAAACAAAACCTCGACCTCAATAGTAGTAAAATGAGTCCACAGCTAAAATCCCACTTATTTAAAACATACGTAAGACCAATCACTTACTATGGACTAGAGAATTGCGTAATAAGTAAAAGCGAAAAAAGTAAGATCCAAACTATGGAAGGTCTAATGATTAAACAGATGCTTGGTCTCGACAAAAGATCGCGTACGACCAATCTGTTATATGCACTAAATATTGAACCAGTATGCTCGAAAATAAAAAAATTAAAACTAAACTTCGCATCTAGAATAATTGGCAATGAGTACACCTCAAAAATATTTAGGTCTAAAGAAGTTAATGTAATTCACATTAATAAATTTATTCAGGAGTTGAGAGAGAATCTTGGGTCGAATGAGATCATAACTCAAGAAATCATAAATCAAAAAGTAAGACAAATCGAAGAAGAAGAAAAGATGAATGGTAAAAACGGAATAAGCGAAACGATTAAATTCTGTCTTGGAGATATAGAAAAAAGAAAAGAACAGTTAAAATTAATACTTAAAGCTTACTTACCTAAAACTAGACCTAGAACGGTAGAGTCTATTGAAACTCAATGAAGTTTGACGTATGGTTGGTTATTGTTACTTGGTTTTGATGTATTCTTGGTTGATGCTACTTGTATATATAATTGCTCAACC
>QEOQ01000710.1:210662-223107 GCA_010279815.1 Brachionus plicatilis
ACGGCAATGAGATCTGGTATTGATAAAGAAATGTTTGGAATGGTGAAGAGAAAGCGAAGAAAGACTGCCACAGCTCAACTTGAGCTAAACGCCGTTTGGTGTTAGTGTAGATTTATTCTATACTGCAGTTCTTATTACTACTACTAATACTACTAAGATATTCAAAAAGTTATACATGCAAACATTGTATACATGGATCAAATACAATTTGCTCCAATAAATAAACTTGTTATCAATATTTATTTCAGATTATTTCTATATTTATCTTTTTAATTTCAGTCAATTACGAGAAAAATAAAAAAATTTACTTCAAAATTTACGTCTAGTATAGTAACGTTAATATCGATATTTACGTATTATCAAAAAAAAAAACGATAACATATGTATTGCCGTTAAAAATAAATTAACTAAAATTCCTGATAATGCTTAGACACTTGATGTTGGTGAAAAAAGAACTCTGGTAGACCTAAACTAGTTAAAAAAGCTTTATTGGGATAGATTTTTTTTTTAAATTTATGTTTTTATTTATTTTGATTTTAATAAATTATAATTTTGATGTATCTTTTCTCCTTAATTAATTTAATTTTTTGTGTATTTTGATGATCAATTTTTTTTTGATTAAATTTTAATAATTTTAGCGATAATAACAAAAATATTTTGATGATTAATTTTAAATATTTGATGATAAATTAAATACGACCCATTTTAATTTAAAAAAATCAAGTTCATGAAAGCATAGTTATGAAAGGTGAAAATACATAAATAATACAATATATTTTTTATTTAGATTAAATAAGCAAAAAATTGAATGGATTCATTAGATAAATATTCTATACACTTTTAGATTAAAAAATTTTTCTTTAATGTGTTACTTACATTTTTCATGTTTTTAAATCTCTTTTAATATTTATATAAACTTCGCTCCTTAATTAAACAGACCGAAGGTAATCATGAACCCGCATTTTATCTTCTTGGGAAGCTTGGGAGAAATTCAAAGAGGAAAAGAGGTTGTAGCTTATAGATTTCTAGTGTTGAAAATGAAAATATTATCGAGCAATATTTTAAAATTTAGATTAAAAGACATTTTTAAAATTCAAATTTTAAACTTAATTTTTGGAAAATTAAATAAAGAAAAATTAAAGAAGCAGGTTCAAAATTTTTGATATTATCAAAGAACAAGGACCATAGCACGATTAAGTCCGGATTTTAGTGACAATCTTAATTAAAATTGGTGATTTGTCATAAATTTAGGAGAATTTATAATAAGAAGCCTTTTTTATTTATGCTTTTATTTATTTAAAATATGTTCTAATTAGAGACTAATAATTTGAAACCACTATCGGAGTTTCTCTTCAAAAACATCCAAATAAGTAAGAAAAACAGGAATTTAAAAAAAATCCAAGACTTTATTTTTAAAAATATAAATTTCAAGTGAAGTCCAGCGATGTCACTTAACTTTTACTTTTTGACTTTTAAACAACTCTGTTTACATCACAGATCGATAAAGAATATTTATTGAATATTATTAATAATAACATAAATTGATAAGTTCTTAATGCATTCAAGTTAATGAGTTTGTTACTTAAATAAGGCATAAAGGATAATGTAAAAACAGTTTTTAATTTTACTTTTTTATTATTGATTTTTGACTTTAAAAAAATCAATATTTTACGCTTGATTTATCTTTAATAATGGTATTCTATGAAATTTATTAGATAATAATCTAATGCTTTCGATAAAGTTATTTTGTCATTCAAACATATCCATAAAAAATCGATTTAGTCAAAAACTTCAAATCAATCAGTTTCGTTTTGTTCATTTTTAATTTATTTAATGCAGGTAATTAAAAGTGTTTTAGATGGAATATCATCGCTTTATTTTCGAATTTTTAAATCATGAATTTCACAGGAAACACATTAATGCTGCATTTAGACAAATAAAAAAAAATAGAGTTTTTGAGGATTAAATATTTTAGTTTTTTTTTCATAAGCTTAGCTTCTCTAGAGACAAAATAATTTCAATTTCTTTCAAGTTAAGCAAAGATTTAGTTTCTATTGGGATCAATTAACTTAGAATAAGCCACCCTCATCTCGAATTTATTTTTTTTTCGTAAGCTACTTTGCTGTATTATGCAAATTACTTCAAGATATGGCAGTAGAAAATCAAATTCACAAAGGGCAGGTGTTTTTCATTAAAATATCTAATTAAAACATTTAAAATAAATAACTGTTCCCAAAAAGCAATCAAAGAACGAATAACCAATTTTTTTGTGCTTTTTATTTAAATACTGACGAACTTATTAATGCTTTGTAGATAACTAAGAGTCTAAAGGTTAAAGAAAAATTTTGGCCAAGATTATTATTACAATTGCTCATTTAATTGACAGAAATATTGTATAAAATAAAAATTAATTAATCAATACTTGGTATTTTTTTGCATTAACTGTTGTACAATACAGTTATTTTTTAAAATGAGAAAAGAATAAATAATGAAATTCGTATTTTTTTTATAAAATTTTTTTCGTAATAGAATATTTTTTTCTCAGAATAATCAATGTATTTAAAATAAAAAATTATTATATTTATTATCTATTTTTTGGATATCAAGATTAAGGTATAGATTTGACAAAAATTTGTAGTTAGTCAATCACGATTGTTCAGTTTTTTGAATTTTATCTTACTATTTTTCAGAATTAATAATTCTGATTCGCTTTGATTAAGGTTTTTTTGATAAAATGTTTCAAAATAAGTCACTGTTTTGCAATATATATAATTATAATGATTTTATTTATTTAATAGTTTAAAAAATACATAAGGTCGATCTTTTAATTAATTAATTTTAGTAGAAGGATTTTAGTCTAACAGGTGCCTCTCAATTACTAATTAAAAAAAAAAAAACAATTTAATAATAATTTTTTAATTCAAGCTAGGAATCATTCCGTCTTGAAAAAAATAATTTTAATTAAATTCCGCTCTCTTATTTTCTAGTGTCATTTATTCAAGTCAAGTTATGAGCCATGACTTTCTAAATGCAAAAAGATATAGTTTATAGGACGTAAAAGATAATTCTTAAATCTTCATTCAATTTTAATTGTGAACATTTGTTTAAAAATAAATGATAATGGTTTTATTAAAAGCAAATTTTATTTAAAATTGATTTAAAAAAAAATTAATTTTTTTTTCTAATCATTCAATTTAAAACACTTTCAACGATTTAACAAAATGTTTGGGAGAAGTTTTTCAATTAAGTAATTCATTTTTTATTTAAACTAATAATTCAAGAATTGTAAAAATTAAAAAAGGATCTTCTTTTTTTAAAAGTGCGCCTTTAACGTTTAGTTTAAATTTGACCAAAATAGCTCTGCTGAAGTCATTTAAATAAAAAAATAAAATTTGTTAAATATTTCCATTATCTGTTGAAAATTTTATTTAACAAAGCTAATATTATGAAAATTTAAAAAAAAATTCAGAGTAATTAAAAAAATATTTGACGAGAATAACACAAAATTTTTTTTTTAAATAAGAGGAGTTTATATTCTAAATTATTGCACAGAAGAATTTGGTTGTTTTAATTTTTCTATATGAAATTTTTTATTTTCATTTTACTCAAATATTTAATAAAATTCAAAAAAAAACTTTTATTGTATCTGAAGTGAGCTAAATATCCATCAATATTTTGTGATTTTTATTTTTGCTAAATTTTAGAAATATTTATCAAAAATTAATTTTTTTTCTTAAAATAAAAAAATTTAGCCAAGAAAATGTATTGCATATTTAAATGCTCTCTAAGTTTTCTTCATATTTTGATAAAGATTTAAAGATTATTAGAATTTGATTTTATTTTATTATGATCTGACTCAAATGGAAAAATTTTGAATGTCACATCATTGAATATCACCGATAAAAGGCAAATTTACATAAAATTATTAATTTTACCGTAAAACTAGAGAGGGACAAATTTCTTTAATTATGTGTTCATTTTTTAAATTAATATGAAAAATTTAATTTTTTTATTTTGTTCTGTTTTTTTAACTGAATTGAGAATTGGTCAAAAGTTAAAGTCTTAAGTAAATGGTTAAAGTTTTAAAATAAATTTGAGAGTGAAATTTCTTAATAAAGAATTTTAGGAAACATTGAATAATTTTTATAAAAAAATCATAAGTTGACTTTTGGTCATCTATGGCTAAATTTCAAAAATATTTTGTAAAAATAAATTACCATATTTCTGTGCGTTTAGACTCAAGAAAATATGTTTATTCCATTAAGAAATTTTTATTTCTCTGACTCAAACAAGTCAAACCTTAGAGTTTATTTAAGCATTGATAAAAAGCTTTCAATCAATCAATAGGGAATTAGACTAAAAAAGCTTAGATATATAAATAAAAATATTAAAAAAATAAAATTTAAAAAGAGAAAATAAAAATTTTATTTGATCAAAGTTTTTCAAATAATTTTTTTTGATACTTTTAACAAACAATGTCTACGAAAACTACTAAAAGTTAAAAAGTAAAATTTTCTTTTCTTTATATTTGTGTTAATAAGAAAAATCTCTTTCAATTAGTAGTAGTAATAGCTGTTTACTGCCACCCACACAGGATTAAGCTTTATAATAGCTATGACAGTAACTTGAGCTTATCTGAAACTTGATTGATCATCCAGTCATCAATTCTCGCTTTGAAACAATTAATCGAGGTAGCATCAATCGCATTTGAGGCAGTGCATTCCACACATTCACAACTCTATTTGTTAAAAAATTATGACGTTGTAAACAATTCTTGACATTTTCTCTAACTAAGATTTTTTTGTGTCTTAAATTAAATCACCTCTAATTCGTCTAGTCTCTAAATCCGACAAGTTTAATAGCTTCAATCTGGTCTGATAATCTAAATCTTTGATAGACATTAAACTCTTCGTTGCTCTCTTTTGAACTTTCTCTAATTCGCAAATTTCCACCTTATAATAGGGACACCACGAACAAACGGGGAATTCAAGATGCGGTCTAACAAGCGACGTATAAGCAATCTTAAAATACTTAGATTAAGATTTTTGAAGGTTTTGACTATCATACCCAAAATCTGATTTCCACGATTTGCACAGTACCTGACCTGATTTCTCCATTTCAACTCACTTTGAACGTAAATTCCAAATCCTTTTCGAGACTTGTTTTACTCAATAGATACGTTCCCTGCTTATTCAAAAAAGTGAAATCGAAACCCTCGTTTCTTGGGCCGATATGCATTACAAAACATTTTCCAACATCAAGATCTAATGACCAAGTGGTTGACCAACTAGAAATAAATTCAAGATCACGTTGAAGCGAGAGATTGTCGTCAATAGATCTTATAGCTGATAAAACCTTGGTATCATTAGCATAATTTTCACATTTGTTGTTCAAATTCGATGACAAATCATTTATGAAAACTGTAAAGTCTAGAATTTGGACTTTAGGGATTTAAGCCAAGAAATAAACAAAACAATTTAATTTAGTTAATAGTTTATTAAATGGAATCCGAAATTATAACAAGTAGTTAGTGGTTTATATAGAAGTTTGAACATGTGCTTCAGCTGCAGTTAATTCAAGATTAAATAATAAGTAAGACATGTCAAGACTTGGGTCTTAACAAAACTATAAATAACAGAGGACATAAGACCGAACCCTGAGTAACTACACTAGTAACTAGTTACAGTCAAACACTCAGAAACAGATTTTCCCATAACAATTCAAAATTCGACCCACGAATCCATAAGCCCGGAGCTTATAGATTAAGAACCAATGGGAGACCTTGTCGAACGCTTTAGAAAAATCCATAAAAATTCCGTCCACAGATTGACCTTTAGCCAGAGCTTGCGAAATAAAATCAATTGATTCTAATAGATTAGTTGTGCATGATTTTCTTGGCATTAAGCCGTGTTTTGCGAATCCTCTAATAAATCATCACTTATTAAATGGCTCAACATCTTATCCTTTATTAAACTTTCTGGTATTTTACAAAGAGAACACGTCAACGAAACGGGTCGGTAATTTACTGCTAATAGCTTATTCCCTTTTTTGAATAGAGGTCTAAAATTTGCTTGCTTCCAAATTAGAGGCAATTTGCCACTAAAAAACGAGAGTCGAAATAAAAAAATGATCGGGCTAAGATTAGCATTAGCCAATCTTTTCAAAACATTTAAGTGATTTTTTTTTCAATCAGAAATCTTAAAAATTTATCAGAAAAATTAGTTTGATAACTTAAAGAGAATTATCGCATATATTGTTAAAATTCTTTCAATAAATCATTGCATTGATAATATTTCATACACTAAATCATAATAAATATTTAAAATAAAATAATCAAATTTAAAAAAGTCGATGACAGCCGAATTCCAGAGATTTACAAAACAAATTAAATTAATTGGCATTTTTTTGAATTTGAGTTCAGATGATATCAATTCTTATTTTGATTTAAAAGATAGTATAAGAATGAGAACAATTTTATTTAATTAAAAATTTAAAATTAAATTAGTTAAATATTACGAGATGATATTAAACAAAAAGCATATGGCATGAATTTATTTTGATTGTTAGCGTTGGTCCTATATGTTTGAAGCATTCTAATGGTAATAACATGCGTAGAAATACTTTTAATTCAAGTATAAAGAAGCTATTGAAAAGTATTTAAAAGCTGTTGAGATGGTACTTTTCTTAATGCTAGATTTCGAGATAAATAATTCACAAGGCAGTTAAACCAGGAACTGTTAGCTTTTTTACTAGGCTAAATATTTATTTCTTATTAGGGAAATTTAGTTTAAGATTTATAAATTAATCAAAAAGTGATGCTATCAAATTTGATGAGAAATTCTAATCTAGATTTCAGAGTTTGCTAGCTCTTAAATTGCTCTGTATTTATTTGAATGTCTAATTTTGAACAATTGATCAAAAATTTAAGTTCCAACTTATTAAAGCTTTTTGAAATTTCTGAAAAGTTTCACGTAAGAAATCAAAAGATGATAGTAAAATTTTAATAATTAATTTTTGAAATTTATAATTTATAAATTTATAAAAAAAATTTAAATTTAGTTTGAATTCTAGCCTAATTTTTTATATTTAAAAAAAAAACGCCTCCTTCTTGGAAAAAATTTGATTTAGAGTTTAAGATAATTAAATTTAGTAGAATTTTTCAGAGCTCAAAATTAGATCCAGTTAGTTTGTTCTGTAGGTGTTAATAATCCTGTTTGACAATTCCTATGTTCAACAAAAATAGAAAAATGGAACTTAAATTGACACAGTTAATTTATAAAAGCAAGCAAATAATTTATAAAAAAAATATTGATCCAAAATATTTTATTTTGAAATTTAAAAAATCAAAATTTTCGTATTTTTTTATTTTATAATATTTTCCTCCTTTTGACGGTTAGATTGAAAAAGGTTTTAGAAACCAAAAATTTAGGAAAAAATGAAAGTAGCAGAAATTTCACCTCTTAGCAATATCCAGATTCTAATAAGCTAAAGAAGTCATTTTGTATTATTTTTGTCTCAGCATCCTAACATTTAACTTCGCCTTGTTAATTTTTCAACTTTTTGAGTCTAAAATATCTTCAGGGAACTTGTTTTTGTGGTTGATAATTGTCTATCAGTATATTTGGTCTATATATGTCACAAATGGAACCGAATTTAAAAATCCGGTTTAAATTTTTGAAAAGATTTCCATAAAAGTCACTAATAAAGTCAAAGTAGTGACTAGAGTAACGGAATCGAGCTTAATTATAAGGAAATTGTAGCACTCTTTTATTGTAATTTTACACTAGTAATTCCTGTTAAATCAATTAAAGAGATTTGTAGACAAAAAAAAAGATTTTAAAAGAATTAATAGAAAATTTAATTTTCAAATATTGGGAGTAAAATCCTGGATGAACGGGTTCTTTAAAAAAACAAAAAATTTGTCATAACAATTCGTCAGTTTAAATTAATCAGTTTAAATGTTCATTAGGATTAAACCTTTTGAGGAATTATGCTTGGAAAAATTTTTTTAAATTTCTTTTCCTAGTTTTAAAAAATTAAAGACGTCTAGCTGGTCCAAAGTTAAGATTTTTTAAAATATTTTTTTAATAAATTTTAATTTTATTCTAAATTTTATTAATGAATTTTTTTATTCATAAAATTTTCAAAACTCTTTTAGTAATATAAACCCCTTATAAGAAATCCTCAAAAAAATTAATAAGAAGACAAAAAATTTAATTTTTTTTCATAATTTATTAAAATTTTCATAAAAAATCGTGAAAAATCTTGGATTTGTCAAGCGGGTTGTTCGGTGGATCAGCGAGCCTTACCTTTTAATTAAAACCGATGCAAATTAAAGTGTTTACAAGTTCGGTTAGGTATAGTACATTTTGAGAATCGGCTGTAGATAATTATTTTCTTCTCTAATTTATTAAATAATAAAAAAAGACAAGACAACAAATCTTTTTTATTTTGGATTCTCTTTTTAGATTAAATAATAATAATTAAATAAACTAAAAAATGACATTGTTTTCAATTGATCTATGCTGAGCCCTATAGGCCTTCGCGATCTGGGAGATCCAGATGGTCAATTGCATTTATTATTATTTGAAATTTATTTTTTTAGTAATTGAATTCTCTTTTTTCTGCTTTTTGTTCCATGGTTTGGTTCCTAACTTTTTACTTTTCAATAACTATTTCTGTTATAATTGGTGAAGTGTTGGAAAATTCTGAGAAGACAAAATATCCAAGGTTGCTTAAAAGTCCCAAAATTAAGTCTTTAAATTTTTTTTTTAAACTTGAGACTTGTGACTTTTAAACAACTCTGGTACTTTCAATCGATGACATTGCCAGGGTATCATATGAGTGTAATTAACCGGATAATGTATGTGCTAAGGGAAACAAATTTGTGTTGTGAAATGCCTCTCATAACTGTGCTGATGCTTTTGATGACTGTGTTTTTGAATACTGTGTAAGCAAAATATCCTACATGAATGATATCGATTAGACACTTAATAAATTAAAGTTATTTAACAGAAATTAATGAATTCTCAAAAACTTCATTTTGAACACAGCACAGTAACAACACCAATTACAACAGTACAGTCATTGGAGCCTCTTTCATTAAGAAAAGTTATAGAAAAATACGAACCAAGGTAAGCCAGATTTTGTGAAATTTAGTACTTAAAAAGAACAGAAAAAAATTTAAAAAAATTGAAAAACTTTTTTTCGAAAAATAACCCAAATTTTTGAATATAAACTCAAATTAAAATTTTTGGTGTTTTTTTTTCATTAGTAAATTAATTTAATTTAAAATTATTGATGATATTTTCTAATATTTTCACCAGTAAGACTTAATTTGATTTGAAATGTAATTGGCAACCATTACTGATTTATATAGTATATCAAAAATTTTCTTTGTCAGAAATGCTCTAATAGACTTAAAAAAAAATTTCGATATAAATTTTTCTATAGATTAACTAAATCAGTTTCTGACTGTTATTAATTATTTTTTTTTAGAAACGAGAAAAAAAAATAAAAATTTCAAATTAATAATGTAGTTTTAAGACATTTAAAGAATTCATTTTGTAAGCTGGCTATCAAAAAACTCCACTTGGTATTTCATTTCGCAGTAAGTAAAAAAAATATAAAAATTTCTGTATTTATCATACATTTCCTTGATTCCATCGTGTTTTAAATGCTTTTCTAGTATTGTTCTGAAACTTTTTCTTTTTTTTAACTTATTTAACTTATTCTTTTTTCTACATAAGTGTACATATCACCACCCAGAATTATTTTTCTGCATTTAAATTCAAACTAATGGTTATGCAAAAGCCATTTGAAACATAGAAATTAGAAAAGTAATTATAGTTACATGTTTTTTTATTCTTAAAAAGTCATTCCCGTCAATTTGCTTCCCGCAACCAAAAAATTAAAGTATTAAGATTTTATTGTGAAAAATACCTTTCTTTTGGAAAATCTACTCTCTGGCTTTATTCTAAATATAAATTTTGAGAAAAGCTTGACTTTTTTAGAGTCATTCAAAGCTAAAATTTGCATTTTTTAAATTTTATCTTTTAATCTTAGACCAAAATTTATACATGTTGGTATTATTTCAGTAGAATTAGATTTTCAAACGGGAGGCATCACATTTCATAATATTTTTTCTTGGATATCATCTGATTTTTGAAGATTAATAACTTTAATTTAGACATATCCATTTCATTTACCAGTCGATTTTTATTAGTTAGATAATATTCTTATGAACTAATTTTAAAAGAGATTTTATTTCGAAAAATAGACTTTTCTATTTTAATTTTAGTTTTAAAAGCTATTCTAATTTTTAGAATTAAAGCCCATAAAAAAAAATAAAAATTCAAGTATGAGTTGTTTATTCGATCAAAAGAACATTTAATTCAGTAAAAACAAAATTTTTATTACTATTAGTCAATATTTCTAAAAATTCATTTTTTTTAAACTTTTGAAAAATACCTTAAATTTTTTAAAATTTTTTGTGTCACAGAATACATAGGAATAGATTGCAAATAAACGAAAAAAATTTACGACAACGGTTGTTTTGGCAAAACCAACTTTTAATTAATTTATCTATTAATTTATATAATTTAAATCCAAGGATAATCGAAATATTTATTTAAAAAATCAAAAAAAAAATCAATAAAAAGTAAACTGTCTAATTTTCATTTTATTTCAGTAAAAAATTCAAGTTTTGAGTAAAAATCGTAAAAAATTATTGAACGGTCTTTGAAAAAAAATTTAAAAAGGTAATGTTCTTAATGTTCTTTTTATGTAAAAAATTTTTTTTTTCATTTTTTTTCCGCTTTCGATCAACTCAATTTTTTACATAAAAAGCAAAAAAAAATGAATAATAATTATTGAATTTAAAAAAAAAATTAAGCACTTTAAATTAGGCTTTTTTTATAGTTAATTTTTTGTCTCTTTATTTCAACATAACGTTTTTAACTTATAAATTTTTTATTTTTTTTATAAATTTTTATTCTGAAGGAGTGTTAGCTTGGTACAGATAAACAAATAAATAAATAGTGTTCTAGATTGGATTTTAAACTGACAATTATACAATTGAGAGCTATTAAAAATCAATTTTTTGATATTAATTTTTATGCAAATAATTAGAAAATTTGGTCAACAATTTCACTCGAATAATATTTAACTTAAGAAATAAAAATATTCTCTAAATAATAGATTATTATCTCAAAGCCTTTATGTTTTATTTATGGATAAAAAAATTTATTGAGAAAACATTTATATTTATCAATTTTAGAAATATAAATAAATCAATTATTGCCTTTTAAAACCAGCAATAAAAAAATAGACAGACAATTTTATTCATATCGAATTAAAAATTTAATATTAAAAGCTAAAAACATTAAGTAATGAAAGGTATTGTTAAAATTTTAAAAATAAAATCACTATTTGAACAAAAGGAACTGTAATCGTGCTGTCAATACATGTTCACGTTTTTTTAAAATTAATTTATATCAAAATTTAGTAAAAAGATGGGATAATTTAAGTTTTAAGAATAAAAAAATTATAAATTCAATTAGATCCACGTTTCGATGTCATTTTCAAAAATTGGTTTATTTAGATGACAAGTTCACAAAAGGAATATTTTGTATTTAAGATAAATTTTAAAAGTATTTTTAAGATGGAAAAAAATTTTTCTGTTTTCATTTTAAGCAGCTTAAAGTGATTATCCCAATAATGTCACCTAGGCTCTGCCAACTCTAAAAAAATTGTCATTAAAAATAAGTATTCATCTTTTTCGCTCAAACTAGAAATATATTCTTTAAATTTTTAAATTTCAGTATTTGATTTGTGAATTTTTTATTCTATTTATTGACTTCGTTTTTTGTTGCAAAAAATATGATTTATTGAAAAGATCATATTTTATGTTGGAATATTTTTTTTATCATTATTTTTATCAATTGCAGCCTTTGAGCTAAAGATTATTGTGGCATTTTTTTCAATAAAATCATATAATCAATAATTCTATTCTATTTAGTTGTTGTGTAAAATCAATTGCTATAAACATTTTTTTATCCTTTTTAATATTCTTAATTATGTGGAGTTTTTTCAAAAAATTAAATTTTTTTAAAGATAATTTCACATTTGCTTATTAAATTGTAATCGGTTACAAAAAATTACGATTTTTAAGCGTTTTTTAGCTTCTTTCCAACACTATAAATAATATTAAGAAATATAAATATTAAGGTACTTATCAAAATCGGATATAATTTGTCTAAGCCTAGTCATTACACAGTAAACTAAATAATGAGAATATTGATTTAGGAAAAGATTAAAATTAAAGTTATTTTTTAATTAAACACTGTTGTAAAACTCATAACTCATCCAAACTCTTCGGAAAAATTTGTTTAGTTTTTCGAAGAGATTGAAAAAAATTGTAAAAATAAACTTTTTGTTTCTGATT
>QEOQ01000710.1:233253-248733 GCA_010279815.1 Brachionus plicatilis
TTTTTTATTCATTATGGGATTTAAAAGTTAACTGTCATCTGCATAATGTATTTCTGACACAACCATGTAACTCTTTGGCAGCTAAGTAAATTTCCTTTTTTTTATTATTTGATTTTGTTCACGAGACTAAAAACTAATAAATAATAATTTTAGGTAAATTAATTCGTTGGACAAAAAAAAACTGATCAATAAAATACGCCAATTTTAGACCAGTTTATTTTTAGAAAAAATTAATTTTAAATTTGAATTTAATATAATATAATATTAATCAATTACTTTTTGATGAAATAAAATGTCATGTTGACACTAAACTGAGCAATTATTTTAAAAATAAAGTGGTTAAAGAAATCACATTTTTCTTAATGTGATTTACGAGGGTAAATAAGATTCAAACTTTTTTGAAATTTTCACATAAATTTTTTTCTTAATAATTATCCAAGTGTTTGAGATTAAAGAAGAATTATTTATAAAATAAATTTATTTTGCTAATTGAATTACTGCAAAAAATGATAGGCAATTAAAATTTCCATTTACTTATAGACAAAAATAAGCAACAATAAATCGAATTGCTGGGGAGAAACTATTCAAATTGAAATAAATTTTCCAGACGCGTCTTTTATCGCTTGGATATTTTCCTCAAATTTCTGCGCAAAAAATCCAATTAATCATGCTCAAAAATCTAAAGACAGGTTTCCAAAGAAAATGTTACTTTGAAAAAACTGCTTTCGCAGATCGCCAGGTTTTGGTAATTTTAAAATCAATTTTTTAATGAAAACATCAAAAAAACAAATTTAAATTCGATTTTATTCTTCTGAAATTTGATGAGTTTTTTTTTCTATGTGCCAACATGACACGCTCCAAGCATGTCTAAATTACACTGAACCCGTTAGCTAATATCGAGTTTATAATTAGCTGCATATCAGCCAAAAACTTGCCTCTCTTATCACGTATTTAGAAATTCTAATTTAGCTAAAACAAAGCTTGACGATGATGTTTGGCAACACAATTATTTTTCAATAAGATTTATCTTGAAATGTGACTTTAACGAATTTTAACCAAATGGATACAGGAAATTGGATTTTCTATCAAAAAAAAATTAAGTTTTTTAAATCAAATTTTTATTTTACATTAAGGTTTCAATTAGAGCAAAATGCATCAAGCTGAGCCGAATCGGGACTACCTTTACTTTGTCTATTCGCATTTTATTCGTGATTTCCATTCGATTTTAAAGATTAATAAAATTGTTCAAAATTTGTTCTTGCGCTTAGCTTGTTTTAATTAAGTTTTTCTAAAAGATACACAAATGCTAAGGATCTGATTAAAAAAGCTACTCAGCTATCTATCATCAATTATTATCGACCTTTTAGCTTCTTAATCCTAAAAGATGGTACAAAATGGTTGAGGTTTTATGTTTTTGAGAAAAAATTTTGATGTGATCGCTTAAATAATTTGAAAGCTTCTTCAATCAAGAATAAAGCTTTAGATCATAATTCTAGGATGCTGCAGTCAAGAGATATCAACATAAAACGTCAACAAATAATTTCAGCAATTTAAATTGATTATCAAAAAATTCAACAGATTGGAAATGACATTAATTTTTTATCTACAATTTGATATAAAATTGAATTCTCTTTAATTTTTATACAATTATAGAAAGTTTTTATCAAAAATTTTTCCAAAAGAGCATTTAGTTTGACATTGTTTAATGTTTTAAAGCTATTAAAACTTCAAAAAAAGGAGTGGTATTGATGTCAGACAGATTTGCTAGGGTCATTAGCAAAGAGTAGATAGCATTAAAAAAAATATTTTTTGGTCTTTATATATATTTTTTTTCGGTAATACGGTTTGATGAGGCAAAATTTAATTTCTTTTTTTCATATTTAATCTTTTTCAAACTCAAATACATTTAGAAAATTAATATTTCATTTTTTTAGATTTTTCAAGAAAAAATTAAAAAATATTGAATGATATTAATTTAATCAGGCAAAAAGGTTTTTGTTAATTTTTTTAAAAAATGTATTCACCTTAAGCTTTCTTAAAAACGACTTGAAATAAATAAAAAGATTGTTCTTATTTTTAATTGAGAATCTGAAAAAGACGTGTTCATAATCTTGTTTGTCTAAATAACATAAGGAATTACAAATATAATGTAGAATCATTATTTATTAAATTTTCAAAATGTAAAATAAAAAAGAAAATTAAAATATTGACTGATTAGAATCTTGAATTTTTTCTTTATGAGTTAAGTTGAAAATAAATAATTTTTTTACAAAAAAAATCTTACATTATTTTTTATTATTTAATTGATTTTTTTTTAAAGATTGGATGAATAATCATTAGTTATTAAATTTTCAATTTTTAAAATAAATAAATAAGCTAGCTTCTTTTGTGGCTGTTTAAAATTTAGGAAATCATGATAAAAAATATTATGGCTCTCTCATGATTCAATTAATTTGTTAATTTAGCTGATCTAGTCTAATAACAAATTTTATTATTCCAAAAAGATGAACAAAAATACGGTCTCTAAAGAATGTTGTTTTCTATTTTTTATTTAAGTCTTAGAAAAATTTCTATAAAATAATTAACAAAAAAATAAAATTTTAGCTTAATCCATGTTACGGACACGTAGGACAAATCTAATAAAAGAATCAAAGAAAGCAACTCACCAAAGATTCCGGTTCCAATTTTTGACACTCCGATTTGAAAAAATTATTTATTTAGCTACACAGTTGTGTATTAATTGCTTCCGGTAATAAACGTAAAATAGCTTAATATTTTATATGAAAGACTTAGATTGGTAACCAGAATTTTGTGAGGAGATGTATTCCTTTAGCCGTCATATTCTTGGCTTTAAATTTTTTAAATGGAAATTCTGTAAATGTTACGATGTATGACGATTTTTTACTCTTTTTTATTGTTTAGGAAATTAATAAGGAAAATACGTAAAGAATGACGATTGAAAAGAAAATTTTTTAATTTTGAATAATAAAATCTTCTTATGTAAAAAATTTGCAAAAATTTAATTTAATTTAATTTAAAAAAGAATTTTTTTGACAATGAAAGTAAGGAATTTTTTTATTTAATTTATCGAATAACTCCAAAATGGTGATTTTTAAGAATTTTCTTAATTAAATTCAGCAAAATTTTGATAAGTAATAAAATCTGATTCACTTTCAAAATTAATTTGAAATAATTTCTTTTTGATATTTTTTGTTGCTAAAGAAAATTTTCATAATGATCTGATCTGATGGCACCGTTCTTATTTCTTATTTTTAAGTTTTTTTCACGAATAATTCAATGAATTTAACTTGGAAAGTTTTTCATAAGTTTTCGTAGTGTTTACCACCATTTGTATATTCAAATTTTTAATTATTTAATTGAATTTGCAAACATTTTTAATTAAATACTAGAACTTAAAATTTTTTTTACTGTTAAGACCCGATGATTTAAAAAAACTTCTTTTTAAAATTACAATCAAAAAAGAGGTTTTCTTTTGGACATTTTAATCATTTAGAATTGTGAATATTGTGTGTCCACACGCTCATGTATCACCAACACACATTCAAATCCTGATGAGCAAACAACCTTAGAAACACACATTTGATTGTGTGTTATTAAGTTAAAAATAAATTTAAATAAATTAAAAAATTTTTTTTTTGTCTAATATTTATTATATTTATTTATTTGTTTATCTGTACCGAGCCAATGCTCCTTCAGAATATAAAAAAATAAAATAAAGTTAAATAAGATAAGATAAAATTAAAAAAAAAGGGTAAATGAGTCAAAAGAAAATTAAAAACGATATGTTGAAATAACAAGAAGTTATTGTTTATTTTGGTGAGAAATATATATTTAAACTCTTATAAATGTGAAAAAGTCCAGAATAAAAATATTTAGAAAGTCTTCTTTAAATATTTTTAATTAAATATATTTAAATATCTTCTTAAGATTGATTTTCGTTCTTAAACTAGGGCTTGATGGAATAGCCTGCAGTAAACTAATTAGATATCGAGAATATTTAAGTGATGTTTTTCGATTAGTTTATCTCATTTTCATCAATAAAATTTTATTTAATGTATATTTTTATGGAAAAAATATCCTTTATTTATTAGAAAAGATTCAATTTTTATTGAAAAAAATTTTTAATCAATTTTAAGGATTCACATTTTAGATTTTTAAACTGATATGAGTTAAAATATTGTGCAAGTTAATTTTCGGCACTGTATTATTCTAAAATTTTTTTAAATTAAATTTTTTGCAGCTTGATTTTCTATTTTTCTAAATACATTTTAAATATTTCATATTTGATTTCATAACTAATTTTTAAATTTTTTTCAATTTTTGATAAGATCAAAAAGATATTACAAAGACAAGACATTGAATGTAAGTGGCCTAAAGAAACTTGAATGCGTCATTAGTTTTAGTAAACATTAGATTTGGTTTTTAAATTAATTTTAAATTGCTTCCATTTCATGAAATCCGGAGCAAAAAGCAATACTAATCAATGAGAAATATCAAATTTATTTTTCTAGTTATTATTAGATAGGTTTTTTTAAAGCAAAATGGTGCAAAAAATACTGGAACATCATTAAGCCAATTTGAATTTCTTAAATTTTAAATTTGGTGCTATTTCCAGAAAGAACCTTTATTTTGCAGGGAATGAAAGATTTTTGCTTCTATTACAAAAATATATATTAAACCCATATTTATCTTTCTTTTTTAGCTAGAATTTCCACGTCTAAATTAATTCGAATTATCTAGCAATTTTAAATTTATTCAACTAAATGCAATTTTCTTTTGTCTTTATTTAATTTTTATGTTTTTTGCAAAAATAAGAAAATCAAAAGAATTTTAAAAATTTTCAATCTTTTTATACTAAATTATTTTCTAAATCTAAATATGAACAATGCTTTTCTGAAAAGTTATTTTGGTTTATTAATTGAATGTTTTTGCTTTTTCGAGTTTTTTCCATAGTTTAATTAATTCTCGTGATGCATTTAATCTAAATTTTTAGTAAATTTAGTTGAAATTTTCTAACAGACTATATTAAAGCTAGTAAATAAAAATCATACGAATGACAAATCGTCCTTTAAATTAAAAATATAAAAAAACTGAAAACAATTAAAAAAATTTCATTTTTGTATACTCATTTACATTTTCTCTAATTATTTTGAGAATTTCAATTAAAAAAATAAATTAAAAAACACATTTCTTTTAAATTTTTGTGGCGGAAATATTAGTTGTACTGTATTGGATTGATGTGAAAATAAATAGGATGTAAAATTTAATCAAGGGTTTTCTTTCTTGAAATCTAAAATCAAGTGTATCAGGTGTTTGTAAAGTCTAAGTATTTGATCGAGAATTAAATTTTGAGCTACTGGTTAATGTATTTAATATCTTCAATAGATTAATTTCAATTAAAATAAAGCTTTTAAAATAATTAATCAATTTTTATGACTAAAGTCACAAATAGCACTTATTGATATAAATTAATAATCAGCAATTCAAATTTAAATTTAAGCATGAGAAAGGTAATTTTAGAAATAGATCAGTTTTTGTGCTAAGTAATTTGATGAATAATTTCTTGCTTTCTTTTAAACAAATTATTTTCATGATAAATTATTATTAAAGATAAAAACCCTGAATTATTTAAAAAAGATATTCTCGTTTATTCAAATTTTTTTATTAGATAGAAAATTGTGAACAACAGACATGTTTCTTCTTAAAATAAATTATTAAAAGAAAAAATCATTGTTTTCTAATTGTAAATTCTGGTAACCTAATCTTTATTTTTAAAATATTTAAATACTTGTTGTGTTTAAAGTCATTTTTTCAATTAGAATTGAGAAAAAAAAATTTGAACAAGCATCAGAATTTATGAAAAATCTGAATTTTAAATCAAATCTTTATGAATTTATAAATATTTATAAATATTTGTAAATATTTTTTCTTTCATTTAATTAATAATAAATATTAATTTTTAATTTTTTTATCTTATTAAAAATTAGATTTTAACTTAACTAATCTCATTTGCTATTAAGATTACTATTCAGATATTAGATTTTTTAATTGAAAAAAATTACATATAATTTTTTATTATTCATTCCTTAATTTAGCAGTAAATTTATGATTTTATTTGATTAGCTTGAACAATAAACATTCAAAATTTTAAAAAGAATTTTTCACAAATCTTGTTAAATTTTACATTATTGTAATTTATATATTTATTTATTTGAACACTTATTAGACTCAACTACTAGAAAAAAGAAACTATCCGAGAGTAATTGAGTCAGTTTAAAAGAAAAAGATTAATTTGATCATTATCTTTACAATTAAAAGTAAAAAAGAAAAATAATAAAATATTCGAAATTTTGATATAAAAAAATGAAATAAACGATTTGAAAAAGATAGATGTTAGTTCATTCATAAAGGGTTTGCAAAGTTAATTAAATTTCATTTTAAATTATAAAACTTAATTGTGCAATTACTGAACAAGTTTTAAAATTAAACAAAAATTATAGGCCTAGCATGTTAATTTTAAAAAATTTAATGATCTATCACCAAATTTATCAGTCAATGAATTTATTTTGCTGTAAATAAAATTATTTGGTGATCAATACGGAAATTCACAGAAAAGAATCTTAACAATTGAGAGAGGGCTGGATCAAAGATGGGTAGAGGAATTTAAATAAGTCCTAAATAGACCAGAACCTATATATGAAAGACATATTGATTTATGAAATAGAACCTGCGTGACCTTGTGAAGGCTCTGAATAACACAAAAGTCCCGGGAATTGACGGAGTCACTACAGAAATGTTCAAAACTGACAGAAAAAATTGTTAGGCTAGTTTCTTAACTAAGCTTTTTCATTGCGGGCACCTCATAATTCATCTAACATTTTAATCAATCTAAGACATCAGAAAAAATATGGAAATCTAAGTTATTTAAAAAAAAGGAAAATTTTTTCCAAAACAATTTTTGTCACTTATACTCAAAAAAATTTAATATTAAAGAATTGAAATAATTTTTTTCAGTGTAGAGCATTTTTTAAAGTTAAATCTACAGCAAAAAAGTGGTTTAGGTAAATTTCAAGAATGCTCAAGAGAAAAATCAAAAGGTTAAACTCGTGAGCAAATTTTGTTTAGTTTAGTGCTAAAAATCCTTAACTTTGAGTATATTAAAACCAAAAAATTAAGATAAATATTAATAATTTTAGCTAAAAAATATAAATTTTGTTGTTTCTGGTTTTATTTTTGCATCATTTAGCACAATTTTTCTAAATTATTTTATCAATAGACATAAAGATCAATTTTTACCACTTTGCAAAAAACACGTTTTTCATGTTTTAGCAAAATTAAAATAAAAAATTTTAATCTTACTTATTGAAAAATTTTCTAAATTGAGCACATGTTCTGAAGTGATGTATCATTGATCCAATTATTTCTCAATCATGGTTTACCCAAGTACACAAACATTGTTTATTTTGGTTTTAAAGTACATCAAAATTGATTTAATTTACTTGAAATTAAAAGATATTAAAATCATTAAGATTTAACGAAATAAATTTTTTGTTGTAGAAAAAATCGATTTAAAAAGAAAATAAGTGTATTGATTGATGAAATAAATTTATTGAATTCCAAGTGAAGAATATAAAAACATATTTGTTTATTGTTGAATGCTTTAAACGGTTTTATTTTTTTTAATTTGTGCTTTATTTTTATGTAGAAGAAGACATATTTTGCATATTATCATTTCAGTTGCTAAATTTTAACTAAAATTTTTTTTTTCCTAGCAATTGCAATCAGATAAATCTGAATTGATGTTAATACCCTATTTAATTTTTAATATTATTAACAAGTAATTAATTTTTTTTCAATGGATTTTTGGAAATAAAATTTTAATTTAACTTTAATATTGGCATTAAAAGTCCAAAATTAAGCTGAGAATTTTTGAATTTTGAGGTTACAGTTGAACCAGGTTTTTGAGTTTATGCTGAATTAAAAGTTGATGTTTGATGATAAACATAAAAAAAATTATCAAGTTTATCATGAAAACAAAAAAACATGGACTCTTTTGTAGAGGTTGCAATGGTTTACAGTACTTAAAGTCTACATATCTATAAAAAGAAATTAAGCATTAAAAAGATATTTAAATATAGATTATTCATGAAAAAAAAATCAAAATTATGATCAAAATTGCAAATTTTAAATTTCATTATTTGAAAAGTGTTCTTATTTTGAGAAAAAAAACAATTTGTCATTCATTTATCCTCGTCTGACTTCATCAACTTATTGAAAACCATAGCTGTATTAGTAAGTGTAAGATTGAAAATAGATTAATTATTGAAATAATAAATTGAGTTAAAGAAAAAAAAATCCACGATAATTTTTAAAAAAAGATTTAATATGGTAACCAAGTCTAACCTGCCGAAATTTAACCCGAAATGAAGAATTTTAATCTCTTTTGCCCATTTAACCCATTAAGGAATACATTTTTTTAATTTTTCAATAAATTTATTAAGCGATTATTTAATTGATTATTAAATTATTCATTTGTACAAAATAAACAAAGTTTTTAAGATTCTATTTCATTCTATAACAATTAATAAAAAGTTTAAAAACAAAAAAAACGAAACAAAAGTCAGTTTAAAAGAAGATTTAATAAAAGAGGAAAAACGAAGGTTTAATCATCACAACCATCACAAAAAAAACCTTTAAAGCAGGATTTATGTGTGAAGCATGACCATCAAGTATCATTAATTCACAATGAGTAACAAAAACTTTTTGGAACCACTCAAAAAAATGTGGTCGTTCCTTCCATCAACCTTTTGAACAATTAAAGCAGCAATTTTCTGGTCTAACATCACTGATTGCGTTTTTTTTTGATATTGATCAGTGTATGTTTTTTTTTTAATTGAATCTCTTCATTTTGTGACATATTTAGCTTACTTTAAAAAATTTTATGAGAGCGAGAAAGAGAAATGTACTTTTAAGAATATTATTAATTTTATTTTTATTAAAATAATAGTAAGGGGAGGACCCCGGACAGTTTAGAATCGTAATTAACCTCCCTTTCAGGCCCATGTTAAGTAGTTTTGATAATTAAGAAAAAAGTGAAGAAAATTTTGAAAATGTTACAAGACGAACAGATGAAGATCTTTTTTTTTTTTTTTGGATCACTTGAGAAATACAAATGCACTTTTAAATTTTATAAAAATAGCATTACTGTAAATGTATAATCTTATACGGTTAAATGGGTTAAATAGAATAATATTTGGAGAAATTGGGTGGTTTTTTTGATTAATCGGGTTAAATTTGTTTATCCCTTTAAAGCCTAAAAAATTAGCAACATTTTTCATATATCATAAAGAGCATGTCTTAAAATTCTTAAAATATTCTCATACATACTTGAACAATATCGAATAGTGGAAATAGGTTAGACCTTAAGTTATACTAAGAACATTTAAAATCGTTTATGCCGAATTATTAATTCGAGACTTTTTCACCTCATTAGACGTAATCAAACTTTAAGAGAAAAAAAATGCAAAATTTTTTTTAAAACATTTTACATATATCATTCGAATCCTCTCTTTGAGTTCTTCATGTTAACATATTTTTTTAAGAAATTATCTTTTAAAATGAAGGAGATATAGCAGTTTTTCAAATTAGGACGCCCTATTAACTCATAACCCCTTTAGACGTCGTTATCATAGTGGATAAATTTTAAAAAAAAAAGATATTTGTCGGCAACACTGTTTTTAAAATTTTTTTAATTTCTGGTATTTACTAAGTAGAATTTTGGAAATTGCCAGAGATAAGCTTGATTTCAAAAATGAAATTAAAAAAATTCTTATCCATTATTCGGATGATAGTAATTCCAAAAAAATAAACTTGGTTTTTGTCTTATTCCTAAAAGTTTACTAATCGAAATTATTTTAAAAAATTTTAAAAAATTGAATTATTTTAGATTCAGCTTATAAACTTTTAATTGGATTTAATTTTTTTCAAGAATTAAAGGTTTTTTCAAAATGTATGATCGTATGTTTAAAAAAATCAAATTTTTTTATCTTCTAATTTAAACTCAAACGAGCCTAAGAAAAAGAAGTTAAAAACTTTCTTTGACTCACAAACTCTTTTTTATCTATTTCACCAATTTCATCGGGAAATTCATTTTATTTTTTCAAATCTGGTACTGCGGAAAAATTCAAATTTTTTTTTTCAAATTTTTAACTAAAAGAAAATATTACCTGTGATTTTAAATTACTTAGTCTACGCATATATTTTTTTTTCTTTTACTTAATTTACGCTTAATTTACTTAATTTTTGTTTATAATATTAATTCAAAAAAAAGAAGTAGAAAATACTTAATAAAAAAAAACAAAAAAAAATTGCAACTCACCATAATAAACTATAAGTTTTTGAAAAAATAAAATCTAAAAAACTTTAAGTATTTAAAAACCGTAAAAGAAAAAGCAGTTTTTACATAGAGATGGCTTTGGCCCCAGTAGAATTGTCCGAAGAAGCTAAATTAGCTGCAAAAAAAGCATTAAGCAAACATTCAAATCCGGTAGCATGAAGCATTTGTGGTGAATTTATGAAAAATGAAAAGGGCGTTTAATTGCACATTCCAAAAAACACAAAAAATAATTTAGATTTTGTTTATTTTTTTTAAGAATTGAGACTTAATTTTTTTTTTTGAAAATATTGTTGACGTACGGTCAACGACTTGCTGATGATCAAATAAAAGAGTGAAAAAAATGCTGTTTGAACAATTTATTAATATGTCTATTGAAATTAAAGTTTAAGAATATACATCCACATTTATCTAAAAGTCCTGTTCCATTTATACGAAGAGTATTTCTTATCAGTTATAAATTAGGCTTAGCAACATTTCGTATTTTATTCTATTTTATTTTATTAATGAAGTAATAACTACTAGCAACAATTAAGTTACTAACACTTAAACTAAGGACTTTTAATTATTATTTTCTCCAGAGAGACTGTGTAGCATTCCAGCTTCTCACTACTGTGATAAGCCGATAACAATATTATTATTATAATTATTATAAATAATCTGTAACGAGCATAGCTCGCGGAGCTGGGGTTCATAAGCCCAGTCATGGCAGATGAGTAAAAGAAAGCCAAAAAGAAGGGAACAAAGATAAAATAAGTTAAAAACGAATGACAAGAATAGCTTAATAAAGTTTAATACATTTTAAAAAATTTTTCTGATCACCAAAATAAATTTATTTTTATTTTTTCATAAATTAGAGGCTTTTTTGATCACGAAATATGTGATCATTGATTACTGATCACATTCAGGACATGGCCCGTAATTTATATGCAAAAATTGAGTGATCAAAAAAAAAAATAAAATGATGAAAACTGGCCATTTTTTTGCTGCCAATAATTAATAAATACAGTCGACTCTCTCTTTGGTAATCGGTCAAAAAACATTAAGCTAAGTCTAAAACTATTTGGAAAAACAAATACACTACACTGACTCCCCAGTCTTCCTTGGAATAAAATTTGACCAAAGTCTTTGTTTCAACTCCCAGGTTGAATTCATTCGTTCTAGATGTCATGATCGCGTAAATTTAATTAAAATTTTGTCACACAGATCGTGGAAGTTAAATAAAAAAACCTTAATTGGAGTCTATAATGCACTTATAGGTTCCATTATAGACTATAGTTTTTTCATCCATTTCTCCCGTGTCTCCCAGACAAACATTCAAAAACTGCAAGTAATTCAAAATACATGTTTTAAATCAATTTATCACTTACCTTATGACACACCTTCTATCCAACTTTCTGGCCTTCTCGAGGACCAAAAGGTTGATAGAATTGAGTCTAGACTCAGAATTCTGCTCGAAAAATACACAAAAAAAAGTTTAATATGTAAAAACACACTCATTACTTCACTCATTCAGGATTATATTAATGTTTTTGTTGAAAGCTCAAGAAGTTCTGAACTTAAAACCCTCCTTTGTAAAATCTCAAATGAGCTATTTCAATGGACAACTGTTTTTCTGTAACATTTCCGATTTCTTTTTCAACTTCTAATGTCATTTTATTAATTTAATTAATTCAACACAACTTTTTATATGGACTATTTTTTAAAATTTTAAATACCAATGGCGAAAGGAGTTTCATTACTCAAAGTCTTTTATTTCTTTTGAAATATTAAATAAACTTTTAACAGCAACTTTAATCCGTAACAGACGGGACCGAAAATAACCATTACGGATTAAGTTTTACGGATTATCTTTAATCCGTAAACGAACAAAAATCTTAAAATTTTCGGATTAATGAATGTAAATTTTGAAACAAAATTTTATTGATAACAATTTATAGAAAAATAGTTTAATAAACATTTAATTTTAAAGTAAACGGAATAATTTTTAGATTAATTTTTTCTAAAAAAAGAAGAAATAAATGTCTGGTTTAGACAAAATCAGACATCCGCTCTTTTATTTTCGATAACAATTCTAAGTCACACTCGTTAAAATCTTTAGAAGCTTCAGAAAAAATTTTAACTTGATCTATTGCCTGCTTTGCTTGTTTATAACTTACAGATACAGGTTCTTGATCGATTACCTCAACTTCGTCATCACAGTTTTGATTGTTTTTTTGAACAATTTCAATTATATCTTGATCTGTTAGGGCCTCGCCCTCGCAGATTTAGAATTTTAATTTTTTTTTTGTTACGAATGGCAAAATGAGCCGAACTAAAATTACGAATAAAAGTGATGAAATTTGTATTTTAATAAAAGTAATGAATTTAAAAGGTGACATTTTTAAAAAAATTTTCGAGTTTTTGGGCGTTTTTAAAAGAAATATACACTAAAGGGAAATTTTAACTTTAGAATTGGATAGATTAGCTAAAGATGTGTCTAAAAAGGTGCCACTTGGTTAATGCAACGGCTAATTATTCATTGAGCCGCCTAATTCACACGAAAGAACGGAAAATATTGCATAGGAACGGCAAATTCAATGGGTGGACCGGTCATTTTAATTAATTAATTTTAATAAAATCGCCAGCGATTGCTGTTGCTACCGAAATAGACAAAGTGGCACCTTTTTAGACACCTCTTTAGCTAATCTATCCAATTATACAGTTAAAATTTCCCTTTAGTGTATATTTCTCTTAAAAACGCCCAAAAACTCGTAAAAACCCACAATAATCACCTGCCGAGCCCAACCTACCGATTTTTGACCAGAACAAAGTTCATATTCGTGATCAGCATGGTAAAATACCCTCCAAAAAAATCAAAAAGAAAAAGATTTATACAAATTTTGATTAAATTTTCAATAAACTTTATTTTTTTCAATTTTTTTAAAAATGTCACCTTTTGAACACTTTTTTAAGGAAAATAAAAGAGAAAATAAAAAAAATAAAACCATTATTTTGTACAGAATTTTGTCTAGTTACAGAATTTGTATAAAAATATATAGGTTAAGGGGTTTGCAAAAAAGTAGATCCCGAAAAAGTTAAAAAATTTCAAAAATTTTCCGATATTTTCCGAAAAAATTTTCAATTTTTTTTTTTTTTTCAATATAACCAGCTCAGAATATAGAGCATTTAATTCTCTATCAGAAAATGTGTCGATCGAGTAGATTCGATTGATTAAATTCTGAGATAACAAAGCTTAAATAAGATATACTTGTATATATTATATAAGGCTGTAAAGATTCAGACCCCCCTAGCCAAAAAAAAAAATTTTTGACCCCCCCTAAAATTTTGGTTAAACCTAGGTTTTCATATACGTAGAATCCAAAAATGAGGTCGAAATCCATATCTGGAGATAGTGTGGAAGTTTTGCATCGCGCGAACTTTAAGGTCCTTTCTTTTCTGCTCGATAAACTTGTACAAAAATTAATAACAAAAATAACAAAAAAAATTCTGCAAATAACCTTTCAGTGAAAAAAAAAAAAATAAATAAAATTCGTCATTTCACAGTTCCATTTTTATTTTAGATAAGATAATGTAAAAATGCCGCTCTGAAAAAATCCAAAAGAGAGAAAAACAAAAATAAAAAAATTTACAAAATAATTAAAAGCAAAAATGAACAGCTCGCTGGTGAATTCCTCGCACACAGACAGCAGCCAAACGCCAACACTCTTCTACATAATTTCGATGGTGTGCGTGCTCACGTCAATAGTGCTGACCACGCTGATAGGCAACTTTTTGGTCATAGCGGCCATACTGACCACCAAATCGCTTAAAACAGTGACCAACAGCTTCATCCTGTCGCTGGCGGTCGCAGACACCCTAGTGGCCGTATTCGTGCTGCCACTGTCCATCTACATGGTCATATTCAACCACTGGATATTCGGCAGCCTCTTGTGCGACCTGTGGATCAGCTGCGACGTGGGCCTGTGCACCGCCTCCATCCTGAACCTGTGCTGCATCAGCCTGGACCGCTACTTTGCCATCACTCGGCCGCTCAAGTACTCGCGCCAGCGAAGTCCCAAGCTGGCCAAGATAATGATCGGCGTGGTCTGGATCGGCAGCTTTCTCATCACTTGTCCGCCCATATTCGGCTGGAGGGACACCAACCGAAGACCGCTCACCTGCACCCTCAACCTGCTGCTCAGCTACAGAATCTACTCGTCTCTAGGCTCCTTTTTTTTGCCCTGTTTCATAATGGTCTTTGTCTACTTGAGAATTTTCAAGGTGATACACGACCGCGAAAAGTACCTTAAAAAATCGGCCCATTCGGCCACCACGTTCTCGTTTCCGAGCAAGGAAAAGCCGAAAAAGGAGGAGAGACACGACACGATCAAAAGGCTGAGGCGAAAGTCCGACATGGACATGGTCCGGGGCTACACGCTCGCCAAAAAAAGCTCAAACGCGTCCATTCTCAACTACAGGGCCAAAAACTCGCTGGCCAAGCTGTCCACGCCGAGCAGTTTGGTGGGCGAAAAGCTGGCCGGAACGCCCAGTGTCCGGTACAAGACCTCGTCGGTCGGCTCGTTCAAGTACCAGGAGAGCAGGCTGAGAGGCGCAAATCCGGAACAAATGCGGCTGCTGAAGGAGAGCAAGGCGGCCAAGACTTTGGCCATTGTGGTCGGCGGCTTTATTTTGTCGTGGCTGCCCTTTTTTGTAATGTACGTGCTCGAGGCCGTTTTGCCGCCCGGAACAGTGACCAAAGCGCTGTGTGATTGGATCACGTGGCTTGGCTACGTCAATTCGGCTATCAATCCGTTCATTTATGCCTTTTGTTCCAAGCAGTTTCGCTCGGCTTTTTACCGAATATCGTTCGGCAGTCTCAAGTCAACCTCTCAAGCGAGTTCCTTCAAGTATCAGAACAATTTGTATTTTTTGCCGAACAATTTTTACAAAGTAAATCAGTCGAACTTTAGTAATTCGAATCAGAGTTTTCCAATGATTGTGTCCATGGGTCAAAAAAATCGAAATAGTCGCATTGAAAATTTTTGATAGCAACATTGTTTGTATTTTTTTTTTTTTTTTTTTTT
>QEOQ01000710.1:258131-302542 GCA_010279815.1 Brachionus plicatilis
TTTCTTTAATTAGATTTTTTTTAATAAAATATCTGCTAGTTTACTAATTTAGATACTTTTTTATTAGAATAGAGTTTTTTTATTAAAATAGCTTATAAATAACAATTTAGCTTATGTTTTAATAAATTAGAGGTAAATTGTTATATCTTAGAGGTACTTTTTAATATTTTAGAGGTTAGTCAAAAACATATGCCTTTAAAAAATACTAGAAGTTTATTGATTTAATACCTAAAAATTATGATAACTAAAAAAATATATATTGACACTAAGAAAAATAAACTCCATTTTTTAAGATTAAATTTTTGATCTAAAAATTACCTGGTTGAACAACTTGATCGATAGGCTGTCCAGTTACATGAGACAAATAACCCATATAACTGAATATGACAAAACCAGCAAAAACCGAAGTAAGACAATTACTAAAGGAAACAACTATAGCGTCTCTCATTATATTTGTTTGAAATTTGTTATAGGATGCGAGTGATGTTAGACCTCCGTATGCAATACTTAAAGATCATTGACAAAAAATTAAAAAGAAAAATTCTGACAGGCATTGTGGAGTTGTGAAAAAATTTAAATCTATTTTAATTAAATTTTGATTAAAGAAAAATCTATTTTAATTACAGTATTGATTTGACATCACGTTTTTGGCAAACTTATGTAAAAAATAGTAATTTATGCATTTTTACGTAAATTTACAAAATAAAATTTACGAAATTTATCTGAAAAATTCGAAAATTTACGTAAAATTACATAAATTATTCCATTTTTCGTAATTTTACGTAATTTTCTGTATAAATTTCCAGACACATCATGTCAAATAAATACTGTAGTTTAATGAATTTTCGGGAAGACAAAATATTAATACCGAAAGCTTTAGAAGAAGTTTTTCAATAAACTAATAATCAGAGTTGTTTAAAAAACAAAAATCTCAAATCAAGTCCGGACTTAGACTTTTTTTTTAATGATTTGGGCTTTTTTTTAGGACTTTTAAACAACTCTGTTAGTAATTTAACTATAAGAATTAATCAGTCAAAACAAGATTTTTTATTTAATCACAACTTCATAATTTTGTACTTTTTTTTAATTACCTAAGAGAAAAAAATATTTGTGCTAAAGAAAAAATAATTAAAAAAACAATGGATAAAATTTTTAAATTTATGTTACACGCGGCATCAGTCCAAACATTTATGTCAGATAATTTTGAAAAATCTGGCTTTATATAAAACTCAATACCCTTAGCGGCACCAGGTAGAATCCAGCCTCTGATTCCGAGGATTAGCAAGACAACATATGGAAATGATGCGGTAAAATAAACAATTTTTCCCGATATCTTAAAATAAAAAGTTAAAATTAAAAATTTTTTTTTCAATTTTTAATTACAGCTATTCCTTTGACAACCATGCACCAAGATAAAATCCAAGCAACTATTAAAGCCACTATCAGCTGCCAAACAATGGTTCCAGATTCATCAATGCCAGAACTTTTCATCAGTATGACATTGCTTTTAGACCATTTTAGATAGAAATACTAATTATTTTTAATATGATTAATACTTCCAATAATCTTGAGAAGGAAATGATGGATTCCACCATCCGACCAAATCCAAGTTACTTTGATTAGTACTGCAATTTGCTATTGAACCAGTCAAAGATGTGATATTAAAACACTGGCCATTATCGCATCTTAAAGTGCTGTTTGAATCATCACATGTGACAAGACGAAAATTTTGCTGACTGTAATCATCGACACAATCTATTTGAAAAAAAAAATCAAGCAACAATATTTATACTTAAAACATTTTACTTGGACTTGACCATGCAGGATTACACTCTTGCCATGGCAATTTAGATGTCAATGATACCACCAAATAGTAAAGTGAATAAGCGATAATCATATTGTAGTATAAAACAAGATAAAAGTTGACAATATTCATTGACAAGCCAATGCCTCTGAATATTGGAACCATCTTCCAGCTGGTTAAGGGACCTTTTCAGAAGTAAAATTTTGAGTGCTAAAAAAATTTTACCTATCTCACCATTAGATGTAAATTGACCTTTACAAATAAAAAAAATTATTTGGCGAAAATTTTTGGTTTAGTTCTTACCGACTCCAAGTTCCAAAAATACCAATGGAATTCCAACTAAAAGCATAAATATAAAGTATGGTATAAAAAAAACTCCACCACCATTTCGATAACAAAGATAAGGAAATCTGAAATTTTTTTTTTAATATTTTATGTCATATTTATTTTCGAAAGTCTCAAATAAATACCTCCATACATTACCAAGTCCAACTAAATTAAATTTAAAATAATCAAACGTAATTTAAAAATTATTTGAAAATTAAACTCTCAAAATTTTTCACCTGCATATCCCAAAGCTGATAAAAAGAAATCAAATTTTCCACTCCATGTCTCACGGTTTACATGTTGACTTTCACTTTTATTTTCTTGACCATCAGTATTCTCAGAAATCATTATCTTTTTTAGTCTTAAGCTCAATTTTATTTTTTTTTCGAATATAAATAATCAAAGCAAAATTAGAAAAATAAATTTTATAAATCAAATATTGTTTGAATTTTTTCTTTAAGAAAACCTAGAATTCCATAATTCCAGATTTACTCTTTATCCAAGTTTAAAATGATCTCAGTCTCATAAAAAAATTTGATATTCAGTTTTTATGTATTCTGAGTACATATTAAAAAACAAAAATTACCTAATATTTATTTTTATAGAAATTTTTTAAGTTTTTTAGATACATTTAAATAAATAAATATAATTTTAAATTTGTTTGGAGACCTTAATTGTTATTGACAAACCAAAATTCTAATTTAAATGTTTTTTTAAAGTGATTTTATGATCCATGAATCAAAGTATTCTTGGAGTCCTATCACTAAAATCCTGTTCAAGTCACAAAATAACGAGTTAAACAATCATTTTAAAGCTAACGTCGGTCTTAACGACCTCGAATTAATTTTTTTTTAGAATTTTTTTATTGCTTCAAAAAATTCTGAAATCCAAATTAAATCTTAATTTAAGATGGTGTAATTTAGAGACAGGTAAATTTCAAATTAATTCATTTTTTTTTCAATTTTTATTTTCAAAAGTTATAAAATAAACTTATAAATAATTTTAAATTCCAAAACTAAAACTCTAGTCTATTTCTTTTAATTAAAATAGAAATTAAATTTATTAAAACCAACAAAAAAATTTTAAATTTCTAAATCGCTAATTTTAAATGTGTTTAATTAATAGTCTGAATTAATTAAAATCGAGATTCTTCATTTTAACATTAAAAAATAAAAAAAAATAACCCAAATTTATAAACTTGTTATTGAATCTTACAATATGTTCAAAAGCCCTTTTTGGCTTCTAACTTTCGAAATCTGGTTTAATCAGATATGAAAAAGGCTACTAAAAGTTTATCAAAATTAAATTAAAAAATTAATTAATGCTTTGACTGAAACTATTTTATCGATGAATAAATCATCGACCACTAGGTAAAGCTGTTCCAGCCAAAGTTAACAAGGTCATGATTTCTTGGAGTACATGGGACCATAAAGTAAAAGTATAATCATCTAAGTTGATACTTGAATATTTAATTGCAAAAACTCGACATCCTTTGTACCACCACTTGAAGTTGAATTGTATTTTTAAATATAATATAATATCCCAAATGTACTATTTTCTGAGTTTTGCAGATTCAGTATATTGATGATACAAAGAATGTTAGTTGCTACAATTTACAGAACATGTTTTGATATTTCAGAACTTAAGTTTTGGAATTTTTGATATTTTGTTTTTGTTTTTTGTACCAAATTTCACAATGCCTATAATTCATTTAAAAAAGTCTGAGTTTTAGATTTGATTAATCAATTGATGCATTATATTAGTTAAATAATTTTCCTATTTGGGTATTAAAATTTCTAATTCATAAGAATATTGAATGGTCAAATCATTAAAAATTAAAATAAAATTTTATTGTAAAATATTTGCTTTATTAACTTAATTTTACTTAAAAAAAAGAATTTTATATTTTTTTTTGTTTTTTATGTTATTAAAAATCCATTTTTTTTGGTCTTTTTCAATTTATGAAAAATAAAAAAATTTTTAAAATCAATTTTAAGCAAAATTTCATAAGTTTATGTCAATTTATCAAAAATCCCTGTATCAAAGCAGAACTGTATTTAATAACAAAATCCCTGGTGTTATAACTGCTCAGAGTACGTTCCAATCGTTCATTTTCAATTTGAATTTTTCGGATCCACAAAATTAGATAACAGAAAAAGCTTCGAATGCACAAACGAAAATAACAGGTCAAACTTTCGCATAATCATTAAAAATTTCAATAGAAAGCGGCGCTGTTAATTTCACATACATATTAAACAAAAATTCTTCATTTTTTGATAAATTAAAATTAGAGCTAATTAAAAAATTATTTTTTTTTAGTAAATCAAATCAATAATTAATTAAAATCTTATTGATATTTTGTTTTTTCTTTTTCTACCTTAGGAATATTATTTAATGCAAAAAAGGTGCAACAAAGCACGTGCAATTGTTACAGTATTTTAAATTAAAATTCAAAAAATTCAGATTTGTGAGTTATGGTTCCAAGTTAAAAATTAGAATAAAAAACTATTCAATTAAATAAAATAATTAAAAATAGTTTAAAAAACTACACAAACTTTTTTTCTTAGAAAACTTCTAAGATCTAAGATTTCTAAGAACTAAGAATTTTCTTAACGTAAGTAAAAAACTCGATAAAAATTTTGGTACAGGGTTAAAATTAAGAATTTTGAATTAAGTGCGTAATTAAAAATTATTTTTTAGAATAGTTTTTTAAATATGATTAGAAATAGATAAAAAAATACTAATGAAGTTTATTTTTAAATTAAAAAGTTTTTATTTAGTCATTAGATTCTCTTTTTTAAGAGTTCTTCTTGAGTCTTAGCAACTTTGTCTTAATGACTTGCGTCAATTCTTAAATAATTTACGTAAGGTGCGTTCCGTACATGCATATTTTTTAGCTAATAATCAGTTAATCAAATTATTAATTGATTATTAAATTAACATGTTTCATCATAGAAGAAAACTTAAAAAAAATATATTTAATGAGCCAAAGATTAATTTACGAAATTTAAAATATTTGTGGTGACATCATTTGATTTAAAAAAAAGCGAAGTGGTAGAATTACAGTATTTTTTAGAAATTGATAATATTGCATTGAAAAAGTTTGAAAACTTAAAAATCGTTTTTAAAAGATTCAGAAATAGTTTTTAAATGTTTTTTTAATAACGTTTGTTTAATGTAAAAAAAATCAAAAGGTTCTTATAAATTTTTCTAAAATCTTAATAATAAATTTAATTTTGAATATTTCTTTGAAAATGAGCATGATTCGAATAAAGAATTAAAAATTAAAAATTAATTAAAAATAAAGAATTTTTTTAGTTTTTTTGTTTTTTTATTTATAATTTTGAAAAACTTTATTTAAAGAATCTTGATAATATGTTATTGCATTATTGAAGTCTCTAGCTAGATCTTGTTTGATCAGGATAAAAGTCTTAGTTTTTTTAAGAAAGATTTATAGAGGATCTTAAAATATTTTTTAATTTTAGTTTTTTTCTGGATCCTGAACAAGATTCTTGATCTAAATATAGTGTAAACTCACAAAATTTTAATTCTTGATTAAAACTTCAAATCATCTAAAAATAAATCACCTATATTCTATTCTTTGACTTGACTTTAAAAGATCTTGAAAGATTTCTGGGCAGTATAAGGAGATCCGTGATTTTTTATAAGGATGTACTTGATGTACGGAATAATAAATTTAACCAATTTAAAAATAATAATAATAAATAATCAATTTTTTGAATATCCGAGCTTATTTTTAATTGAATAAAAATTCATTCATTTGATCCAAATGAATTTTTACTACAATTAGTCTTGAGATGGAAATATCGGATTCCATTTTGTTAATTACTTAATTTTTTCATATTCAAGGCCAGTCAAAGTTTAATAAAATTTAAATGAAAAAAAGTTAAATAAATAAAAATAATATGTATTTTGAGTTTTTAAAAAATAAAAATTTGAATGAATAGGTTATTTTTTTTAAATTAAAAGGGTAGATAGTTATTTTAATTAATACCGGGCATGCTTCCGTTTTTTGATAAAACGTTTTTTAACGAAAAAATTTAACATTTTTAAAAAACAATAAATTTTTTTAAAAAATTTAATTTTAGATCATTTTGTACAATTTTATACCTGAAAAACCATAATTTTAAAACAGTTATCATCGTTTTTTTTTCACTTTTTTTGACCGACATTTAAAAATTAAAAATTTTAATACCGTTAACTATTTATTTTTATCTGATTAAATCAGTATTTGTAATAAGAAATTTGAATTTCAAACAGTTTAAATTCTATTGACTTATAATATTACAATTAACTAATTTTTTAAATTCCCAACAAATTTAATACCGTAAACTCGTGTTCACGACTCTAAAAGTAAAACCCAAATCCAACCATTTTTCTTTTGGAGTTGATTACATCGTTTCTATGTTATAACAATTAAAATTTAATTCGCTAGAAAATTTCGTTCATTAAAATAAATAATAAAAATAATAATAATAATAATAAAACACCATGAATATGGGATATTTTCTAAAAATAAAGTCCAAATTTAACTTTTACTTTTACCAAAAAATTGTCTTTGCTCTCATAAAAAAAATTAAAAATTAAAAAAATTGTAGAGTAAAGTTCAAAAATAGATAAAAAGTCAAATTTAAGTTTTTAAAAGTTAAATTTGTACTTTATTATTACGGTATTTTCTAGCAAATTAAATTTTAATTGTTATAACATAGAAACGATGTAATCAACTCTAAAAGAAAAATGGTTGGATTTGGGTTTTACTCTTAGAGTCGTGAACACGAGTTTACGGTTAAAAATGAACAAATTTATTAAACCAAAAATTAATTAACAAAATATTTGTTATCAGAAAAAAAAATAAACCGAATTTTTTTTGTTAACATTTATCAGAAAATTTAATTAATTAATAAACAAGTAATTTATTTTTCAATTTTTCAAATTTGGTTTTAAATAATATTTTAGCATATTTTTAAAGAATTTTAATAACCATATGGCCAAATAAAAGAAATTTTTTTAAATTGAATCTAGTGAAACTATAATGTTTCATATTGTTCCATCATCAAAGTTTAAAAAAGCTTGATTTTTTAATAAAAATTATTCTAAAAAAATTTTATTTTTGTAAATTTTGGAACCAAAATTGTTCCATTTTTAGAAAGATAATTATCGATTGTTTGTTTTTTAACCTCATATGATTAAGCACAATCATCAAGTTAAAATAAACATTGTTCTAGAATTTTCTGTGATTCTGTTTTTCTATTAGTTTCTTCTTATAGAATATTTTCCTGCTCATTTTAACATTTTTTTAACACTAGAAAGTCCCATTTTTTTTAAAACGTTATAGCCCGATCGGGTCAATTTGACCCGAAAATCATTTTATTGATTGTTTGGTCAAAAATAGTCAAATGGACTTAATTTTTTTTAAATATTTTAAATTTAAAAAATGAAAAAATAGTTTCAAGTTTCATTTTTAATTTGATGAAAAAATTTAAAATTATCTTATTACTAATATTTATTGTTTAATTAAAAGGTTTAATTGTCAGAATGGCCAAAGCAGAAATTCGTTTCAGCTTTTTATAATAATTTTTTTACTATCTTTTTTTACTAACCTAATATCGTGTCAATTTGAACCGCCGGCCTATCAAGTGTTAAATTAGTAATAAAATTTTCAGTTTCAATTGAACATCGATAAGTCAGCAGGAATTGACCAAGTTAGCACACATGCTCTGAAGATGTGTTCCGAGTCGATGTCAGGGCCTCTCTCGCTCATCTTTAATCAGTCCTTGATCACGTCAAAAGTTCCTACCGATTGGAAAATAGCTATTGGTCGCCAATTTATAAAAAGGCTAGTAGAACAATCGGAAGTAATTGTCGCCCGATCTCCCTGACATCTGTCCCATGTAAAGTCTTGGAGTCGTTCATAAAGGACTACATTGTAATGCATATCGAGAAGAACAATCTAATAACGGATAAACAGCATGGCTTCAAGAATCACAAAGCTTGCATTAACAATCATAAAACTTAAAACGAGAAAAACAATTACTGAGTTTCACGACGCTTGCTCAGAATTAGAAAAATTGAATTTAAGACAAGTAGAAACACACTCAGCACTCAATAAAAGAAAAAGCTTCAAATTTAAATAAATAAGTCTAGAGATTCGTGAAAGCAACTTAAATTTTATTGATGTATTCAAAATGATATCTGTCGACATCCTTGATTTCAAAGAATCACTAAATGGTAAAATTTTGAGAAGATAAATCTTTAGCTAATTTTTTATTTTTTATAGAACTTCCAGCAAATTTTTCATCAGAAATTACACGATGAATTAACCACAATTAATAGTAATTACGATTCAGGAGACGAAATTGATAATAGTAATGAACAGCCCAACGTAGAGGGAACAAATTTAAGTAAAAAAAATGAGAATAACCAACGTATTTTCGACGAAAATATAAGAGCTGCTGAGATAAATAATGTTAAATTGCTCCCTCGCCGTGGGAGAACGGCAAACGACGTTCGCGGAGTGAAAATAAAACAAAAAAAAATAAAAATAACACTATAAAACAAAAAAACAATAATAAAAACAAAAAAAAAATTATAATAAAGACAAAAACAAAAATAAAACAGTAAATTAAAGTAAAAACATAATATTGAGGTCCCTCCGTGGTTTGGTTTGTGGGTCCCCTTGAGCCCCGAGCTCTTGCCATCGTTGCGGAGAGACCTAGGCCTCTACCTGGCCCAATTTCCGCTCCGAGCAGGGTATCCAGGCGGACAATGATTTGGGAGTCGGGGCATCGGTCTCCACAACAGGTCTGGGGATTCCCAGACCGATGACCGATGTTTTCTCCGATCCGGTAGCCAGATCAGTCTTCCTGGTTGTGGTTTCCTTGGGTTCGGATTCTCCAGTCCAGTTCAATTCCGTGGGTTTGGGGGTGTAGTCCAGTGGTACCCAACAGGTGATGTAGTTTTCCCGACCGCAGGCCATAGCTGCCCATCGAAGGGAGTGGTCCGGATCATCTGCATGAGCAATTTGTTCTCCTGGATTTTTTTCAT
Source organism: Brachionus plicatilis (assembly GCA_010279815.1). Lineage (NCBI taxonomy): Eukaryota > Metazoa > Rotifera > Eurotatoria > Ploima > Brachionidae > Brachionus > Brachionus plicatilis. The sequence continues at coordinate 267,328 of QEOQ01000710.1, forward strand.
TGTTATGAACAGTAGTGTGACGGGCCGCCTTTCAACAATGCGGCATCTGAGAAGTCCATCACGTTGTGACCACCATTTTCTCAAATCCATTCCTCCACCGCACTGCGGGTGACGTTGCGCATTGTAGGTCTGGGTTCGGCCCGGACTTCAGGCACTTGCTGTTCTGAGCAGAGTTGTTGCGTCATTTATTAAATTGAAAGTTTGAAATTTAAATTTTCTTTTCTCTTTTTTTGAGAGCAAAACTTTCCTACAAAAAGTTTTTTTTTTTTTTTTTTTTTAAATTATAAAAATTTTAAAAATTTTCTCCTAGCAATTAGATATATTGTGACCGATCTGGTGGCCTCCTAGATCTTTTGGGACGCACGTTTTCTGTCTTCTGGTTAATCCCCGTTCAACCCGTTTTGAGCAACATTCACTTGCCTTCGCAAATAGTGGTTCGGTTCAAAAACGGAGGTATTCGGATCCAATTCGGGACGGTTTTCTGGCTGATTGTTGTCTTCATTCAGATCTAGAAAATCTGGATCCATCCAGTAACTCTCTTGGTTAGTTTCAGCAGCGCTGCTATGTTCCTCGTCTGTTTCGGTAACTTGACTTTCAGCGTCTGGCGACCATTCGGCTTGGGCATCACCCGAACTGTTCATTGATACCTCGATAATTGATTTATAGCAGGTATTACTGGGGGGTTTAAAACACCTTTTTAACCTATTTGCGTGGACCAACTGTTTCTTCTGGTTAGCGTCTGCCCGGACCAGGTAATTATTCTCACTTAGGACTTCGACAACGGTGAAAGGCCCTTTCCATTTATGGCTAAGTTTCTTTGACACACCCTTTTTGTTCGCTTGTTTTGGCAAGTGTATTCGATCCCCGAGGGCGTAGCCAAAAGGCCTTACAATTCGGTCCGCGTATAATTTAAATTTACTCACTTTGACGTCTGCATTTTGGGCTACGGTCTCATAACATCTGAGCAGATCGGCTCGGACTTTGCTTGCATATGACAGTACATCTATATTCAAATATTCAAATCCAGGTCTGGGGCAGGAAACAACAGATCCACGGGTAACTTTGGTTTTCGACCAAAGATAACTTCAAACAGTGTTAAGCCCGTCGTATGGTGCACCGCGGTGTTATAGGCAAACGCTTACTTAGATAGGTATTTGTCCCAATCCTTTTGTGAGTCGGCTACATAACACGCCAACATTTGTTCCAACGTGCAGTTGAATCTTTCGGTTTTCCCATCACATTGAGGATGGTACGCAGATGTCCGGAGTCTTTGGATGTCTAGTAATTCATAAAGCTGATTCATCAGTTCCGATTAGAAATTGGTTCCTCAGTCCGACAGCGCAGCTTCGGGTACAACATGCCGGCAGATAAATTGAATCAAACAATCCGCCACTTCTTCCGCTTTTTGCAACTTTAGCGGAAACAACTCGACAAATTTTGAAAAATGGCAGACAATCACCAAGATGTAAAGAGAATCGCCTTCTGTCCGTAGTAGCAAACCTCATATGTCCCATGTTATTAAACGAAACGGTCTGCTAAACCTAATCGGAACTATGGGCTACTTGGTATAACTTTTTGGGGCTTTTACTAATGTGCATTGATCGCATTGCTGAATATACTCTGTTACATCCTTTAGGTATTTAGGCCAGTAGAACCTATGTCTGATTCTGTCGGTTGTTTTATCTACCCCAAGGTGTCCACTGAACGGATCGTTATGAACTTTCTTTAGGACTTCTGTTCGATCCTCTCGTTTCGAACCTACTCAGACAATTGTCGTCCAAAAAGGTTGCAAGACAATTCCGCAGATCAGCTTCTAATATCCTGTTGTTTTCAACAAATAATTTGAATCGATTCCACCGGGCTCAGGGGGTTTTTCCACCCGACTTTAAAAAAGATTATAAGTTGAGTGAGAAACAATAGTGGAAAAAACAAATAAGTGTGAAAAAAAGAAGAGAATTTTTATTTTGAATTTATTAATGAAAAATCTATTGGTTAATACTATCCAATCATATTTAGAAAAAAAAAATAAAATTTAAAAAAGTTAATTATGAAAAAATAAGGTTTAATTATCTTATTAAAGCAAATTGAATAAAGTACGTATTTGCGATATTCATTCATGTCCCTGCAAGGAAATCAAAAGACTTAGACTTCAACTTTAAAGATTTTATTTGAGCAATCTTACATAAAAATACCACACAATCATAATCATTACGTTGCAAGGGCATTTCAAATTCTTACATTGATATAAACGGATATCAACAGCTGAAAATTGAGGATCCCCATTGTGTTCAAAATTACTTGACTTAATTTCCGTATTCAATCCAGTTGTTTATAAACTTGCTTTGCAGTCATATTTGTATTGATGAGGACATTTCCAATATATCGATCCATTCTCTCTTACAGACCACTTGATGAAGATATCATCTTTGATACGAATTGCTTTGTTTCCATGAGAAGTAAGTATTAATTCTATTTTCATTTTGCTTTATTTTTTACATTTTAAGTTTTTGTTTTATTTTAATATAACTAATAATTATTTAATTAGTTTTAATCACTTAATTGATAAGTGTTCGCTCATTTAATTAAGAAATATGTTCATTATTTTAATTATTTTTATTTAATTGAGTATCTTATCAATAACTCATTGATTGCAATAATTAGAATTTGATTTTAGAAATTTGAATTCATACATAATTTTTAAACTTAACAAGTCTTAATCCTTTCGCAAGAGCAAGGGATTAATATTAAATGAGGTAACGCTGAATTTTTAATGAACTTTTTTTCCTATCCATTAAAGTTACGCAAATTTTATTATGGGAGGGTGTTAATCCGATAGTGGAAAAACCCACCATAACCGAATCCACAACGTGCGAATATCCTGCTTCAGGGTAAAAATTGTCTGCTTAATTGACCATTCTCTAGACGGCGTCGTTTCGTTTGTTGTAATTGTATAGCAATTGTTCGTTGTTCTTCCCTCTCCCGGGTGTCTCCTTTAGCATTTTCTTGTGATTCTTTGATATATGTGTCAAACAGTCCATAATTTTTAAGAGGGTTAACTGGCGTGTCCCAACTTGCATCTCGCCTTCTATATTTTGGGAAAACCACATTGTCCTCTAATGATTCATTAAACATAGGCTCCCGCCACGAATCCCCGAAAGCATTGTGCGTTTTGGTCGGCTCTAACAAAGATTTTAAACCATGATGTTCCTGTTCAGAACTGCAGTACAAATTTCGGCCTGTATTAGGAAAAGAACGTCCCCGACTATTCCCACTGAAACCTATTTGATCATCGTTTCGCCATTTGTGTGTTGGTTCGGATTTGATCGCTGACTTTTCCAAATAATCTTGGCGAACTTTTTCCGGAGTCCCGTTGAGCAACTCATTTGAGTTGGCGAATTGAAGACCAGCATTTGACTTCTTTTTCTGACTAGTCCAGAGATTTGTGATAACTTTAAAAGCACTAGCTAAAGCAATTATAGTTAAAGACAGCACAGCTATGCTAAAACACAACTGTACGAACAAAAACACGTGTTCACATAACATTGTGTTCTAAATTTTTTTCTTGTAAGCTTAACTGCTGCTACCAATTTAATAGCATGCGATATTTAAAAAATTGAGAGAGAGAGCGAGAGGAAAATAAAAAAACTTTCTTCTCTATTTCTTTGTTAATTTCAAAACTTTATAAAAAAAATATATGGAGATCCAGCAAGGCCCCAGAAGACCGGAGTCTGCTGGAGAGGGTGTTAGATAACTAAATCAGAATTTTCCAACTTTCTAAACAAAATCGAACTCTACAATTCAATTTTTTCAATTGATTTTTTTCTAAATATTAATAAGTTTGAGGAAAAAATAGATATTTTTTCATTACAAAATTTTTTTGATTCAAATCTGATCCAATCAGATATATTAAAATGTTTGAATTCGTTGTTAAAATCTAATTTTAAATATAAAAAAGCTGTTATTTTTAGCATTGGTAAAAAAATATCATCATGTTCCATTTTATCTAAATTTTGTCCATATTGTTATACTGAATTCTATTTTAGTTATTTTGTGAAAGATAATAAGAGATATTTTTACAATAATTACGATTGAAGTTACTAAATACATTTTTCTAAAAAAAATGTATTTGAAATCCAAGTAATTGACCAACAAACTTCTGATCTTTTTTTCAAACAAACATCATTTAGCCCCCTTTGTAAAGCATTTAAAATTTTTTACCTAAAATCTAATATTGAAAGAAATAAGCTGATAGAACATCGCATCACAGAGATCTGGTTTTACCATATGTTTCTTTAGTTTCTTCAAAATGAGATGAAACTTAATTTAGAAAAATTTGAATCACCAGTCATCCAAAACTTAAGTAAATCATTATTATATTATAGGAAATTCCTTTTTCAGAATTTTGTTAATAAATAGAAAAATCACCATCACGATTACCGAATAAAACAAGAAATTTGTTCAAAATTAAAAATAAAGATGGAAATTTTAAATGGGGTCTACTTGACCAACATACTATCAAAGCTTTTTAACATGCTAGCCAAGCTTTTCAGCATACCCATTTTTCATCCAAGCATACTATACTTTTTAACACACTTATTGCTGAAAAACATACCTATCTTTTAAAAGCAATCAAAAAACTGTTTAACATACTTAACTTTTGAAATAAAAAAAATCTATTTTATATATTTACATTAGAAAAGAAATATTAAATTTTAGTCAAATTAAATAAATACAGCTAATTCTCTTTTATGTTCGCTTAGGTTCGACAATTTAATGTCGGAATAATGAAAATGCTGGAAACTTGATAATCAGGAATTGAGAAAAAAATAAAAAATGTCGGACATCAGAATATTTTACAAAATTGATTTATTTATAAAGCCATTTTTTTAGTGAAAATCACCAAAAAAAATTGCGTGTTAAGAAAATCAAATTTTTATAATTTTTTTTTAAAAAGTTTATCTTTCGCATGTCAAATGTCTTTTTTTTGATTTCTCTTAATATATTTAAAGTCTTTTGACTAGAAATATTCATTAATTAGATATAGCTTCCTTGTTGTCAATTGATAATATATTATCAACACTAACTGTATCTTTTTAATTTGTCATGATTGCAGAAAAATTTTAAAATTTTAATTAATAAATTAATTTCGGATAATGGAAATAATTTCTTATGTAAATTAAAGGGAAATTCGAATTCCGGAAATTCCAGGCTTGACTGAAGAAAGATTTACATTTTTACCATAAGTATGTTAATCAGTTTTTAGTATATTATTAAGGTATTTCGTATGTTAATAATGCAAGTATGCTGGGATGAAAAATGGGTATGCTGAAAAAATTGGCTAGTATGTTTAAAAGTTTTATCGGTATGCTAAAACAACAATCCCTTTTAAATGTAATAGACTAAAATGAATGTTTTCTGGGTTTCAAATGAAATCTCAAGAGTTTGATCCAATTTTGACTGGATGCATTAAACACCTGAAAGGGGAAGCTATTTTTGCAATGAGCATATAAAATTAAAAAGTAAAGTTTATTTCAAGATTAATAATGAAATGATATCATATGATACTATAATATTAACCAAATAAAATCAGGATTCTCATCTTTTACCGAAAAAAAAAGAATACATGATTGTTTTTTAACACATGATGAAAATTACCTTTTTTTAACTGAAGTTGAAAATGGAAAATTTTTATGGCTGGAAAGAAATAAAATTGGAGAGCAAAAAATTGAAAATTTTTTTTGCTTAAAAAATTCTAACACTGATAGTAGTGATTTTACATCTGAGACCCTAAAATCAAGAGCTTTATGTGAGTATAAAGCACGAACAAGAGGAATCGCCATCTCATTATTAAATTGTGGACTTGTGAATGGATATAGGGAATTTTTTGGCTCAGAAAGCTGTTCATAGATTAAAATATTTTATTTAATTTTCATCGAAAATTTTGAAAACGAAATTCCAAAATTCTTAATATATGATGATGGATGTCATTTGAAAAAATGATTGACTCAAGAAAATTGTGGCAAAAGAGTACTCGATCAAAAGTTTTTAGAAATTTGAAAATAGCTAAGGACAAATTTCATTTCGGAAATCACAACGATCGCTGGTGTAAAATAAACATGAATCCTGACAAATATAGAGAGCTGAATTACTTAAATACTGTTATATGTGAAGAAATAAATTTTTGGTTGAGTGGTTATAAATTCAAATTAAAACACATGAATTTGGAGCATTTTCATTTTTTTATTTATTGTATGGTGAATATTTATAACAAAGAAAAATTGTAAAAAAATAAAAAAATAAAAAATAAGTTTTTTTATTAATTGTTTGCTGAATAGTTATAACAAAGAGAAATTAAAAATAAATAAAAATAAATAAGTAAATTATCCTTTATAATAACTTTAATAACAAAATAAGCAAAATGAACTAAATGCAAGTGAACATAGCTACAGGAATTCTCAGCCAGTTGAAAAGATTCTTTAGATATTGGATTATAGATACCTGCAGGACCCTCTAGTGTGTCTACGTACCCCACATGAAATATGTCGCTGTTGTGTGCCCCCGGTTCACTATTCCAACCTTGACCAGCCAGAGGTATCAGAGGTCATGCAAGATGACTGCACGGCCAGGCTTCAACCAAATGTCTACAAAGGGCAAACACATTAACCAACAGGATATTCAACGAGTTAGGTATGGAAATTATTTTTTTGTATTATCGTGTTAGCGCATGGTGATCATGTGATCATCACAAACTAACCGAAACATCTAGATCGCTCTAGAAGCCCACCCCACTCTCGACACGCATACACTTACAGCTTTTTAGATTTATGGGATTATTGAAGATAATAAAGAAAAAGAAAGAAAAGAGTTTTGGCTTAACCCCTTTTATTGAGTTAAGCTAAGATACTTCATTTTATTAAATACAATTATTCAACAATTCTAAAATTATTAATTTCAATTAATTTTTCAACTCTAGTTCATAATTCGATTATTCGATTATTCGTTTATTCAGCTTTCAAGGCAAATAATTCAAAATAAATTTATTAAGATCTCTCTTTGCGTCTAATTAACCGGATTCCCTAAACCGGGGCTGCGCCCCAGACCCCATTCAATCCCCCAGTTTGTTTAAAGAAAATTAACCTTTAAATTTACCATAAGGGTTAATTTTCTTTAACTAAAAATTCTACCGGAAATTATTTGAAAATTTAACAATCATTTAATAGTCGAATAATCGAATAGTCCTAGAGTAGAATAATCGAATAATCGAATAATTGGTATATATCGAATTTTGTCCATGACTAGAAATCTAATCATATTTTCAGATTCGATAAAGACGGAAATTTAGTTTTGATGAAAAAAAAATTAAAAATGACAAAAAAATCAGGGCGTATTGTCGCAAGTATTGTTTTTTCGATTTTTAATATTATTTATTTTAAAAAAATTTCATTTTTCAGTAGATATTTTTTTGCTCTTTTAGAAAATATAATCAGCTTTTGGATGTATTTTGAAAGTTATGAGGACGTTTAAGGGTGTTAGATGTTGTTTTTTTTCATTCGAAATCTAAGGTGGTGATATTTTTTTTTGATAGTAATGGGTGTACAGTAAATTTACATAATTAGGAAAAAATGTATCAAAAAAATTTGAGTTTCCGTTAAAATTTTAGTGATTTACGTCCGGTGTTTTTTTTACACAATCTTTATAGGTGTAGATAGTAAGATCGATGATAAAATTTTATTAAAGAAATAAAAAGAAAAGCATTTTCTTTGCTATTTTAAATTTTATTTCGAATTTATGATCATTTAGAGCTTTTAAATTAATTTTCAGATTATCTCTAAGTCCTTTAAATTTAGAAAAAAAAAATATTATTGACCTAACTTAAATTTTTGAGTTTTGCACTTTAACCGTTTTCAATTATTTAAAAGGCGACATAAAATTAAATTTTTTATTTTTTGATTTTTAATAACGAAATTTTAAGATCGATTTTGATAAAAAAAAACTCAATTCTTTCTTATTTTTCTCCGTTTAATTTAAAAATTTAATTTTACATAATTTTCCAAGATTTTTAAAAAAATCTTGCAACTCTTTTAATTTTTTTTCTAGAAGTATTCATAAGTTTCCAAAAGCTAGTAAAATATTACGGCTCTTCGAAAATAAGTTATTTTATTCTATTTTTCAAGCAAAGCATCTATCCAAAAATAAATGTTTTTTAAATATTTTTATGTGTACAAAATAATACAGCTAACCTTTTCACATTTTTTTGCAAAATTATTTTATTTAACTGAGTTTTTTTAAACCCAAATTTAAAAAAAATCTTAACTTTTCTCTTAAATTTTTCATTAAAAATAACCCATAATTCCGCTTAATAAGCTTAGTCTTTTATGCTTTATATTTCTTGAATAGACAATACTCAACGAAACAACAGATGTTTTATTGCTATTTTATTAAATTTAAAATTTTGAAAAGAAATCTAAATTTTAAGACTGATCGAGTTTAAAGCCTTGTAGATTATTAAAAGATTATGTAAAAAAAATCGGATATGATTGTTTTGTTTCTTATTAGCATTTTATACTTGGCTTTTTAAAGAAATATTTTAATATTTTGAACTCAAAGAAATTCTGTCCAAAGCATCTTTAAATGAGTAAAATAAAAAATTGAATATTGTTCTTTTTCTTAATTATTGTTAAACAGTGAGAGATAATTTTTTCTTAAAGTTTCATACATATAATATAATGAAAGGATTAAATTTAAATTGGCTTTATATATATTGTTTTTTGTCTCCTTTGAAGTAAAAAAATAATTTTGATTATCAAGAATAATTTCAAAAAAAATTGAAATGCAAAAAATCATCAATGTTATTGCCGTTTGGTTTTTAAATTTTTTTAATTCTATAATTTAAAATTTTAATTATAAATTTATAGAAATGAATAGTAATTTAAGTGGTTTTTTTTTTGACTAAAAAGAAAAAAGCATTCAAAATAAATTTTGAACAATACATTAGAAAAGAATGGCTTTAAATTGCTCCAAATATTAAAAATACATTGTTTCATAATTCTGAATTAATGAATAAATAATATTTTATAAATTTTATTTTTTTGTACTTTTTTTTTTAAATTATGTAATTTCTCGTTTATTTTGCTATTTATTTTTCTTTCTTACTGTCTTTTCTTGTAACAAATAAAGCTAAGCATTGTGTTTTTATTTAAATTTTTGGTGCAAAGAAAAACATGAAGCCATTTTTATACTTTTCCGACTTAACGTTAGAGAAAACGAGAATTTAAAGGTTTTATTCTTGAAAAAATTCTATTTAAAAATTAAAACAAAAGATTAAAAATTATTGAATTGACGAAATTTATTTTTCCTAATTTCTAATTCTTCGATGTAAACAGAAACAGCATTTTCAATGAATGCAAAATAAATAAAATTTAATGAATGAACCAAAAAAAAGGTAAATTATATTGTAACAAAATTTGCCAATAATCATCAAAATAAAAATTATTCACGTTTAAATCAGAACTTAAATAAATTTGGTTATTCCTTAAAATCATAATTTTTTTTTGGGTGTTTATTTTTTCAAATTCAAAAACTGCAATTTAACTTTAATTTTAGATAAATGAAATTTTGTTTTTTTGTAATGGATTGCACGAAAATACAAGAAAAATGCTAAGAAAAATTTTCAAAATGAAATTTAAACTAAGTAAAAAACTTTGATTATGCTAAAAAAAGTTAAACAAGAAATTTTCAATTTTTTTTTATTTATTTTTCAGTTACTTGTGGAATTTTGTGCTTATTCATTTTGTCAAATTATGAAATAACAGGAAGCCAAAGAGCAAAAAAACATTCAACGAAATTTAAAAATCCAGAAATTTGTAAAATACCAGAATTAAATTACGATTTACCATTGGAAAGATCTATAGCAAATCCCGCATGCATTATTGGTAATAATTGGGGAGCTTTTGACTCTTTAGAATACAAGTGGGCTCTAAATAACAATATTCAATCAGAAATAGATTCAATCGAATGTAAGTATCGTAAAGTTGAGCGAATAGATGATTTTAGAGTAAAACTGGGAAAATTTTCGGCCCTCAAAAGTGGTGATATTATTGTGGACGATGTTGTTGAAGTAGAATGTATGGGTCATAATAAAACTGGCAATACAACAGCCACATTTAACAATTTGTATGTTCAAGTGGTCGACAAAGAACCGGAAAGGACATTTGATATAAAAAAGGACAAAAATGGATGCTTTCCCTACAATGTAATGCTTCTTAGCTATGATTCAGTGTCAAGAGTATCGTTTATAAGAAGATTAAAAAAAACATACGATCTCATAGAGAAAACAGAAAATTTTTATGTGTTGACAGGCTACAACATTGTTGGTGATGGCACACCTCAAGGTTTATCTTCTTATGTTATTTTATAAAATGGTATCTCTATTTATTTGAATAGCATTAATTCCGATATTTACTGGAAAAACAGAAGAAGAATTACCAAGTGCGTTGAAAAATGATCCAAAAGGAAAATATGTAGATGAAGTGTATCCATTTATTTGGAAAGAACTGCATCAAAAAAGTAAATTTTGAAAAAATTTCCTTTTGAAAATAAGTGAAAAATAAGGTTTTAAGAGGGATAGAAAAAATATAAAAAAATTTTACATGCAAGTTTTTTGTTTTTAAGTAACATTGACTTAAAAACGAGAAAAAAGTTGATGTTAATTTTAGAGGAAAGATCAGCGATAAATTTAGGCGACTGTGTCGATTGTAAAATCTAATCAATTTAATCAATTTTTCAGACTATTAAAAACTAATGTCGAATAATAAAATTTTTGTGGATATTTTTCTTGTGCCGAGTTATCTTATTGTGTCTACCTCTCTCGTTTTATCATATCAATCATGCATTTGAAGAAATTTTTCTTTAAGAATAATAATTTTAGAGCAGAGTTTTTTAAAAGTTGCAAAATAAAGTCCAAGTTCCGACTTTTTGGCATTGTCAATTGACATTCAAAAATTCAATGCAAACTTTAGATTTTTAATAAAAAAATAGATTTTGTGCTACAGATTTTTCTATAAGATTTAAAAAGTGAACCAAAAAATGTTTTATTATTTTATTTATTTATTTGTTTTATCTGTGCCGAGCTAAAACTCCTTCAGATTAAAAAAAATAATAAAAATAAAAATGAAGAAAAAATAAAATAAAAAAAAATGTAAAGAAAAAAAAAGAAAAATTAAAATGAGTTAAAATTTAATAAAAAGACAATAAAAATTGATAAATTGTAAGAGGTGACATGTGCAAAGTGTTTAAGTATTGAACAGTTCAGGATAGAAAGAAGAAATACGTAAGATAGCAATTACACAATGGAGTTGGGTATTCATTTTGTTTTATTTAACAGTCAAGTTTAAAGAAAAAATTCAAAGAACTATTCGGGTATTAATTGATTATTTTTAATCAAGTTACATGTTAATTTAGAATTGAAAATTAAATTTTTTGCTATACTTGATAATCAATTACTTCAAAAAGTAAATTTATTTATTTTATTTAAATAATAATTTAAGGGCCGTGGCCCTTGGGAAGTTCAGAATGGTCTAAAACCTTCTTTTCAACCCGCATGCGATTATAAAAATGTTTAATACAATTAAAAAGATACAGATAAAAATTTTTGTACATAAACTTATTTACAGATTCAAAAAGTAAACCAGTCTAAACATTTTAGCTGTATTTCTTTACAATTATCACCACCAGATCAAAATTTATATAATTAGCGATGACAGAATTTTAACATTTAAATTAAAATAAATTTAAAAATTGAAAAAAAAAATCCAATTAGAATAGATCATAAGGACAAAAAAATAAAAAATAATAAATCTTTTATTTAATTAATTAGATTTCCGCAAAATCTGTTCTGCTTTTTGTCAAGTATTCAGTATATTTACACCGAACTTCCGCTTTTTAATATCCTAATTTCGATAGAAAAAGTTGCGAAAATTCCATTTTCCGCTTTGCGTAAAATTTAAGTTTTAGAGATTAATTAATTTAAGTACGAGTTAATCAATCGTAAATAAATATTGCCGGTGAAATTTATTATTAAATTGAAGAGCTTTTAAGATATTTATTAATAATGTTGGTCATTGACTGCTTGGTTAACCAAAAATGCATGTGTTGTTTATCTAGAAGTGACTCGCTGAAAAAAAATTAAATTTAATCTGAAATTTTTTCTTTCCACCTAAAGGTCCTTAATTTGTAAGCTTAAATGAACTAAGTTAGGAAAATAATCTGAATATTATTTATTTTTTCTTTTAAAAGCTAAAAATTGCAGAAGATTTTATATTTTTTCTTATAAAGTGGTTCCCTAACTTTGTTAATTCTGATCTGAGGAATTCAAAGCAGATGGAATTTTTAGTCTATCCCGTTTACTTGAAAAGCGTTAGCATTTTAAAGTTAAAAAAACAATCCTTTTTTGTTGAATTTTAACAATTTTTCATCTATTATTACACAAATTTACCGAAATTTACGTCAATTTTCGTCAAAAAATTCAATTAAATTTCATTTTTTTACTTTTTCAAAAATTCGAAAAAAAATTTTTTTAATGTTAAAATTTTGGAATAATTGGAATATTTTTCACTGAATTTTACAATAATGCAAAAATAGAAAAAAGAAAAAAAAAAGAAAACAGAAACAAGAAAATAGAAACTTTACTAACTAAAAACTTGAATAATAATTTAGAAAATTACCGTAAACTCGCGTTGTAGACTCTAAGAGTAAAGCCCAAATTCAACCTTTTTTCTTTTAGAGCTAATTACATAGTTTCTATGTTATAACAATTAAAATTGAATTAGCTGGAAAATACCTTGAATATGGGTTATTTTCCATTAATAAAGCCTAAATTTAGCTTTTATTCTAACTAAAAAATGGCCTTTATTCTCATTAAAAAAATTAAAAATAAAAAAAATTGTAGAGCTAATTTCGAAATAGAAAATAAGTCAAATCTAAGCTTTTTTCTATTTTTGCACTTTACTCTAGGAGCATTTTTATAAGAAATTAAAGGTAAAATTTAAAAAAATTTGTTAAAAAATCAATTGAATTCGATGCGGTAATTCGATATAAATTAGTTAGTTAAATGAATAATAAAAAAAGAAATGTTAATTTTTATTTGGTCTGATAATTTTTCCATTTTGATCACGTGGAAGCTATTTACATTTTTTGAATTTTGAGTTAAAACTCTATTCGCTTGATTATTGACAATTAACAGGACGTGATCTATTAAGAGATATAGATGTAAATTCTCAAGTAATTGTCAATAATCAAGCGAATAGAGTTTTAACTCAAAATTCAAAAAATGTAAATAATGATAAAAATAATGAAACAGGTCCAAAGAAAAGGGGAAGGAAAAAGCTTCCACGTGATCAAAATGGAAAAATTATCAGACCAAATAAAAATTAACATTTCTTTTTTTATTATTCATTTAACTACTGTAAACTCGTGTTCACGACTCTAAGAGTAAAAGCAAAAAACCCCGCTTTTACTCTAATTGAAATTGTCTTTTACTCTATATGGCAAAGGATGGAATTTTTTATTTTTTTTTTTTTTCCAAAAACTCAATCTTTGGCCATATAGAGTAAAAGACAATTTCAATTAGATTAAAAGCGGAGTTTTTGGCTTTTACTCTTAGAGTCGTGAACACGAGTTTACGGTAACTAATTTATATCGAATTACCGCATCGAATTCAATTGATTTTTTAACAAATTTTTTTAAATTTTACCTTTAATTTCTTATAAAAATGCTCCTAGAGTAAAGTGCAATAATAGAAAAAAGCTTAGATTTGACTTATTTTCTATTTCGAAATTAGCTCTACAATTTTTTTTATTTTTAATTTTTTTAATGAGAATAAAGGCCATTTTTTAGTTAGAATAAAAGCTAAATTTAGGCTTTATTAATGGAAAATAACCCATATTCAAGGTATTTTCCAGCTAATTCAATTTTAATTGTTATAACATAGAAACTATGTAATTAGCTCTAAAAGAAAAAAGGTTGAATTTGGGCTTTACTCTTAGAGTCCACAACGCGAGTTTACGGTAAAGAAAAAAAAAAAAACTATGAACATTTAAAATTCGCTATGGAAAATTACTCTTTTGTCTTACTTTATTTTATTTTTTTTTACATCGCCTACAAGGCGTTCATTGAATAAATAAATAAATTTACAATAATTATTGGTAATTTACGATTATTATCGTTATTTAACGATAAATACCGTTTTTTAGATTGCCACATTTTACGTTATATATGGTAAAATATCTTGAATTAACCATAATTTACGTAAAATATGATGAATTCAAGGTATCTTAGCAGCTGTATAAAACTTCTTCTAATCTGAATTAATTTTTATTAATTTTATTTAATTAAGTCTATATTTCAAATATTTATATTAAAAAAATTCTTTGAGTACATTTCTATGGAGAAGTTTTCAATAAAGCTCTGCTTCGTGTATCTTAAAATAATGTCATCATTTCACTTGGACTTTGTTAATTTTTTAATTAAAAAGCATTTTTTTAAGATTATACTTCAATTTATTTGGACGATTGGCCCCATGTCGGAGCTTTCACATATCGAATGAGAGGGTTTAAAAACCATACACCAAAACATTATCCCAAACATTACCAACTTTATTTGCGAAGGAGAGAAAAAAGCTCAAACATCAACGACTTTTGCAGCGGAGATACCAAAAAACACAAAATAATGATGAATCTTTTGACCACTTTCAAACAAATCTATTTTAATCGACAATCAAATTTGGCTATCATGCACTTTGTTGAAAATTCCCATGATTCAAATAACCATTTACATTGGCTTGATGACGAAATAGCCGACTTTTTGAGCAATGGCTTTAGAGAGCATCTTTTCGATGACACAATCATTTTTTTGTATTCAGATCATGGTGCCAGATTCAATAAATTTAGATCATCTCAGCGCTATCTGGAAGAAAGACTGCCATTTGTGTCAGTCTATCTTCCCGATAGTTTTGTTAGCAATAATGCACAAAAAGTTGTTAATTTAAGAAACAACCTTGCCAAATTGACATCGCCTTTTGACATTCATGCGACAGTGCGCGATCTGACCTGTTTGGAAAGAGAACACCAAGGTGATCGTCACAGATCCATTAGTTTGTTTGACAAAATTTCAACTTATAGATCATGTGAAGACATTGGAATAGCTGAACATTTTTGCACTTGTGCAAGAGATTGGAAGTCTGCAAATGTCACATCAGCAGACATAAAAAAAGCAGCTGAATTTGCTATTCAGTCAATTAACAGTATTACTAAGCTAAAGAGAGACTTGTGTCAGAATTTGAGGCTAAAAAGAATTATTTCGGCTGAGCGCCTGATTCTTGATGACAAAATTTTGTATCGTGTGTCGGTGATATCTTCGCCAAATAATGGGGTCTATGAAACAATTGTATACAGAGGTGAGTATAAAAGATTTGAGTTTTTTTCCGACAGTTTTAGCATCAAGTCTAAGAACGATCTGAGTAGAATTGATTCCTACGGAGAACAACCCTGGTGTGTGTCCAAATTCGGCTCTAACCCGGGTCTTATGTTGGACCTGAGAAAATTTTGTTTTTGTTTTCCGAAAAAAAAAATTGAAGAAATTAAAAAGAAAGATAAAATTAAAAGCTAAATTTTTATTTCAAGACTATTCAGGATGTTTTTCACTAAAACATATTCACATAATAATTCACAGAATCTATGTGATTTTTATAAATTTGTACTTACTATAGAAATTTATTTTATTATATTTAATTTTTTTTTTTAAATAAATAAAATAATTTTAATTGTTTTTGAGAATTTGTTTGGGTTGGGTTGCAAAAAGTACAATGTTCTTGAAAGTTGTCAATTTCACGAAAAATCATTCAACGAAGCTAAAAGAACGATCCGATTTTAAATAAACAGAAAAAAGTTCGGATACTAAGAATTACTTTTCAGTCTGATAATTGATTTTATATTTTTTTAATTTTAAAAAAATAATTTAGGAAAATTTTTTCCAAGGGCAGTTCCAAAAGGCAGCGCCTTCTTCTCATTCCTCATGGTTGCAATTTGATTAAAATATGTATTATAGTAAGACACCTATTTTTTTGATAATTTTCTTAAAGACTCAGTAATGATAGAAGACGCGAAATTTAATCACCCATTTAGTCCAAAATTTTTGGGTCACCTGGTTAGCTGCTGGGGTTAATGGGATGAGGGGTAATTCGGTTAATCCTGTTAACTCAATTGGCCATTTTTTATAACCGGTTAGCCCTAAAAATCATACCGATTGTGTGGTCATGATTGGGTGTAATGGGTTAAAAATTTCCTAAATAATCGTAAGTTCTTTGTAAATCTCAATAACTATGAGTCTGAACATGTTAATATTGAAACCAGTGTCCCTCAAGGTTCGGTAATTAGTCCTCTTCTATTTTCAATTTTTATCAATGATTTACCTAAACAAAGCTTCAAAAAATATGGAAACATTTCTAAGCAGGTAAATGGTTACCTTAAAAATATTAAAATTTGGTTAAAAAAATGGAGGCTTAAGATGTCTCCTGAAAAATGCAATTATACAATTTTTTCAGGGAATCCCTCCAAAAATCAAAAGCTAAATTTAAGTCTTTTCGATAAGCAAATTCCATATAGTAACTGTCCAATCTTCCTTGGGATAAAATTTGACGAAAACTTATGCTTTAAACCACATATTGAATTTATTCGATCTAGATGTCAAGACAGGATAAATATAATTAAAAT
Organism: Brachionus plicatilis; assembly: GCA_010279815.1. Classification (NCBI taxonomy): domain Eukaryota; kingdom Metazoa; phylum Rotifera; class Eurotatoria; order Ploima; family Brachionidae; genus Brachionus; species Brachionus plicatilis. The sequence goes on from QEOQ01000710.1 coordinate 284,094, forward strand.
TCTTTCACACAAATCTTGGAATTAAAATAAAAAAACTCTATCGAAAAAACTCTAGTATTTATAATGCTCTAATAGTGTCTTTAATTGATTACAGCTTCTTCATATTTAGTTTAGCTTCACATACTTCATAAATTAAAAGTACTCCAAAATATATCCTATAAGGCGATTTATCACCTTCCATATGAAACACCCTCAGAAATCTTCTTTTTTTTCCTTGAAAATCAAAAAATTGCCACAATCAAAAATCAGGTTTAAAAAATTCTTTATAAGATATGTTAAAAACTGTTTTCTCTTCAAAAAAATAATTTTATCACTCATAAAGGACTATGAGGATGTTTTTGTTGAGAGCTCAAGAGAACTTGAAAAAAAGTCTCCCTTAGCAATTTTTGTCCATGAATTTCCACGGGAGTGACTTACAACAGCCAAATCTTTCAATTGTCTAGAAGCTTCCCTTTCTTAATATTCCCATTTTACTATATGTTTTTTAAATATTTTGTACCCAATTTTGTAATACCTTATATCTGTTTCACTTTCTTTTAATATATGAACAATAGCTAAAGGAGTTTCATTACTCAAAGTCTATTCAAATAATAAATAAACAATTAAAAAAAAAAAAAAAAATGTAAAAATTTTTTTCTTAAGCATTTTTTAGATAAAATGGCAAAAAAGGTGATTTAAATAAAATTAAAATATCTGAGATTTAAACTCTAAACCAAATACATAATTTGATAGAAAATCACCCATTTTAACCAATTTTATTTTTTGACTCAAAAAAAATTAGAAAAAAATTTTTTTTCTACAAGCTGTTTTTTATTTAGATTCTCTGGACGCTCAACTACTTATTTTTAGAAAGAAAATCCCAATGCCTACAGAAAATTAACAATTTTCTAAGCTAATTTAAAAGTTGTCACCCCGTTCACACATAAAATAATTAGGCTGTCTTACTATAAATATATATATGTTCAAATAGAGTAAAAAATTAATATCTAAATTGTATATATGTTAGCGTAAATTTCTATAACATGTAAATTTGTAAAATTAATGAGTGACCAGTAAATTTCTAAAATTAAAAAAAAAAAATTTTTGTTTTACTTTTTAACTGTTTTTTTATTTGTTTTAGTAATTTACTGGAAAAAAAAAGTTTTAGTAAATTTATAATAAAGTTAGTAAATAATAAAATTTTCTTAATTTATTTATTCTTACAAGCACTGTTACCTCCATGATTTGGGAGAAACGAGCGGTCGCGTGACGAGCATATTAAGCAGACGTGAGCATGCGTACAGAATATAACGGACTTTTTAAAAAAAATTCTTGACGTAACTAAGATTAGAAAGCCCGGTTTTTTATACCTGAAAAGCCCGTCGGGTCTTTCTGAACCGTTTTTTAAAAATCAAAGATTAAATGTTTAAATTCTTGTTATTTTATTCAAAAACATAAAAAGACTATTTAGATTTTGAATCATGACATCTCTTACACATTGCTCTTACAACAATCTCATGTAAACATGTCCCACAAGTCGTTTTTCCGCAATCATTACAAGTAAATTTGGACTTGTTCTCATTGAACAATCTAACCTGACATTTTTTTCTATCACTGTTTATTGATTTTTTTGACGATGGTAGCGTTGTCGTAGTGGCTGAATTGGCGACACGTTTTCTGAAAGAAGATAGATAAGTGAAATAAATTGTTTTTTAAATTTTTTACAAGACAATCTATAAGTCGGGTCAGAAAGACCCTTCGGTCTTTTAAAAAATAATTTTATTTTATGCGAGAAATTAAAAAAATTTTTTTTGCAAAAACATAATTTAATAATACATTTCTATGTAGTATTTGGGTCTAGAAAGAATTAAGTCAAATAAAAAAATTTTAAAAAAGTTCTTTATCTTTTAAAGTCTTTAGAATGGACAATAAAATATTCAAAAAAATAAAAATTGAATACAATAATCCTGAATCAATTACAGAATTATCGAAGTTTCAAATAGACCTAAACTTGCCACCGAGGCTATTGAAATAAATCGACTAATATCAGTGACAAATGCCAATATTGTAATGATCCAGCCGAGGACGCGGACTCTAAATTTAAATTTTTATTTTCTTAGGAAATCTTAAAAATCCTTTAATTGCTTCTTAGCTTTTCAAGACTAAATTTTTTATAAATAAAATTTGTTTAAAAAAGTTAGCGTTTCGTTACTCGCAATATAAAGCCATGCTTCTTTATCTTATCTTAAAATACATAAAAATTAAGCCTTTTTACAACTGCATCTATTTGTTAAACATTGGGTAGTGCAATTGCATTTGACCATTCCTTGACCACCACCAATCCAGACCCGGTTAACGTCTTGCGTTGCGCTCAAAGATTTATCCAATCTTAATTTTAAATCAATTGAGCAATCCTTGACAAAATCAAAAATATTTTTTGCAAACAAGACATTCAAAACACCTACCTCACAGGCTAACTCAAAAGTGTTTTATTTCAGTAAATTACTTAAATATAAATAAAGTTTTACAAATTTATTGCTCTATACGTAAATTTAGAAAATTACTGGAAAAAAATTTAAAACATAATTCTTGTTTCATTATTTTAGAAATTTACTTTAATTTACAAAATTCCGTATTTTACAATTTTACTATTACATACATATTGTTAAATTAAATTTAAAAATTAATGAAGCTTCTCAAAAAAATGGGGGAAAATATTATTTTCATACTATAAAATTGAAAAATAGGTAATAATAGTTATTAAAAATAATTTTTATTAAAAAGTTTATTTTCACAATAAATTTTTAATTTTTAGGTTAATTTTGTATGGTTGAAATTAAAAAATATCATTTGACTTTATTTTGTATAAATAAACAGAATTTGTTTAAAATGAAAAAAAAAATCCAAATAAATTCGGTAATACTGGCTCGGTCATGTGTCTCCAATTAATTGGTCAATTTACTTTGGGAATTAATAATAACGATAAAACAATCAAGATTTGGGATTTACGAAACTACCATTGTCTCAACACTCTTAGTGGTCATGATGAATCGGTTAACAATAATAATAATTTGTCCCTTTCTTTCCCAATGGATAATGAGGAGGCGCTCGTTTAAGCATTCGTCCTAAATTGCAGAAATATTTTGAAGATTTTTTCACCATCAACGGGTTCTGAACCCTCGGTCCTCTGCTTGAATGACTAACACACAAACCATTCGGCTATACAGGCTCTAATGAATTGGCTATTTGTCTTCAATTAATTGACCAATTTACTTTGGCAAGTGGCAGTGTAGATTACAGAATAAAAATTTGGGACTTAAGAAACTATCAATTATACAACAGCATACTCTGTGTACTCAGACTCTGCTAAGTGTCTTCAATTAGTGAATCAAAATACTTTGATTAATTAATTATAGACACATAACCGAGTCAGTTTGGTTTTGAGTTTGCTGATACATTGGTTGTTTCTTAGATCCCCAATTTTTAATTTGTAATCGGTACTGCATTTTGCTAAAGTATATGGATCAATTAATTGAAGACATACAGCCAAATTAGTATCACCTTTCAGAGAATTTATATTTTGGTTGCTATTTTTTAAAGACGCTTAATGAATAAAATTTTTTCGTAAAATTTTTTTAGTTTCCATGGAAACAGATTCAGAATTTATATTTGCTCCAAAGCATATTTAGATAAAATAATGGTTTATTATAATTAAATTTTGTGAATTTATAATTTATATTGTAAATTTAATTGGATATTTATAACTTTTGCAAGTTTTAATATGATTTTTTTTTATAGATGTTCATGTATTTAAAAATCCTTTAAATATTAAATTAGCGAACAGAATAAAAAAAAACTGTGACCAAATAAAGTTTGAAACTTGACCTTGAGCATTTGTCAGTTTTTTGGGAGATGGTTAAGATTGTCAGAATCAAAAATGTCAGAATAAAATTGTCAGAAAAAAATAAGTCAGAATGTAAAAAAAAAACAAAATTGTCAGAAATAAAAATGTCAAACCAATCCTGATTTTTGTTTTTACTTTTTTCTTATTGGAAGATAAAACTTTTTTTTTTTAAATTAACTGACAATTGAATATTAATTAAATTAAATTGAATCCTAATTTATAAAAGTTAATGAACATCAATAATAAAATTTTTTATTGAAGTTTAATTAAAATAGGTAATGAAGATGAATATAAAAAGAAGAATATCTCAGTGAAGGATGTTAAAGCAGGTTAGGATATAATATTAGATAATATTCCCATACACAAAACCCAGATTGGAGCCACAATGCTTTCTAAGATCATAAAATATCTTTCTGACGAGGAAAAGCAAAAGATGTTAGACCTGACGATCCAGCATTGTGAATTTTCAAACAAAAATTCATTGATAAAAATTGAATTGATTTTTTTCATAAATCAAAAGTGTATTTAAAATTGTAATTGAAAAATTTAAATTAATTGATACAAAAAATGGAAAAATGAACACTTTTTTTTTTAGTTTTTGCTTATTGTTATCTTAAAAAATATTTTGGAAATCATAAAATATTATTTAATAATTAAAATGAATTTTGATCTATTAAAATTTTTCCATCAATTATTTTTGAATGAGATATTCTAATTTTCATCGTCAAATTTAGATGAAACGGCTTCTAAATCATTATGATTTATCTATCAATATTTATCGATTAATAATCATTTTTTTCCAATTTATACAAATTATTCAATTCATTGATTTACATCCCTATGAACACAAAACTATAATCTTTACAATATTCTTTTTTAAAAATTGAAAATAAATTGAATTGATCAAGTAGCGTTTTGTTTTTATTTTACAAATACAAATAATTTTAGATTTTTAGATTTTCATATTTTACATGTTTTAATATTTTTTGTGCAATTTTTCATAAAATTTTTATTTTTAGATTCCAGAGTTTCAAAACTTAAGTGCTATCTGAATTTCTAATTTTTGACTTTAAATTCGTAAAATACGTCCTTTGAAACCCTAAAATATATTTTTTTTCGAGGGGTTTAAAAAAAAAATTTATATCCAGGTGACTAAAAAGAACTAACCCTTTAAAAAGTTGTAGGTCTTTCAGACTCAATTACTCAAAGATAAAATTAAAATCTTTTTAAAATTATATATATTCTGAAAGAGCATAAAATTTCCTATACGCTGGTATATAGTTTTGATTGAAAAGAAGGGTGTGCCAATTTTTACTACAGACGTTCCTCGGTATAACGAGCAAGTTGGGCGAAAATTTTTGTGCTCGTTATTTCGAAACTCGTTTTATCGAAATCCCATTGAAAAGGATGGGAAATTTAATTTTTTTATTAAAATTTTTATTGAAAAAGTTAAAAAAAAAGATAAATAAAACTAAAGATCAAGCTTTTTTTACAAAATCTGTAATACTGGATTGTTTGGTTTTACATTTTTCTAGTACAATATTTTTAGGAATTAAACAAAAAGTCAACAACGTTGGAAAAATCTTTTAAATCATTAATTCTTTCGATTGCATCCTTTGAGCTTAAATCTGATTTTTTTGGTTTTGTAATATCTTCGACTTCCGAATCACTGTCATCTTTGTTCTCAGCATTTTGAATAGAAATTGAGTTGATAATTTCGATATCTGATAAAGAACCCCTCGCTGGTAAATTGGAATCTATTGAAACATAAGCATAGGTTAAGGTTTTGAACGCAATGTTTTTTTACAATTTCTATTTTAGTCTCAAGCGAGATACACTTTCTTTTTTTTTGAGCAAGTTTATATGTCATTTTTTTTAACTAGATTAGACAATCAAGTATTTTTAGTTATTTATATTCAATTATAAAAAGAAAATTAATTGTTTTATTTTTATTTTTTTTACTTTTTTTCTTAATACACAAGTGTGAAAGTTTTTTTTTCAAGCTTGTTAAAGGAAGTTTTTTTTCTCAAGAAAATGATTAAGCGGTCTTTCAAAATAAGCTCGTTTTATCAAGTTTTCGTTCTATAGAAACTCGTTCTATCGAAAACATTTTTGTATCTTTTTGTATTGCTCGTAATCGGTTCCAGGTAAAAAGTTCGTTATAAAGTTCGATACAAGGGAAATATCTATTGTGATCATCCTTCTTGAAAGAAAACTTCACAATCCGATTCCTCTGTTTCAGACTGTAACATTAATAAATATTCTTGGTAATTATTATTATTATCAGGTTCAGCATCAACTTCCATTTTATCATCATTTTCATAATCAATATTTTTTTTTACAAAATACTGGGTTTGAATTTCTGGAACCTTAGATTTTTATAAGTTTTTTTTTTAATTCTCTGAAATATTGCACAAAAAAATAACTATTTACATTTTCCTTTTATTTTAATTCTTCTTTAATATTAATGAATTTTGATCATTCTTAAGAGTTAATCATTCAGTTTTAAACTTTAACAATTTTTTATTCGATGGTATAAAGTGTCTGTATACATTTTTCAACCTTAGATCCAGCCGTCATTTAAAGATAAGATTGATTTTAAGATTTTAAATTTACATTAATTTGTTCTCTTAATTTTTATTATATTCCCTCTCTCTCTTTTTAAATTTACTAAAGGTGTTTACACCTTAAAAATAAAAAGAATCTTGACTCTACAAAATGGAGATGATATGGCAGTCAATTGGAAAGTAGGCAAATGCACTTGTCCAACATTTGTTAAGCAGTACATGTCCAAACATTTAGTCGGTCTTGCAATCAGGTTAAAATTTGTCAAACCAGAAGTAGCAAAATATGTATCGATTGGTGAAAATCGCAAAACGAGCAGACCAAATAAGGCAACAAAGCTTTATTAAGAAATTTAATTTTTTTTGTTGAAAAATTTTTTCTTTAATTTAAATAAACGTTAAAAGTTAATTAATTTTACTTTTAATATTTAAATTAAATACTGATTTATTCTAAATATTCTACTGATCATTTAGTATTAAGCACTGATCGAAATACAACAATACTGATATATATCAAAAAATATCCACTCAGAAACATAAACAAATAAGGAAATTTTTTTCTTAGTAAATTAAAAATATGTTATATTTTTTGTTTAAATAAATAGTTTAGCAAAGTTTTTGGACATCTAAAAAATAGTCATTCAAACTTAATAAAAAAAAAATAAGATAAAAAAAACAGAAATTTTTATTTATTAATTTGATAAAATTAACTAATTTTAATCTCTCAATTTTATTATTTTAATTAATTGAATTTTTAATAATATTACCAATTGGCTAATCAATTAGGACTTGAGTCAATCATGCGACAAAATTACAATTCGATACAAAAGTTTTAACATTAGATAAAAATTAATTGTGTACAATGAAAAAAAAAAATATAAAATCTAATTGAACCATAAATGAAACAATTATTAATTAATTAAATTAATTCTCTTCGAAACTATCTTCCCATATTTTGGGCATCAAACTTTCCAAACACTCGATTTCCATCGACTTTAGCTCAGCCTTTTTCTCCATGTTTTTCAATGACTTTTTCACTCTTTTCAATTCCATTTCAAACAAATCATGCTCACCATCGTCAATACTTATCTTTTCTTCCATGTCTGCTTCGTAGCAATGGCCTCTTTGATTCAAATTGGTGGTGAAAACAGCATTAGACGGAGCAAGGAAAAATTCGGACAAACGTCCATCATTGAAAAGATCATCAAAATTGTCGAATTTGGAACCTATAAACCTCTCAACAGGCGGGTACTCTTCTTCATGAGCCTCTGTTTTTGCACATGTGCTTTGCTGAGTTTCATTGAGTTTTAATTTGGAAAAGCTTTTGGTTATCTTGGTCCCAGATGGTGTACTATTGACATCTAATGTTCGTCCTCCTTTGGGTTTGGTGCGATTTGATGTGGTATTTAGTACATCACCAAGAGCCCTGCGCGGTTTGCCCACCGTATTTGGCAGCTCTTTGACATTGTTTAATAAGGCTTTTTTTTCCAATGAAGGCACCGGAGTGGAACTGAGTCTTTCGCTCTTGATTTGGCTGTTAACAAATGATTTTGTGCTACTCAGACCGAAGGCCTTTGCTCCCGAAAAACCAGTGAAAGCGGCCGAGTTTTCTTTGTCAATGGCTTTTGAAGTCATTTAAGATTTAAATATCAAAGCTTAAGTTGTAATTTGAACAAGTGATGATCCTCAATTTTTAAATTTGATTCAAGACATTTATACACTTGAATTTAATTGTTTTATTTTGAAAAAATAATATTTTTAATGGCTGAACTAATAGGATATTTAATTGTGCTAGTTTTATAATGTAATGTTTTTTTTGAGTTTACATTAATCTTTCAGAAACCCTCTATCAAATTGACCATTTGATGTTTGAATTTTAGCTAAAGAACAATACTACAAAATAAACTTAACAAATGAATTTTCAACGATTATTTTTTAGCTAAGAAATATATAATGCATTTTTTTCCTTTCACAAACAGTTCATTAATTTATTTTAATTTCTGGCCAGAACTACATTTCAAATATGTATTTAGATTTGACTTTTTGATTTTAATTTTGCTATTTCAAATATCTAATCAATAGGTGCTGTGAAATTCAAATATACACCGAAAAAATATATATAAAAATATTTCCTTTTTTGATAAATTAAAGTTAAATGGATCTAGTCGTTTAGGTGAACCACAGTTATTAAATATTGCTAAATGCTCAAAAAAGTTCATTTTTGCTAATAAAAGAGTTCAAGGCAAAATAAAATTGATTCAGTTAATGATCTTTACGTCACTGATATTGAAGATAAAGATGAAGATGAGCATGTGTAAAAAAATAGAAAAAGATATTATTTCATTAGAGAAAAAAAAACAAGGAATTGTCAGAAGTAATATTTGACAGCATTAAATTTAAACTTTATATTAAAAGCAGGCACTTGAAAAACCTAAATGCAAAGATGAAACTATGGAAGAAAAAATAATTTTTGCTCAAAATAAGAAGTTGGATATTCGAATCAAGATATATCGAATATATAACTCCATTGAGTAAATTCTACCAAGTAATTTCTTCATTTTTTTCCTGAACTTTAAAAATATAAACATGCCTTACCTCTATTTATTTCAACATATCGTTTTTCTTTTAGCTAATTTCAAAAAACTAGAATTGAAACATGTATTTTTTTTAGCAATTTTTGGACTGAAAATCAACATTTTTGTATATAGGATAATTTTTGTTCAAAAAAAGATCATTTTTGCTCTAAATTATAAATTATTTCCATAAAAGATCATTTAACTCCAAAATGATATTTTTATGCTACAATAAAGATCATTTTAAATAAAAAATAGATAATTTTACTCCAAAATAAGAAATTGTTTTCAAAAAATACAGTCTAAATTAGAATTATAACAACTGGAGTGAATTTTTGACTTGAGTTAGTGATCGACTTGAGTTAGTTACGAAAATAACTCAAGTTTTTTTTTCGTATTAACTCAAGTCTTTATTTTAATTAACTCAATGCAATTTTTTTTTTTTAACAAGTGACTTGAATTAATTTCTTTTTTTTGGACTTGAACTAAACAATCAAATCGAATTTAGTGAATTAGAACAAATTTTTACCAACAGCATTACCAGCTTTTAGCTTTACTTCAATGTCTTCTCTTTGCTGAATGTGCTTTTCGAAAATATGAATATATTGGCCTCTTATATGATACTTTGATTTGTTCGAAGTGTCTACTACCAAAGTCTTTATCGTTTCACGGATGTCGCTAATAGCCACAGGGATTATATATTTATTTTCTTCGGTCATTTTAAGTTATTTAAGAAAAAGTAAAAGAGATAGCTAGGATTACTTCAATTACATTTTATACACAACGCTAACTTTATTTTCAATTAATTTACTTCAAGCGCCTTTATTTGATTAAATTTTCTTTTGTATGACTTTCGGTTCAGTAAAGATATTTATGTTCAAGTTTTATGTCATTTATTTGTTACATTAAAAAAAACGCCAAAATAAAAGGAGAAAATTATTTATTATCAAATGTTTTCAAAACATTTTATTTTAATTAACTCAATGCATTTTTTTTTAAAGTGACTTGAATTAATTTCAATGAAATCTTTTATTTTATTTCAACTTGAAATAAAATAAAAGATTTCATTGTTTATTAGGTAGAACAGTAGATTTGATTGTTTAGTTCAAGCCCAAAAAAAGAAATTAATTCAAGTCACTTTAAAAAAAAAAATGCATTGAGTTAATTAAAATAAAGACTTGAGTTATTTTCGTAACTAACTCAAGTAACTAATTAAATCAAGTCAAAAATACACTCCAGTATTAAAACATGTATTTTTTTAGCAATTATTGGACTGAAAATTAACATTTTTTTATTGATGATAATTTTTTCTCAAAAAAAAAATCATTTTACTCCAAAAATTAATAAATAAATAACTAATTCTAGTCGTAAAAATCGAAAAAAGGGTATTTATTTATTGATTGATTCGGTTTTTAAAATTCAAATATAAATTGAACTAAATTATTTTCTTTTCTGATAAATCAAATTAACTAAAATAAAAATTATTTAAAAGAATACTGCAACATGCCTTTTTGCACATTATTTTTCAAAAATAAATCTTTAATTTTCTATTTTATTTAGTAAATTAAAGGCATACAATTATCGTTCACCAATAATATTTTTTTTATTCACCAAAAAAATAAAGAATATCACCAAAAAAATATAATCTTAACTCATTCTCCGAATCAGGTTTACAAAAATTACAAGTTATTCAAAATACTGCTGTTAGATGCATTCTAAAACTTCCTTTCAGAACTTCCTCTGAATCATTATTCTATGAAGCAGAAAATAAATTGAATATCAGTAAAATTGACCACAGATTAAGCAATCTCTTAGAAAATTACCTTAGTAATGCCCTTGATTATTCAGTTTCATTGACTAAAAGACTTGTTTCGGAGTATCAAAGAGGCTTCGATTCTAGATTTATTACGAATCCCACTCCTCTATGTAGCTGCTACCTAATTATACAAAAATTTTCTGACTCTTAAGATCTTATCTATATTTTTTGTTTTTTTTGTTTTTTTTTTCTTTTTCTCCCAGCTCTTTAATTATTATTTTTGTATCTCATCCTTTCATTCATAAATGAAAAATAACTTATTTTAAATTTAAAATTTTTAAACTGTTTTAATTATTTTATTTTATCTTATTTTATTTTATTTTATTTTATTTTATTTTTTTTTTATCTGAAGGAGCGCATGCTCGAACAGAAAACAAATAAATAATAATAATTATTTTTTTTGTGATTTATTTTGGTGAAGTATTTAATAATTATTTGGTGAAGTAGAAATTTAGTGCCAAAATTAAACCAAAAACATCTTTTTTACATGAGAAAATTATTTAAGTAAAATAGATGAAACAAAATATTTTGCATTTTGTTGCAGTATTTTTTATGTAAACTATGCCAACGTTTTTTATTTAATGAAAAGCTATTGGTTTATATCAGTTTTAGTTTAGTTTATGGTCTTTTGTTTGGAAAAAGAAATTTATTGAAGTATTAAATTTCTTTAAAAAGTTCTAAAAATACATTCGTAACATGAAATACATAAAAAAATTTTTTTTTTTATCATTTTATTTTATTTTAATTTTTCTTAACAAAACATTACCTTTTAAAAATTTTAAAAAAAAAAGAAAACTAAAGTCTGCCGCTGATTAAATTAAAAGAAACAATTTTTGAAAATTTAAGAAAAGTTTATTAAGCTTTTTAAATTTTTCTCTATCTATAAACAAGTTTTTTAATTGAATTTAAACCAGTAGCCTAGCGAGAGGGTATGAAAGCACTCCTATTATAAAGACAATCTTTTTATTTTTTTTAAATTTTTTTTAAAAAAATTACCAAAGTTGTATATAAGTTTTTTAAAGAACAATACACTGTTTCCATTGAAATTTTGCCCTTTTACAATTTATTAAAGAAAAAAGTTTCCACATAGAATTATATATTAAATGAAAGGTCTTAAACTCATCTTTCGGCAAAATTATTTTATTTTTTAAATTTTCTAATATAAATGTCAATTTTTCCGGAATGAAAATGCCTTTTTTTTCAAAATAAACTTTACTTTTGAATTTGCAACTAATATTTTTAGCTAAAAAATAAATATTGCAGTTTTTTTCTTACAATAACTGTTTTATTCATTTAAATATCTTTTTTGTTCCTTTTCGAAATGCACTGAAATTAGATTATTAACTAAATATAAATAAGATATCACATGGTTTAATTTTTTGTGTTTGAATTACAAAATGTATCCAATGTTGAAATAACATTGAAAAAGTGCGATGTTTCAAATGTTTTTTTCTGTTTCAAATAAAAAAAAAATTTTAAGTTAATATTGCAATCATTTTCATATTTGAAATTAATCTCTTTAGTGAAATTGAATGAGTTTAATTTTTATTTAGGAATTTGAGAAAAATATTGAAAATTCTTTTTTTAACTTTTAAATTATTTATTTATTTGCTTATCTGTATCTTTATCAAACTTCCAAATAAAATACATGAAACAAAAAAATTAAAAATCAAGTTGAGTATGATAAAATAAAATGAAAAGAAAGATAAATAATTATTTTAGATTTGAATTCACTTTCATGAAAAGGTGAACCAAAATAGAATTAGGTGATCAAATCTCAAATTAGGTGAAAAACTTTTAGACTATAAGAATAAATAGAATAAAATAGGTAATAAATAATGCCTAATTCTCGATACTGATATAAAAATAAACAATTGAATACAATAATTTTTTTGTTTTTTTTTTATTTGAATTTTATTAAAAAATTTTGACTTGGTGATAATTGAAATTCGTTAGATGCATATTAACAAATACTCAATTTATAAAAGATGGAAAACAGAGCGTAAATAGTTTTTTTTAAGCAACAAATATTATCTTGAATGTCATCATAGCACTTACCCAAAGTCAAAATTTAAAAAAAACAAGTTTTTCATGCTTGTAATATTAACTAAAATAAGATTAAATAAAAAATAAATAAATAAAAAGAAAAAAGATAAATAATTCTAAGTAAAAGATAAAAGAAATAACGATATATTGAAATACCTAGAGGTTAGACATGCTTAAATGTTTGATAGTTCAGGAAAAAAAGAACAAAATCGTTAGGTAGGAAATACACAATGGAGTTGGATATTCGATATATATTTATTCGAATATTAACCATTTGCACTTTACATGTTTTCTTATTTTTAATTTCCTTGATAGCTTAATCTTTTTTTAAATAGTAAAAGTAGTGGTTCTTAGTACGATATCTTACATGTAGAGTGTCTGAGTACATAACCACCATTAACCAGCATGAAGACTTGTTTTTTCCACATTTTTCTGGCAACTTATTCCAATAGGAATTACTATTCTAACAAATGTTAATGTAATGCTGGACGCTTAAAAACCGCTTTTTTATGAAAAATAAGTGACCGGTTTCAACCGGATAATAATTGGGACTAAGATGATCACCTTTCTATTTAATCGAAGCCTGCGCTGAAAAAGATAGCAATAAATAAGATAAACAGGACTTATGATCCAAAAGGAGTGAATGAGGTTAAAAAAAATAAAAATCTTGTTTCACTCAAGATTTCCCCTTTGCAACCATTCTGCATTTTTATTTTTTTTAATTTTATAATAAGATTTAGGGTATTGGGAATTTTGTAACAAAGAACAGAAACAAAAATCGTAAAAAGAAGTCACTTTTTTACTTTGGGTCTTAAAATTGTTCTGCAGCTGATATAAACTTTTTAAATCCAAATTAAGTCTCTGCAATACATGTGCAATTTAATTTTAATGATTTTCTAATACATTTGGTGCTTTGCAGACTTGCAGAGTTTCTGCAGAGACTTAATTTGTGTGGAAAACAGTTTTTACCAGCTATTACATTTTGCAGAACAATTTTAGACTCATAGTTAATAAGTTATTTTTTTTTAAGATTTTTGTTTTAGTTCTTTGTTCCAAAATTCACAATACCAAAATTGGGTTGCCGAGTAACTACAAAGAATTTTGGTGAAACAAACTTTGTATCAGCTAATTCATTTTTCATAATAAGTTTTTGAATAAGAAAATAAATTTTTTTTCAATTTTAAGTTTTTTTTTTTGATTTTTGTTCAATAGTTCATAATGACAATATTTAAGGCACAATTTTTTAATCTTTTTTACTTAATTTTTCTATGAATGAGAGAATCACTTTCAATCTGATTTTAGATAAAAATAGCAACAAGTGTGACAAGTAAAAAATCATACTTTTAATTTAAAGCAAATTTTTGTAAGATTATTCACTAATTTTAAAAAAGGTAAAAGGAAACTTATATAAAATTTAATTTAAAAATTTTCAGAAAAAATGGTCCCAACAACAGTTTTAATAAAATTTTTTTAGATTGATTTTTTTTATTTTTAATTGTAATTCAAACAAAAATGAATAAATAGTTTTCATGGTAATTGTTACAATAAGGTATTAAACCACTACTTTTTATCCTCTCCGATCAAAAAAAGTTATTTTTCTAGTCTCAATGGTTGATATGAAAAAGAATATTTATTATACAAAAAAAATTAAATCTCTAATAAAATTCAATTTTTTAAAGTGATTTAAATGTTTGTTTGAATTAATATTCAAATCGATTTCATTTATTAATTTAGACAGTCTTTTGATTTTCAATATTTTAACAAATTAAAATAGAAAATTTTTTTTGAAAGGCCTAAAAAAATTCTTCTTTTGATAGAAAGAAGCATGAATCCTAAATTTTAGAAACAACTAATTATTTTTTAAATCATTCATATTCAAACAAAAAATTTAATTTGAGAATATGACTTTTGCTTTTATAGAAGTGTTGGGCCGGGGCCAACTTTGGCGGCAGGTCTACGGCCGGAATTCAACCACCTGTTGGCAGGCCAGTATAAACGGCCTATTTTGGCCGTGAAATTCACAGCCGCATATAAGATCGTCGGTGAATTGGCCGGCCGTCTTTCGACCGTTTTTAAAAAGGCCGACCTTTCTTGGGCAGGCCACAAGAAAGAACGACCATGAAAAAGCCGGTTTTCAAACAGGGTTTTCAATAAATTTGGGCGGCCACGGTCTACGCCATTTTTTTTTCTGGCAGCACACGTGGCCTCCAGACGGCTTATGCTAAAACACGGACCGCGGTCGGATGATATTAGGAATTATCCAAAAACTTGTTAACTTAAGAACGGTCCGTGTTTTAACATAAGTCCTCCCGATCGGCCCAAAATTCTAAATTTTATCAGATTTCAGAAGTTAAATATTTCGCTTTTCAACTTATTTGTTACACAAAATAATATATATAAAAAAATATAATACATTTTACATGAGAAGGAGATTTTCGAAAGAAGGATGCTTGAAAGATTTTAAATAAATTTAAAAAAAATAGATTTATAGCTATATTTGGCAAAAAATCTAATTTCTCCGATAAATTATAATTTCATGCTAAAAAAGATTTTTCTTGCAAAAATACAATCTAAAAAAAAGATGAAAAAATAGTTTTTATAGCAATATTTGGCAAAAAATCTAATTTTTCCGATAAATTTTATATTATTAATAATTAATTCTTGACATAAAGACCATATTAACATTTTAAGGCTTTGACTTTTATTAATTTTTTCTACAATGTTTCATCCGTGTTTAAAGGAAATAAAATGA
This sequence comes from Brachionus plicatilis, assembly GCA_010279815.1. Lineage (NCBI taxonomy): Eukaryota > Metazoa > Rotifera > Eurotatoria > Ploima > Brachionidae > Brachionus > Brachionus plicatilis. The sequence goes on from QEOQ01000710.1 coordinate 299,728, forward strand.
AAATCGTCATCTTAGAAGATCACCTCAGCTATAATTTTATAAAATAACTAATTATCTAAAAATAAAGAAAACGGTTGATATTTCATTTCTGTTATAAACACTATTCTTTTATCAATATATAAATTATTATTATTATTATTATTAGTTTGAGGAAAAGTCTCCGGCTACTCAGAATGGATCAGCGCCCTTCATTTTAGCCAAGCGTTAGAAAAGGCATAGAAAATTTAAATAAGTTCATAATAAGTAAAAAAATTAAAATAGAACAAATTAAAAATTAGTGATGGGTCCTAACTTAACTAATTTAGTTTAGTCGGCTAAAATTAAGTCGACTAAGTTTTAGTTGGCTAAAAATAAGTTAACTAAAATTTAGTCGACTAGTTTTTAGTTAACTAAAATTTAGCCAACTAGTTTTTAGTCGACTAATTTTTAGTCGACTACTTTTTAGCTAACTAAAATTTAGTTAACTAAAAATAAGTAAACTAAAAACTAGTCGACTAAAAATTAGTCAACTAAAAATTAGTTGGCTAAATTTTAGTTAACTAAAAACTAGTCGACTAAATTTTAGTTAACTAAAAACTAGTCGACTAAATTTTAGTTAACTTATTTTTAGTCGACTAAAACTTAGTTTAGTCGAATTAGTTAGACTAAGGGTACAAAAAAATATTAAAAAAGGGATGTTATTTGCGATGTGAGATAACTCGGGATTAGTATGATATTAAACAGACTTGTTTATAAGAAAAAGTCTCAAGTTAAGTCAATGAATTTTTTCAAAAAAAAGTCTGAGAAACATGAATTTTTTGCCGTTCTTGGTAGTTATTGTTGCGGCCAAATGTTCCTTTTACCGTTCCAGGTAGTTATTGTGGATGCCTAGTTAAAGTCAAAGTCACTAAAATTTAAGTTAAGTCATAACTTTTTATTTTAATTTTTGTGACTCGGACTTAAAACTCTGACTCATAAACAAGTCTGATATTAAGAAAAAAAGTTGTAATAGAATAAGTGAGATATCTTTGAAATAGTGAGACAAAAAATATTTAAAAACATTGATTTGACATTATATAATTTTTTTTAAAATTTTTAGTTAATATTTTGGATTTGATTGTGATAATTAATCTATTGAATTTTAATTAAAAGAAACATTCCTTTATTTAGACAATTATAATTTTTTTTTATGTGAAAATTGTTTAAAAGAGGATAGGTAACAAAACCAGATGTTATTAATTTAAGTCTTTATTTAATGTTATTTATTTATTCTATTGCTTGATTAATAAAATAAACATAACATTTTTTTATTTGTTATTTATTTTATTCCATAATTTATAATCGGGAGGAAGACAAAATTTAGAAAGACAAAATATAGAATACTACTACATGTAAAAAAATATAGAAAATTTTAATTATATTATTATAATAATATATTTGAGACTTTTACTTTGTATTAATTAGTGACAGATTATAAAAGTGAGAATATTGAAACATTTTTAGAAGGTTTAGGAAATAATTTACTAATTGACAAAGAAAAAAATTGAAATAAAAATTAATTAGACTATTTTTTTTTCCAGGTAAATTCTACATTTTTTTTTTCTACGTTTTTTTTTCAGGTAAATTCTACATTTTTGTTTTCAGGTAAATTCTACATTTTTTTTTCCAGGTAAATTCTAAATTTTTTTTTTCAGGTAAATTCTATGTTATCCAATAAAAAATCGTTTTCTACATTTTGTCTTTCTATATTTTGTCACACTGCCTTATAATCAATTAAATTCAAAGGTTTAAAGAATCATTAATTGATAATTTACTCATAATTTAATTTATTTGAGTTTCTGCTACAGAAAAATCATGCTAATTGCTTTAGTTATAATTTTTATTTAGTAAAAATTTTCAAAAAAAAATAGATTTTAAAAATTAGACTTTAGTTAATAATTTTAGTTTAGTCGACTAAAAATAAGTCAACTAAAAATAAGTCGACTTAAAATTAGTTAACTAAAAACTAGTTGGCTAAAAACTAGTCGACTAAATTTTAGTTAAATAAACTAAAGAGAAAACTCCCATCACTATTAAAAATCGGTAAGTATATAAATAAAACATTATTAATTATAGTTATTGAGAAATATTTCTTTGACAAATGCAACTTTTGACATTTTTCATTCTTCATTACTAAACCAAATAAATGCTACAGGAAACCAGACTCGTGTGTTTACATAAATCTCTCAAAATATAACTTTTACAATCAACAATTTTTCCAATGAGACAATATGCAAGATTTTGGCTGTAACCGGCTTATATTAAATACCAATTTGAAAATATTATTCTGATCAGGATAAAGAAGAAATTATTAGGTAGCAATTACACTATGTAGTTGGATAATGATTATTATTTTGATCATTTTTATACTAAAAATTTAATAAAAACACTAATTTATCATGTAACCGATTGATTTGTCAATTTCTGTCTTAATTGAACGGACTGACAGACAAAATTAAAGATCTTTGAGATAAAAATTCACCAACAATGAACAATATTTTAGTAACAGGAAAAATAATCAAATGAAACTTTAACTAATTTTCTTACAAATTAAAAACATTAAACAATCTGAATTTAAATTACATTGTATTTTACTAATACTTTAAAATGTTTTTGAGAGTAAAAAACTTTTCTCCCTTCAGATATCTGAATTTATATTTGATTAATTTTCTAATTTCAGTGCATTTCGAGAAGGAACAAAAAAGATATTTAAATGAAAAGAACAGTTATTGTAAGAAAAAAACAGCAATATTTATTTTTTGGCTAAAAATATTAGTTTTTTTTTTTTTTTTTTTTT
>QEOQ01000710.1:365898-376082 GCA_010279815.1 Brachionus plicatilis
TAACATAATTGGGTTTTCCAAAAAAAAACAGCGCACAAAAAAAGCTCACGAAAAAAAGCTCACATAATTTTAGTGATCTAACTTAACACTAATTGACAAGTTCACAAGTTTTCGTGAACTCAGTTCAGCCATCAAGGTAGCGCCCAAATTTAAATAAACAAATAAAAAAAAAATTGGTCCGAATGAGCTCGTTACATTATTTTTATTTATTAATCAAAGAAAAGAGTTGTTAACCAAATGACAGCGGTTTTAATCCACAACAAATCCAAATATCATCACACAAAGCCAATTGTTAAACTCATGATTTTTAGTTTAGATTTGCAAAGTTTTACAGTGAAATAGAAAGTAAAAAAAAACTTGTCCCATCATGCAGTGTTAAGAGCGAAACGTGCTTGCTCAAAGTGCTTTGTCGTTAATCTAAACAGATTGCGTAAGCGCAATTGCGTACAATTAGATTGGCCTTTGAATGAGCGACCCGGCTCTTAATTGTCTTAATCCCTCCACGCGCAACTAACTTTTTTGCACAAATGACAACCACGAGACAACAACAAATTATGATGATCGAGTGACAACTAGCCGCTGTGTTCTCCCAAAATGCTAATTTTGGTAACCATCGACTAGCGGCGTGTGAGTGTGTACCGAAAGCTTTTCTAACTTTTCTAAACCTAAATCCGTCTCATAATCATAAATAATTTTCTCTCTCTCTCTATGTCTCACTCAATTTTGTTCATAGAAATGCAATAAAGTTTGTTTAAACAAAAAAAAAAGAGAAAATTTTTTTTTCTTAAATAAAAACAGCTCCCCAACAAAAATGTATTGACTTGAAAAAATTCTCTAAACCTAGCACACTCAGAATTAGCTATTGTTGATATTATGACAAACGCGTACACATCACCAAGTGACGTTGCTTATTTTTACGGGCGCATAAACCGCGAAGAGGCCAACAAAATATTGGACGAGCGCGGCTCTCCCAACGGACTGTATCTGCTGCGCGAGCAGCTGTTCGAGGCCGGCTCGTACACACTCTCTATTTGCTTCGAGGCCAGAGTGAACCACTACAAGATAGAGCGGCAGGAGGACGGCACTGTCAAGATAGACAAGGGCCGCAAGTTTGTGGGGCCCGTCGAGCTCGTCGAGTACCACAAGCTCGAGCTCGACGGACTGATCACCAGGCCGAGCATCGCGTGCAACCGGCCCGCCAACATTCTTCCCATCAACTACTTGTTCATAATAGACGCCGAGTTCTACAATTTGGTCGAGGACGAGATCGGCCGCCAAATGACCAAGTACAAGCAAGCGCACAGGCTTCAGCTCACCGATAGCCAGTTCAAGGTCGAAGTGAATAATGCGCGCAAACGCTACAGGTACAAGTACGAGCGCATTGTGCTCAAAACGCTGCATTTGTCCCAGAAATGGTTTCATGCTGAGCTGGACCGGCGCGCCGCCAACAGCCTGTTGCACAAGTCCGGCCTGGAGGACGGAAAATTTTTGGTCCGCTCGACCAGGTCCAAGGTTGAGCCGAGCAGACACGAATTCAAAATAAGCCTTTGCTACAACAACGAAATAAAGCACTATCAGATAAAGAGCACCGAGTGGGACAAGTACTGCATCGAGGGCGGACCAGAGTTCGACTCGATCACACAGCTCGTCGACTACTACCACCGGTGCTCGGACGGCCTGGCGGTCGCCCTCTCCAGCCCGCTCATTCCCCAAATAAGACTCAGTCCCAGCCTGGGCAAAAACTCTCACATAAACAGCACCAACAACGTGTACAACTCGTTCCGCAACTACGAAATGGTTGTCGAGACGCGCCACCACCACGCCGCCAACAGCAACGCCGCGGCCTACGTCGACGACGAGCCCCACAACCCCAACAACGTGACCAACTTGGACAACGTGCCCGAAGAAAAGAGAAACTTTTTCAAAGACGAAGAAAACTACGACTACGACTTCTTGCCCACCAACACCATCGACATCAAGGACCTGGTGTTCTACGACAAGCTGGGCTCGGGCTGCTTCGGCTCGGTGTTCCGCGGCGCCCTCAAGTCGCGGCACGCCGAGACGCCCGTCGCCATCAAGCAGCTCAACTACGAGACCGAGGAGAGCAAGGACGAGATCGGCAAGGAGGCCGACCTCATGCGCTCTCTCAACAACCCCTTTGTGGTCAAGTTCATCGGCATGTGCTTTCACAAGAACGGCAGCTTGATGATCGTGCTCGAGCTGGCCAAGCTGGGTCCGCTCCACAAGTACTTGCGCGCCCACAAGGACATGAGCATTGTGAAGATAGTGCGGCTGTGCTATCAGGTGGCGTGCGCCATGCAGTATTTGTCGTGCAAAAATTTGGTGCACAGGGACTTGGCGGCGCGTAATGTGCTGCTGGTGAGCGAGGAGCTGGCCAAGGTGAGCGACTTTGGCATGTCGCGCCGCATGAACGAGAACAAGTACTATGAGACGCATTCGCAGGGCAAGTGGCCGCTCAAGTGGTACCCGCCGGACGCCATCCACACGGGCAAGTTCGACGAGAAGTCGGACGTGTGGTCGTTCGGGGTGACGTGCTGGGAGGCGACTAGCTACGGCGGCAGGCCGTACCAGGGCGTCGACATTGGCTGTCTGCTTGTCAAGCTGGAGAACGGCGACCGGCTGCCCAAGCCGCCTCAGTGTCCCTTCGAGCTGTACAATTTGATGCTCAAGTGCTGGCAGCAGGCGAAGACGCACAGGCCTGCCTTTAGCCAAGTGGTCGCTGAGATGAGAGCTATTGTCAAGGATTTGTACAATTTGGATTTGGATTATTAGAAATTAGGTTTTTTGAATTTTATGAAGCGGATTTTTTTTAATTTTTAAAAAAAAATTTTTTTTTTTTTTTTTGTTCTCCATTTTTTTTCTAAAATTTTAATTACTGTTTGTTTTGATTAAATAAATTTTTTTATTTATTTACGTTTTTTTTTGGTTGAGATTTTCTGTTTTTTAGTGACATTGTTAGTGTCATTATAAAAATGGTAAACTTAGTGTTGTTTGCTGATGTTTCAATAGTTTATTAGTACAGTAAAATCCCTCAAATGTGAGAACACCGGCCGTCGCGGTCAAATTTTGTTCACTTACGGGGGTGTTCACATTTGAGGATGATCTCGTAAAAGTGAACAGTTCACATTTACGAGATTTTCATTCAACCAAAAAAATGTTAAGTTTATTTTTAAATTATAATAATAATTAAAACACACAGATAATGCATGTAAATAAAAATTGTATTGAATAATAAAACAAAAATCATTTCAAAAATATTCATCGAATGATTGGAGACATAAGGCTTTATTTAGTTAACAATAACCCTAGTTTATGTAAAGAATTTATGACATTCGAAAATAATTTCTTAGATTCAACAAATATTAAGCAATCTAAAATTGTAGATTTTTTTAAAAATTAATTTTATATGTATTTTGTATACTTTTATGTAAATATTATTAAAAAAATTATTCAAAATGACAGTAAATAAATTTTGGTTTTCATTTTTTTTGTTCACTTTTTTCCATTTTTTAGTGTTCACATACCGAATGTTCACATTTGAGGATGTTCACATTAGAGGGATTTTGGCCCATGTTAAAAGGTTCATTTTGGTCGGTCGCAAAGAATTTGCGTTCACTTACGGGGGTGTTCACATTTGAGGATGTTCATTTTGAGGAATTTTACTGTAATTTTTAAAGGCTTGAGCTCTCGCTCTTTTGCCTTCCGGTTAAACTATTTTTATATTTATAGTTTATTAATTAAAATAAAATAAAAAAAAAAACAATTGCTAAGATAAAATAATTTAGTTTTAAGTGTATATAATTTCAAGAGGTGTTTTGCCGTTGGTACTGTGAATTTGATTTTCGATTAAATCTAACATTAAAGGGTTTTGACTTAAGATATTCTTTTCAATGTATCTTTCGCTTAGATTAAGCAATCTATCATTGACTGATTCAATGCCCGTGTAGATATGTATTGGAACACTTGAATTTTTCTTTGTGGATTATTTGAAGAGCCTTATAATGAATGCCATGAAGCCTTGAGATATTGTTAATATTGAGTATTGCTTACTGAAGACTTATGTATTTGGTATATACAGTCAATAACCGGTTACAGTCGTTCCTCCGTATAACGAGACCCCATATAACGAGAAACTCTTTATAACGAGATGTTTTTGAAAGACCGCTTAATCATTTTCTTAAGAAAAAAAACTTCCTATAACGAGCTTGAAAAAAAAAATTTCACACTTGTGTATTAAGAAAAAAGATTAAAAAAATAAAAATAAAACAATTAATTTTCTTTTTATAATTGAATATAAATAACTGAAATTTAACAATAATAATAACTGTATCTTTTTCTTTTTCTACTTTTTATCTGTATTTAAATTTACTTTCTTTTTATTTTTATGCAAAATTTTAATTTTAATTTTTATTTTACTTCTCCTAATGGAGGTTAATTTGAATTAATTAAATAAATAAAATAAATAACTGAAAATACTTGACTGTCTAATTTAATTGAAAAAAATGACAGATAAACTTGCTCAAAAAAAAAGAAAGTGTATCTCGCTTGAGACTAAAATAGAAATTATAAAAAAACATTGCGATCAAAAAATAACTACCACTACACTTTCTAAAGAATACGGCGAAAATACATCGACAATATCGACAGGTTCTTTATCCGATATCGAAATTATCAACTCAATTTCAAATGCTGAGAACAAAGATGACAGTGATTCGGAAGTCGAAGATATAACAAAACCAAAAAAATCAGATTTTAGCTCAAAAGGATGCAATCGAAAGAATTAATGATTTCACGTTATTGACTTTTTGTTTAATGCTGAAAATATTGTACTAGATAAATGTAAAACCAAACAATCCAGTAGTTCAGATTTTGTAAAAAAAGCTTAATTTTTAGTTTTATTTATCTTTTTTTTTAACTTTTTCAATAAAAATTTTAATAAAAAAATAAAAATTGTCCATCCTTTTCAATGGGATTTCGATAAAACGAGTTTCGATATAACGAGCACAAAAATTTTCGGCCAACTTGCTCGTTATGTATCCGGAATAAGATTCGAGCTTTTTTTTTTCAAAATCCTCCTGATAATAAATTTTCCGGATAACACGATTTGATAATGAAAAGAGGGGTAAACACAGTGTTAATTGATTTAGAGTGTTTATTTAGAACAAAGAAACAATCAACGAAAAAAAAAGCAACAAATTAACGGAAGGAAAAAGTAAGGAACGAATAAAATTAGGGACTCGATACATTTTTTTTTTTTTAATTAATTAAATAATTTTGGGTTTCTCCAGGGTTTTTCCGAATAGCTTTAACCTTCGTTTAAACCCTCTTGTCACGATACAATGTAAAAAAATTTAGCGATATTATGTAGAAAATTGTTATATAAAAAATAGTTAAAAAAAAAAATATAAAAATTTTAACTGAAATGAGTTTGATTCGAATAAAACGATTTACAATTTGATTTAATAACATTAGGAAGTATTACTAACTAAATGATCGAACCGAGTTATAAAGCGTTGGGCATTGATATCTTTAGACAATTTATATTCTTGGATTTCTTTGGCTATGGTCTCAATTTTAAATTTGTTTGTTAGGAACTTGACGAATAAATTGTTTGCTCTTTCCTCGATTGTTTCGAGATTAAGTGTTTTATGAATGTGTTTTATCGATGTCTTGATTGGAAAATATTTGATTAATTTTAGAATTTTGTTTAGAATTTTCTGTAAGGAGGATTTAATCTTTTCAGTGCCAACGTTTAAAATTATAAAACAATAATCAAAGAGTGATCTTATCAAGGACTTGTATAGCTTTAAATTTAATGGTATAGAATTAGCCCATTTGAAATTCTTGATTCTCTTTAACAAATTTATTTTCGATACGATTCTTTTTCCTTGATACATAGGTCTTGTCATTTTTAATGCGAATAACAGAATGACTCACATCGTTTATGCTTATATATTAAGGTTTAACAGGAAGTAATACGGAAGTAATGCTGTTCTAATTAGCTCAAAGCCTAAAAAGTAGGAAGCGAAAAAGCTCAAAGTAAAAAATCAAAAAGTGCTAGTCCGAAAATTGATTCCAGATAATGGGGCATTCCGGATAAAAAATTCTGGATAACCGGTTATTGACTGTACATAAATTTATAAGAGTAACTGAAAAGACACTAAACCTAAGCATTCTTCGAATTAAAAATTACTGCAAAAAATGGGGACTTGTCATAAACACCAACAAAAATTTCCACTCGGTTTTCACTACAGCTGGCTACAGACACAACTATGAAACAAAATACAAGCTGAATTTGTTAATCGGTAATCAAGCAGCCCATTAGACCCGTTTCTAACTTTTTTAGGCAGTAAAATTGATCCAAAGCTCAACTTCAAAAAATTAGTCGAAGGTCTAAGCGAAAAAGTCATGTCAAAAATCAACCTTATTCGGAGGATAAAAAGACTAAAACTCTCTAATTCAATTCTCCTAATAAAAATAATATTTAGAAATTTTATCCGCTCACAATTTGACTACGCTTTTATTCCTCTTTCAAGCTCGACTCAAAAAATTACAGATGATCTACAAAAAATGCAAAACCAAATTTTGAGACACATCAAGTTTTTCCCAGTGAAGACGAGAATTACAAACATCCACAATAATTCAAAAATTGACATGGTTGTTTTAAACTACTTTTAGACAAATTCCTCTTGAAGCGAGTAGAACATCAGCAATTAACCAAAAATTTAGAATGCTATTCAACTAATATGTCCGAATTAAACCCAAAATTTCACTTTATGAAGAATTTAAGAACGTGTTAAATCAAAAGAGTAAAAGCTGACCCTTTAAAATACCAAATCAAAAATTTTTTTTATTTTTTTTCTCTTTTATCTTTTATTAAATGATCTTTTTTATCCGTAAAAACTCTAAATATTAAATCAATATCTGTCAATATTTTTTTACTTATTTTAAATGTATTTTACTCCATTTTGTACTTTCTTGATATTTATTTTTTTTCAATCACTAGGCTGAAAAGAAGGACTTAATTCCATTCTGTGTGGCCTGAGGTTTACATCAAATTATTTATTAAATAAATAAATAAATAAATAAATATTATACCGTAAACCCTTGCGCATAGGCGCAGCAGTTAATACCTAGCCCTGCCACTACCGCAATGCGGCTAATCCCAGTCATTTCATGTTAAAAAAAATTAAAATTAAGTTTTTAAGGGAAAAAAAAACATTTTTTAAAAAAAGAAAAAAATTTAAAAAAGTTGGTTCAAAAAATTCGATATTTTAAATAAAAATTAAAATTTTAATTATTTCTAATTATTTTTCCATTCTCATCTCTGGGTAATGGTGGTCTACCTCTTGTTTTTTTTGACACTTGAGATGGAGTTGACTCATTTTGTATATTTCATAATAGTAAAAAAAGAAAATCGTAGAAAAAAAGAAAAAAGAAAAATTGCAAAACCAACTTTTTTAAATTTTTTTCTTTTTTTAAAAAATTTTTTTTTTTTCCTTAAAAACTTAATTTTACCGCATGCGGTTGTTTCGAAACTTTAATAAATTAAAATCGACCTATAACGCCATTAAAATGCTTATTTTAATTTTTTTTTTCGCGGTTATGAATCAGTTTATGGTGCGGTAAAACGACAAATTCTTGGGTTTACCACATGGTAATTACCGGATCCTGTCTAAGGCGCGAAATATCTTTTTTATTCAATTTTAATCTTTTTTAACATGAAATGACTGGGATTAGCCGCATTGCGGTAGTGGCAGGGCTAGGTATTAACTGCTGCGCTTATGCGCAAGGGTTTACGGTATAAATTGTTATTAGGGATACATTTTTTGATTAAACATTTAATACGATTTGATATGATTTTAAACTCTCCAATGTACTTGAACAGTTGATTAAAATACTTTTTAATTGCGTGTAAAATGCATAAAATTGCAGAGTATTTTGCAGACTTATTTTACTGAATTAAGCAAATTTGCTTATAATTGAGCATTTTATAGAACTAAATTATCTTTTTTAGTAAAAAAGTTATTCAAGTTTATCTGAATTGAAACGAACTTCACAACCCCGCGTAAACGGCGATAATGAAATCTTAAAAAATTAATTTTATGTTTTTTAGAATGAACTAGGATGAACTTTTAATTGCCTTTAAATTGCTTAAAAAATGACTCAATTTTTTTGTAAATTCAATTTCCTTTTATTTAATTCGCTTTAATCGTTTTTTTAATTTTGAATATTTAAGTTTTATTTTTGTGTGTTTTTTTCACTCTTTTTAGTTAAAATTTGCCAAATTTTACCATAATTTACGTAAAAAAAGGTAAAAAAAAGTAAAACTTACAAAATTTTTTATTTTTTCTTCAAAAATAAAAAACTAATAAAAAAACAGAAAATTTTTAAATGTCAAATTAAATTTTTAAAAGTAAATTTACGTAAAATACCGTAAATTTATTAAATTTTACTTTGGTAATTTTACGTAAAATTAAGATATTTTACGAAAAATATAGTAAAAAATAGTAAAATGTAGATAACGTAACACCACTGTAGGTCTATCCAATGTGAAAGTCCGATTTCCATTTATAGCCAGGATGTTCCATCAACTTTTCGAATTGTAAGTCAATTTCCAGTGATAATTCAAACAACGATTTCAGCTATGGCAACTTCTGTAGAACAAAAAAATGCCGTAGTTAGAAAAATGGGTCGACTCAAAGGTTTTAAAAAACAAAAAAAAACACAGTTTAATAAGTCATTTATTCATAATAGAATTGATTTAATTTTTTTTAGCCTTTTTTATTTTAACCGAGAAATATAAAAAATAAATTTTTTAATATTTTTTATTTATGTACTTTGGTGCATGGTCCAAAGGCGTGTTTTAACTTGTGGTGCAGCATAGTCGAACGAGGGAATACCGTATTTGATGTTAAATCAAAAAATGTATCTCTAATAACAATTTATCTAATACGGTAGTTATTTTACCAATAATTTTTATTCAAAATATATTTTGATTACTATGACCATAATTTAATAAAAAATTATCAAATACTATTGTAAAAATTTATTTAAGAAATTTTATGGTCAGATTTATCATTGCTTTTGAAAAATTTATATTTTAGAGAAATTAAAAAAAAGTGGTAATAAATTTGTGGTATTGTGAAATTCGAATACAAATCGAAAAAATTTTTAACATAAGCTAAATCTAAAAATAAAATTATGTGAAAATTTAATTTTAAATTAAAAAGAAAAAAAAATTTTGAAAAAAATAAAAAATAAATTTTTCAAAAAACAAAAAATTTTTTTATCAAAAAAATGCGCATTTAAATGAGCATGAAAAATGATTACTTGGAAATTTTCTGGTCAGATTGATCATTGCTTTTGAAAATTTGGTCGCAAAAAAAATTGAAATTTTAGAGAAAATAAAATTTGCTTGAGATCAAATTTTCATTTTTAAAATCTACTAATTTAAGTAAGTTGAAATATAAATTAAAAAAATAATGTGAATCCACTTCTAAAATCTTTAAAAAATTGTATCAAAAAGTAATGTTTTATTGAAAAAGTTTTAAGTCAAATAAAAATATTTCAAAAATGATTTTGATCAAAAATATTTGACTTTTAAAAAGATTGATGTATGGGCATGTTGAAGTTTATGATCAAATGATCAAATGCTCAATTAAAAAGTAAGCATAATAATTTGTTAAATTAACGAAATGATTTTTTTTTTATTGGTAATGATTTAACAGTCTCAAAAAATTATTTTAATTAAAATAATTTTTTTTTTTTTAACATGTTAATTTTGATTTTTCTAACCAGACTTAAATATTTTTTGTATTTTTATCATAAATATAATGTTTATTAAAATTAAAAAAAAATAATGATGAATAAAGATTTAAAAATTAAATTTTAAATTCATTTTAATTCGATATAATAAATAATTATAGAAATATATGAAAAACCGATGAAATTTTTATTTTTCATTGATGCTACATCAAATTTTAATTGACTGGGAAGTTGATCATAAAATAAATGGATTAATAATCGATTTTTAGAATTAAAAAGAGTATTGTCATTCCTACTTTACTAAAAATTCAAAAATAATCGATCATTTTAGTTAATTTTGAACATACTATTAATTTAAATTTTTTTTTTTTTTTGAAATTTTAATTTAACAAACT
>QEOQ01000710.1:388160-463765 GCA_010279815.1 Brachionus plicatilis
TTCGTTGTTCTTCGCCATTCTGGATGTCTCCTTTAGCACTTTCTCCTGAATTTCTGTATGTGTCAAACAGCCCGGCATTTTTAAGAGGGTTAATTGGCGTGTTCCAACTTGCATCTCGCCTTCCATATTTTGGGAAAACCACATTGTCTTCTAATGAGTCATTAAACAAAGGCTCCCGCCACGACTCCCCGAATGCATTGTGCGTTTGGATCGGCTCTAACAAAGATTTTAACCCATGATGTTCCTGCTCAGAACTGCTGTACAAATTTCGGCCTGTATTAGGAAAAGAACGTCCCCGACTATTCCCATTGCAACCTATTTGATCATCGTTTCGCCATTTGTTTGTTGGTTCGGATTTGATCGCTGACTTTTCCAAATAATCTTGGCGAACTTTTTCCGGAGTCCCGTTGAGCAACTCATTTGAGTTGGCGAATTGAAAACAAGCATCTGACTTCTTCTACTGACCAGTCCAGAGGTTCATAGTGACTTTAAAAGCACTAGCTACAACAATCATAGTTAAAGCTAGCACAGCTATGCTAAAACACAGCTGTACGAACAAAAACACGTGTTCATTCAACATCGTGTACTTTTCTATTTTTTTTTAAAGCTTAACCGCTGCCACCAATTTAATAGCGTGCGCTATTAAATATTTAAGAGAGAGAGGGAGAGAAAAACAAGAACAGCTTTCTTCTCTACTTCTTTATTAATCAAATTAAAATAAAACAAAATATATATAAAGAAATCCAGCAAGGCCCAGAAGGCCGGGGTCTACTGGAGGGGGTGTTACAATATCATACGTACGTAGAATATTGTATTCAAAACGTTCTTTGGTTCCTTTTTTAGATTTTGCCGTCTCGATTATCACTATCAACTGTTCATATTCGTCGAGTTTAGTGAAAGTTCTTGTTTTTTTTGTTTTTGGTTTGTTTTTGGTTTGTTTTTGAGCTCGTCTTCCAACTTGAGTGCTTCAATACCAGCATAAAATTGTTCATTATGTTGACGTTCTATATCGGAATCTATTATGGGACTCTCAAGGTCTGTTACCATCGATAGTAAAAGAACCAATAGGAAATTTTTTATTTTAAGGAATTTCATTTTCTAAAAAATAAAAATTTAAAATTTAAAATTTACTATTATAAATTAAAATTAATTAAAATTCAACAAGCAGCACAGAAATTTAATTTTGGTCAAAATTGGTCAAATTTTTATAAATTATTTATATATCTTGCTTTCAAACTTCCAAGGATTATTTTGTCTCAGAATTTCGAATTTGATGTTATTTTTTGAAAAATTTTTTCGGTTTTCAAGTAAAACAGCTTCTAATTAAAAAAAATAACAATTTAAACGTTTTCACGATTTTTAAACCGTAAAATTAAAAGTTTTTGAAAAAATAAATAAAATTCTGATTTTTTATTCACTTTAAAAGTAATATGGTAATTAAAAATCATTTTCATCATCTTCAAAATCATTAAAATCTTCATAATTTGAATACTGTTATTCTTTCTCTAAACAAGTTTCTTCACCATCCAAACTTTCTTCAAAATCTTCAGTTCCGTCAGATTCTTCTTCATTGTCTTCTTCTTGTAATAATCTCTGAATTTAGATTAATTCTTCGCTTTTATCATTTATTCTTTTTCTACGTTTGCCAATATTAAGACTTAATGTTGATAATAGTGGATCGGTTGTTATCAAAAGATGTTTAAAATGATCAGTATTTGTTAGAATTCGATTACTTTTTCTTGTATGGTGTAACCGAATACTTTTACTGTCTTTATTTCTAGATTCCTGAGCTTCTTCACTAAAATAACCGATCGGATACAATAATTTTGTACAAACTTCTGAACTGTGTATTAACATTTTATGTACTGATACAGGCATATAGAACCAATCATAATTTTTCACATAAAAATTAAAAGTCTCATAACAATAATCTTGAAATTTTTCTAAGTCAATTTTTTTTGTTGAATTTATAACGCATAAAACAACAAACAATCGACGAATTAAATATTCAGTTACACCTATTATTTCGGAAAATACCTTGTAGTTGCGAAACGCTCTCCTAGCAGTATTTCCATCATTTGATGTTCCAAAACCAGAGTCTTTCGGCATGTCCACATTTAGTCCAATTTTTTCTTTAAATTCTTTTTGAACCTTTGCTTTTTTACGCTTAAACATTGCTAAATGATCTTCATTTGATTTACGAATTTGCCAAGTTCGAAATTCCAATCTGTAAGATAAATGCAATATAAACTCGAATGAACGTATACACATGTGAAGTGGGGAAATTCCAAGTTCAATGGCTTCATTATTTAGTTCTTTTTCGACTAATTTTTTCATGTTGTTCATTTCAACTGGAGTAGCGCCACAGATATTACATACCTTCTAAGCTGAATTTGCGCAAACTGCGTTTGCTGCTTTTCCGTCCAACATTGTTAATTTATTAGGAAATTTTACGTTTGCATATATCAAATTTTCATTATACGGTATTTCTATTTCCAAGCATTTCAAATTTTCCAT
This sequence comes from Brachionus plicatilis, assembly GCA_010279815.1. Classification (NCBI taxonomy): domain Eukaryota; kingdom Metazoa; phylum Rotifera; class Eurotatoria; order Ploima; family Brachionidae; genus Brachionus; species Brachionus plicatilis. The sequence goes on from QEOQ01000710.1 coordinate 390,678, forward strand.
TTGTGATTTCAAATACGAATATTCTTTCACTATCTCTTCAGTCGTTTCTTTTAGAAATTGAAATCTGATCGGTCGACAAAATCGAGTAGATGACGGTGAATTATTTTCCCAAAGATAATTTTTATTTTCATCAAATAGAAATAATGGAACGAGACTTGAGGTAAATAAGCTTGCATCGCTTGAACTGTCTGGGGTATTAACATATCTCTGCTTAAATCTGGTGTAACCACTTGCTCCATCAAAACCCCATTTCGAAAACAATTCTAAATCAATCAAAATTTTCCCATTTATTCCACTTTCGATAAAACGATCACCGATTGTATGTATTTTTCTTAAAACAGGTTCAATTTGTAGTAATCGAGTTGCAGTCTCATCAAGAAGATCCTGAACGTTCACTTCAGCTTTCAGTTCATCAACAACAATATCTTTATTAAATAATTGTCTTTTAGCATAAAGAATCTCGCTATAAATTGGATATATATCTGCGTTTTTTTGTTTTGCCATATTTCTGATAAGCTGATACGAGTCTTGAGTCAAGTTACAAGAAATCATCATTGAAAGCGCCTCATTTGCAGTTATTCTAATCATTAATTTAGAATCAATCATTCGACAAATTTCTTTAGCACCATCTTTTCTTGTTAGAGAAAAATTTAATACTTTTGCTAGACTTAAACGGCAATTTCTTTTTGCATTTGATATCGAAGCTCTTAATAAGAGTTCGGTAGAGTTACTTTTTGCCATTTCATAAACTAGTTTGCGTTTTCTTTCATATGATAAAAAATGCCAAGGCTTAAGTTTTCTTTTTCTTTCTTTTGAATATAATAAAAAGTTAAAAAATTAAATTTAAGAATTAAAAATTTACTTTTATTTTTTTTGATAGACTAGGATACTTTAGATATATTTTTGTTTTGTTCGAAAAAATTTAGATTTTTATCAAGCCATTCATGGTTATTTTTTTCAAAAAGACTTTTTTTAAAAGAGGCTGCTTTAAGTCTTGTATAAATTTTAAGTAACGTTTTATAGATTTCATCTTGAAATGATTTCGATTGCTCTTCATTTATTTCGAAAATAAATTTTTTTAATACGTAGCTTTTAAATTTAGTTGAATGTTCCATTAAAATTGGTTGTCTAATTTTCAAACTATTGTTAATAATGAATTCATACAACTCACAACGAGTAACAGAGTACCTCATTTTTTTTCGATTCGATTATTCGTAGAATTTTAAATAATTTTTTCTCAATTTAATAATATAAATTTGTAAATATTTGCTTTTAAACACAGAAAATACCAAAACAATCATTTATTTTATTTTATCGAAAAAATGAAAAAGTTAACAAAATGCCATTTTCAGGCTTTAATATTTGTCTTATTCGGAAAAATTCGGAAAAAGTACAAATAAATACATAAACTAGGTGCAACTAAGTAACAAAATATAGATAAATGATAGCGGAACTCGGCGGGACTAATAACATAAAGTTCCATTAATTTTCGAAAAAAACACAATTTTTCCTTGATTTAGAGCCGAAAAATACAGAAAATGGAAAAAGATATCAAATAAAGAATTAAATTTTTGGAAAGTATAATTTAAAAGCTAAAATTTTCAAAAAATTTGAAAAGTTTGTTGAGTCCATTTTTTTCAAAATCTTAATTTCTCTAAATCAATCTTTTTTTTTTCAAAATATAGCGATTTTTTGTTAACTTTGAGTAAAAAATGGAATACAAAATATTATACTTGAAATTTTTTTTTTTTCAAAAAATGTTAATACAGACGATTTGCTTTGAGAAAAAAATAATCTAAGTAGCAAATTTAAAAATTTATTTATTTTGATTAAATGACCAATTTTTCTCGTTCTTAAATCACTGTGAGCAGTAATTAAAAAAAAAGAAAAAATTTAAATAATTTTATCAAAATTAACTGAATTTTTTTTTCAGTAGTATACTGAAATAGAAAATTTACTTTGATAATTACGGTTGCAAACGTAATTATCGAAATTTACTTACCAAAATTTGATAATGATAAAAAATAAATATTTTTATCAACATTTACTAACTGACCAGTTTATTTCAATATTTTCGTTTTATCAAAATTTACTATTACATATATATTTTTATTCCATTTTCTAAACAAAACTAAGACTAAATAACAAAAGAATACCAATCATAGGTCATTTTTACCCGAACGACTCGAAATATTTTTCAAAAAATAAATATATAATTTTGTTAATTATAAGAATTTAGCATTAAATTCTTTATTGTTTAGACCAAGGTCTAGATAACAAAACAGTTACTTTAGACTTTCCTTTTCATCCTTCAACAGTTTCATACACAAAAAGATGTTTTCGTTCGTTAGAAATTTTTTTTTGGGCAAATTCGAATTTCTTATATTTTACTTTACTATATTTTTTAAACTTGATAACTAATAATTGAAAAATAGTAAATAAATACAAAATTAATAAATAAATAAGTAAATAAATAAAATTTTTTAAATTATCAAATTTTTTTAAAAAATATGATAATTTAAAAAAAACTCTTAATTTTGTATGCTGATAGAAAGACTTAAATTTTTTTTTTTTTGAAGATTTATTTAATCTGAAAATTAATTTTAATTATTTTGCAACTACAGTCAATCCTCGGTATTACGAACTACTTGGGCGGAAAATTGGGTATTCGATATATCGAAATTCCCATATAAAATGATAGGGACCAGAAAATTTTTAAATCAAATTTTATTGATTAAAAATTCTAAGATAATAAATGCGAAATAAAACAAATAGTTAATTTTTTTGAAAAAAATCGGTAACAGATGGTTGCTTGGTAAAGCTACTTTCAATTATTAAATTTTCAATATTAAATAAAAAGCTAATTAACAATAATTAGTAATTGTCAAGTATTTATTTACTATTTTTTATTATCAAGGTCACAGTGAGTATTTTATGAATTTTCCCCCCGTAAAAATTCCCCCGTAAATTTTTCCCCTTTTTTTATTTTCCTCTTTACTGAAATTCACCTTTTTAAAAATTTAATTCTATGAACAATATTTTTTTTTAAATCTTCTTTAGAAAAAATTTTACTGGTCACAATATTTAATTTGATTTTTGAAAAAACAGACAAAAAAATATATTATTTGATTATATTATTAAATTTTTAAAATGGTAAAAGTTAAATTTGTAAACAAAAAATTAAAAATTTCAAATTTGAATTTTAAAATAAATATAAATTTTAAAAAATTAAATTATTGAATTTACTTAAATTTTTACGAGTAAATATTAATTAATTGAATTAGCACAAAGGTGTTTATCAGGAATTAATGCAGATAAATATGTCGCTTTTTAAACTTTTTTTTAGCGTATTCGTAAAACTATAAAGTGTTTTTTAATTAGATCATTTTATTATTTTTCGCTTTTTTTCAATTTAATTACTCAAAAATGTTTAAAAATGATAAATTATTTGATTAATTATAAAAGGGCAATTTTTTTTACAGGGGAAATCAATTAAGAGGGAAAATTAATAAGGGGGAAAATCTTTAAAGGAGAAAATATTTAATGGGGAAATTTTAAAGGGGGAATATCCATGTAGAATCGAGTGAATCGAGCGAAATTTTATAAATCAATATAAAATTTTATTGGTTAAAAATATGAAAAAATATTGCAATTTTGGAGTGAAAGATTGAATAATCTATTATAATTTTATTTATATCCATTAAAAAAAAAGTAAAACGAAAATAAAATTCCGCTCAATTTACATTGAATTCACTCAAGATGTGTTAAATAACGAATGTCATTTTTTTAAAATTCGTTATATAAAGGTTTTTTTCTTAAGAAAAGTATTACTCGTTTTTTTTTCTTAGTTCTTTATATCGGGATTTCGTTATAAAGAGGTTTGTTGTATCAAAGAAAACAGTAATTAACAAATTAGCTAAGAAAATTAGCTATCTCTTTCCTATATAAAAAATCGGTTCCTGGATTCATATTCGTAATATAGAGGAGTTCATTATACGGAGGATCGACTGTATTCTAATATTTTAATTTTTGCTAGTTTTTAAAAAGCTTTAAAAGTCAATCGTCGATATTTTTAATTTCATTAGCAGATAATTTTGGTCTTAAAAGTTATTTTTGTATAAAAAAAAAGACTTGTGCGTAAATAAAAAATCAGAGTTAAAATCAAGTCACGGACTTAGAGCTTTTTTGATAAAAATTAGCAGATACGAAAAACAAAAAAACAGCGAAATAAAAAACTTTAATTGAATCTAAGCATTTACTTTTTTCATTTAATTTTTACAGGAAGTTTTTCAATTTGGATTTGTGAGCAGCTAAAAAAAATTGTGATATAGAAGATTTATGAGAAAAAAAAAACTTCAAATTACTTTTTAAATATTTTTATTTATTTTTACTTTTTTGTTATAGTTCTTAAAAAGAAAAGTAAAAAGAAAAAAAATTCTAAACTTTTGTAACATGCTGTTATAAGGATGAATCGTCCATCTTGAATACTACAATTTCTGTAACACACTGATTTACAATGAATGACTAAAAATTTCTTCTGTAAATGTTATCATGTCATGTTATCAAGTCGTAAAAAATTGTGTCAAAGTATGCACGGCCAAAAATCCCTTCAATGGATACAAATACCTGTGTGTTGCTTGTGTAGACGAGTTTTGTCTAATGCAATGGTATGATCCACTAAACAATTTTATGCTTTTAAAGGTAAATTATTAAATTAAAAAAGAAAGTTTATTTAACTTTGAAATAGAGAATTAGCTATCCGGTTCCAAGTTCTTTGAATGTTTTTGAATGAACAAAAATCTTCTAGAAAACGACTTTTTGACTCAAAATTGGGACCATTTTAGTCTGATGAAACTTAAGAAGAAAAACTTAAAAAATACTCAATTGAAAAAAAATCTATTCCAAGTGACCACTCACTCAAAATATTTGCTAACTCGAAAGAGTCTAAAATCAATAGCTACATGCTTGAGTATGCCTCCCGAAAACATATCCAGTTATCACCTGAAATCCTTCGACACTGAAAATCAATTTTCAAAAAAAAAAGAAAAATTCTTGTGCAATACAAACGAGTACAAAAAAATTATGATAGTTCAATGTGACTTTAACTCAAAATTGGAATCGGAATAATTAGTTTGATAAACAATTGTTAAAAAAAAGAAGTTATTCAGTAAATTTTCGAGTTTTTTTTGATTAAACATTGTGTTTAATATTATTTGAATTGTGAATTTAAGAACAAAAAATTCTAACAAAAAAACAGGTTTTAGTTTTTTTCTTTTTTTTTTGTTTATAAATTTTTAATTCCCATTTTTAAAACGATTGAAGATAATTTGAATGTAATGTAATTAATGTAAAAAATTGATGCAATAGTACTTGTTACGCTTAAAACTATTTTTAACTAGAAAAATTTCATTATTCAAATTTGATCAAAAAATATTAAATGCGATATTAAGTTTTTAATTTTCAATTATTTAACGCATTTTTTACAATTTCTTTCCTTTTTCAAATAATCAAAAATTACTAATTAATTAATTTACTTTGTGGAAGAAATAAATTAAAACAGATTTAAGATTTTAGTCGTTGTAGTTTTTTTTAGTATTTTACAAAAACTTGAAAGAATCCATCCATTTAAATATTAATTGTCAAACTTTTTTTTGGAATTTATCTACCCAGATTTTAAGTCACCAATTTTTTTTAATTTGTTACCTCTCTGCATAAAAAAAAGAAATGACATTGGTAATAAATTTTTTTTTAAAGGGAAAATGCTAAACCGTACAAAAATTTCATACAAAAATTAAAGTTGTTCTATTTGAATGTGGCGGAAAATCATGGAATTATGTTGGATGGTCCGTCTGGTGGCGGAAAAACAGTGTCCAGAAACATATTGTTAAGAGCTCAAATGGGCGAAAAATCACAGAATAAACATTTTAAATAAACTTACAATTGAAACAGTTGTTTTTTGTTTCAAAAATAAAAATAAAAATAAAAATCAACCACAAAAATTAAAATTATTTTACAGCAAACTTTTTGTAATCATTTGTAATCATTTGAATTTGAATTAAACATGGTAAAACAATTTCATAACTTGAATGAGAGAAATGAAATTGGTTTACCATATTTATTCAAAGGCTGATTTTTATCTAAAGCTCATTTAAGTAAATAAATCAGGCTTTTGAATGAGACATGGTATAACTATTTCATAACTTGTATGAGAGAAGTGAAATTAGTTTTCCATATTTAATTCAAATGCCTGATTTCAGTCGTGAGCTTAATAAGTAACTAAAAGTAAAAAAAATCAGAATTTTGATTACGAAATGGTAGAACAATTTCATAACTTGAATGAGAGAAGTGAAATTGATTTACCATATTTATTCAAAGTCTGAATTCAGTCTTGGGCAAATTTAAGAAAAAAAACCCAAAAAAAATTTTTTTTTTATCTTTAATTCTTGCATAAGAGAAAAAATTTAATTATTTAGTGACACGTGAGCAATCTCAAGACGAAGCGTCTAATAAAGACAAAAAAAAAAAAGTGAATTAAAAAAAAAGCGCCTATCGATCCGCCGTAACAATCAATCAAGCTATTCTGTGTTTTAGAAGTTGTCAAACAATTGATCGATGATTAAAAATTACCCAATAATTTAAGAAGGGTCGCTGTCAAAATTTGAAAAGGTATTTAGTTTTTGTTCATTATTTTTTCCATGAAATTTATTCAAGTGAAAGCTCCTAAACTAATTTAAAAAAGTAATTCTAATCTTTTTAAGTTTAATTTTTTGTGTGTTTTAAAGGCTTTAATTATATTTTTTAATTTTATTTGTCAATTAAGCATTTTAAATAAATTTGATTACATATAATACTATTAAAAAATTTTTTTGCAAAGTAATAATACTCTTTGTATTTTTTGATTTAAAAAAGAATTATTTTTTGGATATGTTAATGAATTTTTTAGACTTAGCACGAAAAATGAATTCTTCGATTATTAAAGCATTGGACAACATTAGGAATAATGAAAAAGAGTTATTTGAATTAATCAATGATTCCTTTAACCAATATTTGCAATTTTATAATAATAAGGTATATAAATAAATTTTAAGCATTGTTTAATCGTTAAATTTTAGGAGCACTTTTCAATCTATAAGTTCAAATCCCCTAATAATTTGAATCAATTAAATTGTGCAACTATCTTCATCGAGGAATAACTTAAAAATACCGTTGAAGAGCATTCCGGAGAAGCTGAAAAAATGGAAAAAGCTTTTATTATCTCGAAAGAGAAATTTCTAAAAAAAAAATCGCTTCCATTTCCACCAAAGCTTGAGCAAAAAAAAGATGAAATTTCTGATAGGTTTAGTTACACTCATAATATAGATGGTTTTAGAGAGAAAATAAAAAAATCATTAAGTAAATAATTGTTTTGATTTAAAAATTTTAAATAATTATTAATTATTGAAAAAAATAATATTCTAGATATGAGTCATAAAGAAGAACAAACTGATCTGGAAAAAAATGGTTGCCTTTATTCACATATATTTCAAAAGAGACCGAAAAATTTTGCAAGTACAGTCATTAATGTCCCAGGTATATTTCAATCTAAAAAATAATGAAATAAAAACAAAAATTATTTATTTTTCATTTAAAGATTGTAAATTTGTCACTGAAAAAGGTTCCAAAGAGCTATTTTTCAAAACTTTTTGGAATCATCATTACCTGGGGTACCAAAAAATTATTATGATCTTTTATGGGTTTGGCAGGAGATATATAAGGATAATCATTATTTCGAAAGCATGATAAAAATAAATTCAGCTTTACTCGATAGAAATAGTGATTGGTTCAAAAACATTTGTGAAACAATATCTCCTGAAATGGCGAAAATTTACGCCATTTTTTGATAATCTTCTACAAGATTCGCAAGAAATGGAAACAGAAAACTCATTTGAGAAAAATGATTTATTTTTTCCAAGTCTTTTTAATATCATAATAAAAAAACTGCATCTTGTTCCTTTATGGTCTGGCCTATTGATAAATTAAGTTTTACCCGATAGAAATCGTCTATCAAATAAATAAGTTGAATCATGGTTTAAATTTTAAAAAAATTCCATTCTAAAAGTAAATAAGCGAATTAGAGGTCAAAGACTTTTATATTGCAATGAATTGGCGACCCCATACTATTTCTATCTTTCTCATCTTCACGAAACTTTGTATGAGGATAAATTTTATGCATTTTTTGAATCTAAAGAAAAATTCTAATATAGTGAAAAGGATAAAGAAATGTGGGCTATGAGAGAAAATAATAAAAAAGACGTTCAATACTTTACAAGAAGTTAAAGATTGGATTTTTACGAAAATAAAAAATTCAAGGATGAAATCGAAAAAGTTATTATAGAAAAAACTGACTTAAGAATGGAGCTGTTTAACGTATTTAACGATCCGTTTTCTGAGGATTTTAAACGGAAAATATTGAAAGTAGTTACGGCATTAGATACAATTGGAAATTTTTCAATCAAAAGCTTGGCTAAAGAAGTTAACTCAATGGAAGGTATATCAACTTCATTAATTATTTTTAAATATATATTAAATGATATAATTTAGATAAACAAGAAAAGAAAATAAATATCGACGATCTTTTCTACTACAAAGTCGGTGAATTTTATTTGAGATATTCTGAAGTTAAAGATCTTTTATTAAATCGATGGTCAAACGATAGCGTAATATTTTATTTTTTTTCTATTTGAATTTTTTCAATTTAATTTAAAGGTTCTAGAAACATATGGACTTTGCTTGGTAAAAAAATCTAAAAAAAAAATATCATCAATAAATTCTTTTCATGCTACTTCTATGTTTAATAATGGTTTTGAAAGGCTTGCCAATGAATATAAAGAAAAATTTTAAAATTAAGCACTAATTTGAAAATTATTTTTAATTATTGATTAGTTTGAAAAGTTTGATGCTGCTTGTGGATTCATAAACGAAAAAAGAAATCATTGGATACTAATGTTTATTGATTTGAATGCAAAAAAGTTTTATTTAATTGATCCCAAAAAAATTAAAAAAATTATAAAATATTAGACAAACATGGAAATACAACATATAAACAATCAAAGTTATTTGAAGAATGATGGTAATTAAACTTTGAGAATGACATTTAATAATATTTTCTTAAATTAAATTTAAGTTTTTTTTGCCAAAAATTTCCATTTTTGAAAAAGCGCAAAAGGAAACTAGCTTTACCGGAACAATCATATCATATTGATTCTTCGAATTGGTGTTTTTGTGTGCGAAATTTTAAGCCGACTTATAGAAGAAAACGATTTAATATTTAGAAATGACAATGATACTTTAGAGTTTATACGACTTGAAATCAATGTCAAAATTAGAAAATATTCCGAAAATAATTTTTGTTCATTTTGTAGCTCTAAATTAACGGAATTAAATTTTTTAAAATCAAAAAGCTGTTTCCATAAATATCATATTAAATGTTTAGAAAATTATTTCTTCAATTTAAATAATTTCAAATGTCCTCTCTGTAAATAAAGTTTAATTTACTGTTTTTTTGGTTTTAGGTTTAAAAACTCTAATAAAAATCATATAATCATATTTAAAATTTTATTTATAAAAAGAACGAGCTTTTTGCGAAGCTCTGTAATTTAAATTTTGAAAATCTTACTATAGATAAATTTGATAATAATAATTACAAATTTCATTATTGAAATTTGTAATTATTATTATGCTCTACTAAAACAATAATGCTGTCTAAGAATTAACACAAATTTCCAAAAGACTTTAATTCAGTTTTTAATTAAGCTGCCTTATCAGACTTGCCATTTAAATTCTATAAAATGTTACTAAAAATTAGAAATTAATTCAATTTATTTAAAAAAAATATTTAAAATAAAAAAATAGTAAAAAAGGGGTGAAAAGGTTTTTTTATGGATCAATTTTTTGAATTTCCCTAGCATTGGAATTATCTCTTAAATTGTCAGCGAGTTAAGATATTGGAACCAAGGTTAAATCTTATATGTAGTGACTTTTTAATTTAGCTTTAAATAAGTTATTTTCATTTTTAAAAATATTTGCCATCAACTCTTTTTTTAGAAATTCAAAGTTTTTTATTGATTGAAATATTATTATGTTCAACAAATATTTTTTAAAAAAAAAATTTCATATTTTTAAAGTGCTCTTGTAAAAATTCAAAGTTCTTTCCTAATCGAATTTTTAAATCAACGCTATGAAATTTTTTTAGACTCAGAGGAAACATTGAACTTGAAAAGAATTAAAAATAAAATTTAAAGAATTTTTAAAGATTTGGATAATAAAACTTAAATTTTTTAAAGCTAAAACAATCTCTTGACCATGTATTACAAAAGTGAAAAACAGTCAATAACCGGTTATCGGTTATTTTCCATTATCCGGAATCAATTTTCAGACCAGCACTTTTTGATTTTTTTTATGAACTCTTTAACTTCCTACTTTTTAGGCTTTGAGCTAATTAGAACAGCATTGCTTCCGTATTACTTCCTGTTAAACCTTAATATATAAACATAAACGATGTGAGTCATTCTTCTGGATAATTGTGCCTGCCATCCAGATGTACTGGTCTCCAAAAACCAAAACATAAAGGTTGTAATGCTTCCTCCAAACACAACATCCATCATTCAGCCACAAGACCAAGGAATAATCGCCTCGGTAAAAAAGCGTTTCAAAGCAGAAGTTCTCAAAATGTACTTTCAATCCTACCTAGTAAATCAACCAGATAGTAATCCACTTCAAACATTCTACAACAAATACACGATAAAGGATGTCATCTTTGTCTTAGCGTCTGTTTGGAAGTCAACTCCCACAACGACATTAAAACGAGCTTGGCACAAGTTAAATATAAACGTCGAAGTTACTGATATTGTTCCTGAGCCGACTTTGCCATATCAAAACGTTATTCCGAGACACGAGATTGAGAGCTGGCTGCAGACCGAAGAAGGCGATGAGGGTTTCGAATTAATGGACAGCGCAGGCATTATTGAACGAGTCAGAAACCCAGATAGGATTGTGGTCAGATGAGATGAAAGAGGACGAAGCCGATGGAGAACCGCCCGTTACAGCAGGTGACTTTAAGAAGGCCGTAATATTGTGCACACAACTCTCAGACTTGATTCACAAGATTGGAGGAAGTGAACAAGTACAGGCCCTGTTTGATCTTCAAGTTTTCCTTCGCAACAGACAGTTTGAAGCTAGGACCTACAAATCAACAATCAGCTTTTAATATTTATTGGTGATATTGTTGTTTTTATTCGTTAATTGTTTCTTTGTTCTAAATAAACACTCAAAATCAATTATCACTGTGTTTACCCCTCTTTTCGTTAGCAAATCGTGTTATCCGGAAAATTTATTATCAGGAGGATTTTGAAAAAAAAAACTCGAATCTCATTCCGGATAGCCGGTTATTGACTGTATTATTACATGAAATGGAAAAAAATTCACTAATTTTATATTTATATTAATCTTTTAAAAAAAAAAAATTCTCAAAGCTTGTTAATCACAAATACTATTCTCCATACATTCATCACCCAAATTTAATATTACTCCGAAGTGCTTTCTATTTAAATTAACAAATAAGACTTGAGACTAAAATAAATGAAATGAGCGACAAGGCAATACCAGTAAAGGTAGCACTGCGCATTCTGCCGCTAAATCAGCGCGAAAAAAACGACGCATGCTCAGAATGTCTGCGCACAATTTCCAACGAGCCTCAAATAATAATCGGCAAGGACAAGCCGTTCACATACGATTATGTATTTGGCCAGAATACCCCTCAAATAGACATTTACGAAGCGTCCGTGCAGCCACTTCTAGACGCTCTATTCAACGGATACAATGCCACAGTTTTGGCATATGGACAAACGGGCAGTGGCAAAACGTTTACAATGGGCTCGGGCTACGCCGCGCTCTCGTCAACCATGGCCAGTGTGTCCAACGTCGACATCCAAACCAGGTCAATTCTCAACTTGAACGATCTGGACGAAGTCGGAGTCATTCCACGCGTCCTAAACCACCTGTTCACGCGCATTGTCGACGAACAAAACTCAAACAAGGACCTGAAGTTCAGCGTCAAAGTCTCATTTGTGGAGGTCTACAATGAGGAGATCAAGGACTTGTTCAGTTTGAAGGGAACACAAGAAACTTTGAACATTAGAGAAGAGAACAACACGATCCGAGTGATGAATTTGTCTGAAATCGAAGTAAAAAACTCGATCACCACAATTCAGTTGCTCGAGCGAGGCTCTAAGGGACGAGTTGTCTTAAATAAATAAAATAGTAAAATTAAATAAAAAGCCTACACTTTATGTGGAGTTGGATGCACTCCGGTGCCGCCAGACAAATGGTAAATATGAGCCTTGAGCTCTTGGACCTGCTGTCTCAGGCTGTTCAGCTCAGCCATCTGAAGATCAATGTTTACAATGGGCTTGTTTTTAATTTTTCTAGCCCTGTCCGCATATCTCAGCGTGTTCAAGCTCTCCTCCATATTTGAATCAGCCGGACTAACACACGCTATCATGACAGTATGAGAATTTCCGCCCAAACTGTCCTGTAACAACCTGGTCAATTTACTCTCTCTATACGGCACATGCTTGGCCTTATTGCCGGATTTTCTTCTCCCAGCACACTGATCACATTGCCGAGCGCCAACAGACAGAAGTTTATGCTGATTCCCTTTTTTAGAAAAATTCCCTCCGCCTTCGTCTTGCTCTGTCTCTCCGAGCCGGCCAAGTCGGGTCATTCATAGCTGTGCCTCCGACAACTCGTCCCTTAGAGCCTCGCTCGAGCAACTGAATTGTGGTGATCGAGTTTTTTACTTCGATTTCAGACAAATTCATCACTCGGATCGTGTTGTTCTCTTCTCTAATGTTCAAAGTTTCTTGTGTTCCCTTCAAACTGAACAAGTCCTTGATCTCCTCATTGTAGACCTCCACAAATGAGACTTTGACGCTGAACTTCAGGTCCTTGTTTGAGTTTTGTTCGTCGACAATGCGCGTGAACAGGTGGTTTAGGACGCGTGGAATGACTCCGACTTCGTCCAGATCGTTCAAGTTGAGAATTGACCTGGTTTGGATGTCGACGTTGGACACACTGGCCATGGTTGACGAGAGCGCGGCGTAGCCCGAGCCCATTGTAAACGTTTTGCCACTGCCCGTTTGTCCATATGCCAAAACTGTGGCATTGTATCCGTTGAATAGAGCGTCTAGAAGTGGCTGCACGGACGCTTCGTAAATGTCTATTTGAGGGGTATTCTGGCCAAATACATAATCGTATGTGAACGGCTTGTCCTTGCCGATTATTATTTGAGGCTCGTTGGAAATTGTGCGCAGACATTCTGAGCATGCGTCGTTTTTTTCGCGCTGATTTAGCGGCAGAATGCGCAGTGCTACCTTTACTGGTATTGCCTTGTCGCTCATTTCATTTATTTTAGTCTCAAGTCTTATTTGTTAATTTAAATAGAAAGCACTTCGGAGTAATATTAAATTTGGGTGATGAATGTATGGAGAATAGTATTTGTGATTAACAAGCTTTGAGAATTTTTTTTTTTTAAAAGATTAAAGTAAAGCGCCAATATTTGAAAGTTTGTCTTGTGAATTCTGCTCTAGATAACGTACGTAATTGAAATAGACATATTTTTTGTCTTATTATTTTTTTTTTTTTTAAATAAATCATTTTTTTTTGTTTGTCTTGTTATTAAATAGCATAGTTATTTAAACGTTTTAAGTCCAAAATTAAAGACAGACTCATTTAAATTAAAAAATAGTTCAACTACGGACTTTTTTTATTAAAGTTAATTTAGCAGAGTTAAAATTTTTAAAATTTTTTTCAGAATTTTAATTTAAAATTATTTTATTTTATTTGAAAAACAATTTATGAGTTGGACTTCAGGGCAGTTTCGAGCAGTTTAATCCCTCTTTTCAGCCCTCTTATTAGTAAATTGTTTATTAGAAAGGTTAGGATGTTTTTGAGAGCGTATGACATAATATCGAAAATTAAATAGAAAAAAATGATACGATAAAGAAAATATCAAAATCTTATATAAGACTTGCAGACCACAATTTGTATTTTATACTTAGTTTTTATACTTAATCTTTTATTTTTAGCTTAAAAATAAAATTAAATTAAAGCTTAGTAAATAAAATTAAATTAAAGTTATGATTTAATTGAATTAGTGTTTTTTTATCTTTCTTTTTATATTTTTTTATTTTTTGTATTCTTTTTCTGAAATGAATATTATTAACTGAATTAGTTAATTGTTTATTTATTTTGTTATTTTTTTACTAAATTAGTGAAGATTTTTACTGGATTTGTGAAGGCATATAATTAATTGAACTAGTTAAAATGATGAATTTTACTAGATATTTTATTAAAACACTAGATAAAAAGATAAACGACTATCTATTTAGATGTTTTATTAGATAAAAAATAAAAATACAAGATATAAAAATGAAAAAAATGGAAAAAAAATTTGAAATAAAATTTAATTAAATTAAGGCTAATTAATTCTTCTTCTTTTACTATTAAATACTTGCACGTTTTCAAGTAATTAAAAGTAAATTTAACTGTCCATTTAACTGAGTCTAGTTGGTTGATATAATCAATCGCCTCTTTAAGGCTTTGACACTGGACTTGGAGCTCATAATCTTTGTTTTTCTTTGGTTTTTTTCTTTTCGCATTTTGATTTTCAACTTAAGCTTGAGCTTGATTTGAAGTACAAGGTAGCGTTACTTGTAGATTTTCCCTTTGAACTATCTCGTAAGTCTCGGTGGTAGTAGCCTCGGTGTTTAAAACTGAATCCAAAATTTTATTATATAGTGTCCATTTTATCTGATGAATTAATCTTAATTTATATCAATTAATTATTTTATATAGTAAATTCTCTTTATTTCAGCATTGTGAACTTCACAATGCTTTTATTTCTATTGATTATTTTTATTTTTTTGGAGTTAATTTTTTTATCTAGTTATTTTTTTATTTTTTTATAATCAATGATAAATTGATTATATAGTAGAAATAATTTTTTGTATCTAGTAGATTCATCATTTTATCTAGTACCAATTAATATTTTGCGGATTTGTGGATAGATATTATTTAGGCTCGAAGTTTTCCCAAAGAAAAGATAATAAAATAATTAAATAAAAATTAATATATTAATAAATAAATTAAAATTATTCTTTTTACTTATGATACAGAATTTCAAAAAAATTTAGACACCCTTGAAGTGTCCACTGTAAGTGCATGATGACTAATGTTTGATATTTTACATTTAGGTGCAGATCCTAAATGTAATTACATCAAGTAACATTTTGCAAAGTAACAGTAACATTCAAAAAAAAGAAAATAGAGCTGTATTTGAAAATGGATGAACAATCAGTACAACCATTCGACGTAAACAACGAGGATGATATTAGCCAGAGATGGATCACTAGACTTGAAAAGCTAATGTCAATAAAAAAGTAAAACTCGATTACCTTTTCTTTTTTGGCCGTATTGGAGTAAAATAAGATTATGAAGTCATAAAGACTAAGCTAAATGCACATTTTAAGTCAAAGTTAAACGTCAAACTGAATACACTTCACTTCAGGGACATCTACCAACATCAAGGTGCACCTTTTGAAGAGTTTTTAAAGAGACTTAAAGAAAAAGCTAAGCTTTATGCATTTACTGACCCTAACACTGAAATAGCGATCCAAATAATTCACGGATGTCAATCAAACGCATATAAGTATACTTTTTACATGTTTATTTTAGCAGTATATTTTTAACATGGAAGCTTTTATTTATCTTTGAAAATAAAATTTGCTTGAGATCAAATTTTCATTTTTAAAATTTACAAATTTAAGTAAGTTGATATATAAATTAAAAAAATAATGTGAATCCACTTTCTAAAATCTTTAAAAATTTTATCAAAAAGTAATGTTTTATTGAAAAAATTATAAATCAAATAAAAATATTTCAAAAATGATTTTGATCAATAATATTTGACTTTTAAAAAGATTGATGAATGATATTACTTAAAATCTTTAATTTTCTTATTTCGGTTTTGTAAATTTAGCACTAGAAACACAAAAATTTCAAACTACTAGAAGCACCAAAACGAGTCATTCTGAATCGTTATTAAAATTAAGGAATAGATCATATATTTTATGTTCAAATTTATTTAAATTATTAAATTATTAAATTAATTGAATAAAAATAGTAAATTAATAAATTTTAGTCTTTTCTTAGGCCTTATAAAATATCCATGGTCAATCACACTTTTTACAAATACTCTCTATTTCTTTTGTACAATATCCATACCCTGCTTTTGTACATTTTGAACAAAAATTTGTCGCTTTATAATTACCACATAAACGAATTTGAACAAATTTTTTTATTTTAATTTAGAAAGTTATTCTTATTTTTATGCTGAAAAAAAATATTATGCTCAAATAGCAAAAATTGACTTTGATATTAGCGCCCAAAAATAGTAAAAGAGTCATTTTGACTCGTTGGTGCTTCTAGTGATAAGTACGAAAGAATTGAGAGTAATTTCATTTCTTACTATTATTATTAATTTTAATACTTTTGTAGAGAATTTCACAAAACTTTTGATTCAAATTTCTTATTAGCTTTTTAGAAATGAAAATTATTGCATTATTGTAATCCAAAAAATATTTGCTTTATAAAATAAATATATTTTTGAACAATTTTTTTTGAGTTTTAAATTACAAAAACAAACATTTTACATTCTTTAATTAATTTTTAATTAAAAAAAAAATTAATTCGTTTAAAACCGTATATTTTGTATATCATATTACTATATTTACAAGCAGTCGTCTTTCAATCTTATGTATTTCTATTTTTGTATAATAGTCAAAAAGCTATGTACACAGTTATGTGTTGAGAGACTATATAAAATAATATTGATCAATACATTCAAGGAAAAACTCATTTTTTAACTCTTTTAAAGGTAATTTTCAAAATAATCAATTTTGGTAAAATTAATAGGGTATATTTAGAAAAATAAAAATTACAATGGGTAAACTTTATTTTTGCTTCAATTCTTGAAAGCCCATTAAAATTACAAGTTTAGACATAATATTTATTTAAAATTTAAAAATTATGTTATCGATCTTTTGGCCATTCGATTAACTACTTGTCAACAAAATCAAGAAATTCTAATTCATACATTTTTCTACTTTTTTTTTGGTTGTCCCTAAAAGGCGGAATGCGGAATGCGGAAAACGGAATTCCGCAGGCCAAATTCCGCTGAAATTTTTCTAAAAAATTCCGCAAAATTACCTACTAAAAAGCGGAAATTCCGCTTTTTAGTAGATTTTTAAATTCCAGCGGAATTTGTCTTGCGGAATAAAAAAAATTTAAAATAAATTTGTTAAAATGTTAATAAAGTAATTTGAATTTTGAAAATGTTCTATAATTTCTGAAATATTGCACAAAAATCTAAAAATATGAAAATGTAAAAATGTAAAATTATTTTCATTTTGCTGTTTTTTTTACTTTTATTATTGCACCATTTTTAGGTAAATTTTCTTAAAAATGGTAAATTCTAGGTGAATTATCAAATGATAGAAAAACAAACATATAGAAATTTAAATTGACATAATTTTTTTTGAGTGTTTTATTTTTTACAATTGTTTTATTTGACTCGAAGTGAGAGTCAAAATATATATTTTAGAACTAAATTAAGCTATTAAATTATTATTTTAAATACGGAAAATGATTCGACTCTTATAACTAAATTAATATCAAAAAAAAATTTTAAAGCTTTAAATTTAAATTTGACCAAACAAATCAAAAAAACAAAAGAAGTAAACAATTTTCATAACTTAGTTGAACAAATTTGTACAAAATCTGTTAAAACGACTTTATATTCTATAATTTTTTTCTTTATCTTAAGGGATTTAATCATGACTCTTTTATTAATGAACAAGTTAATCAACGAGAAGCAGCATGCCAGGCAAAACATGTACCACAAATCTAATTGAGTTTGTTAACAAAGTAACTAATAAGGTCGAAAATGGAAACTTAATCGATGTCATTTACACTGACTTCTCTTAGGCGTTTGATAAGTCTCGCATAGGAAACTTTTAAGAAAATTAAGAGCATATGGTTTTGTAAATGAACCATATGAATGGATTAAATCCTGTCTTCTTGACAGGAAGCAAAGAGTAGTTCTTTGTGATGCTGAACTGCAAAGTGTTGTCAACTCAAAGACAGTTAATGGCTTTAAAGAGGGTATCGACAGAGAAGTGATTGATATTGAAAAAAGAATGAAACGAAAGACTTCCACAGCTCATATATAGAGCTAAATGCTGGAAGGAGTTAGTATAGATTTCTATACTAACTGCTAAGATAATGAAGCAAGACTTTTCACAAGATATTTTCATCTTCCACTTAAAGAGCCATTTATCTAATTCGTCTGAGTATTTGTTTATCTTATTTTCTAGGTTTCCTTTTTTCTTAAAAATGTAGAATGTGACCAAGTCGTCAGCAAAAAGAAGAGAGTATTCACTATCAGTTTTATTTCTTTTAGGTATATCATTGATAAAAATACTAAAAAATAATGGACTAATTACTGAGCCTTGAGAACACCTGCTCTAATATGGTATTCATAACTTATATGACCATTTACATTTACTTCAAATGTTCTTGAGTCTAAGAATGAATTTACTCAGTGTATTGGGTAAGGAGGAAGGTTCGTTTTTATTAGTTAATAACAGAGTTGTTTAAAAGTCACAAAAAAAAGTCCAAGTCCAGACTTTTTTTTTTTAAATTTGTATTAATAATTAAACTTTATTAAATTATTTATTATAATCGACTAAATTAAACATGTTTGACTTTTATTATTAACATTTTATTATATAAGATAGTAATATTAATAAAAAATGTATTAATAAATTTAATTTTTTTTTTTCCGCAAGACAAATTCCGCTGGAATTTAAAAATCTACTAAAAAGCGGAATTTCCGCTTTTTAGTAGGTAATTTTGCGGAATTTTTTAGAAAAATTTCAGCGGAATTTGGCCTGCGGAATTCCGTTTTCCGCATTCCGCCTTTTAGGGACAACCTTTTTTTTTTAGTCATTTCATCCTTTTAAACATTTAGACTTAAAATTTTTGGTAAAAATTTTTTGTGAAATACAGGGGTCTTGATGTTATATAATCTTGTGTTTATAAAATTTATAAAAAATAAAATACGGATTGGGATGCAGATTCTGAAAATTAAAATATTTGTTCTTCTTACTGATTTTTAGTAGATGAAATTTTTTTCTATTGATAATCTATTTTTAATCAAAGGGTTATGTAACATTTAGGTAATGATGATGTAAGTGGAATGTCTATGGCTCATTTTGAAGAGAATTTTCTGAGAATTATTTTGATTACCCTTTTTTCAAAAATAAAATCCGGGATCAGATTCAATTTTACACTTAAACTTCTACCTATTTATAAGCTCTTTGATCATTAAAATTTCAAAAAATAAACATAATTTTTTTTATAATTTTCTGAAATATTATACTTAAATTAGTTTTATTTTCTATTAAAAAATGATTATTTTATTTTTTTTTAAACAAACTTTTCTTGTATGCAAATTTTTTTAGATTTTTTGATTTTGAGATTTTTTTTTCTTCTCTCAAAAATGTAAAAATATAAAAATATAAAAATGTATAATAAATTACATTTTGCCATACTCTTCCATTAGACCCTCCAGTATTAAAATAAGCCGAAAGTATTCTGACATGTAAGTGGGATCTTTATAGCTTATTTTGTTGAGAATTTTATGAGGTTTATTTTAAGTATTCTTTTTTTTTAAAAAGTCCCGGATCATAATTAAATTTGCACCAAAACCAGACATTGAAAGATACAATAAATAATATATACAATTTATTATGAATAAGTTTTATGAGTATAAACAGCTTTTTTGGCAATAAACATAAATACCTTTCAAAATAAGAAATTATCAAAAAATAAAATTTTTAATAAAATAATACCATCTACATCAATTTTTACAACCCAAGTTTTCTGGCACAAAACTTTCAAGAAGGCATATTCTAATTTGCTCACAACATAGACTTACGCCAACTCGATAATTAAGTTAAAATTGTGCTTTAATTGATTCTTGATTTAGGTCAGTTTTTAGCTAGAAAAGATAAATTGATAAAGCTTGTGATTTTGTTCTCAAACTAGAATCATTTGATTCAGTGAGTTGACTAAGAATTATTTCGAAAACATTTTTTGAAAAACCGGTCGTACTCTTACAAGTCTCATTATCTATTGTTATATTATTGCTAAATTCATCAAACAAACTGTTCTTTTTGGTTTTTGTTTTTTTTGGTTTCTTTGGAAGCCTCTATAAGGCATCTCACAAGATCCTCAATTTTTTGCTTGGTCATTTTAACTTCACGTTTATTAGGATCGATTAAATCAAGTATTTCTTTTTTAAATAGAATAAATATTTTAAATAGTATTTAATTAAGTACAACGTTCTAAATGATAGTTTATTAATAACAGCGACTTATTTAGATGTGCGTACTAAATATTTTATTAAATGATCTGAAAGACAAAGAGAATTCATTAACATAGCTAAAGCACACATCAGAAAGTTGGTGGAATATTTTCCTTTGGAACTGAAAAATAAATTGAACGTTAACGAATTATCTAATTTGAATAGACTAAGTAAGGCTAATAATACATCAAATATCTTGATTTCTCCTTCTCTAGAAGACAAACGTTTACAGTATTTTGATATTACTGCAGATTATGGAACCAAAAAAAGCTATTAAAAATTAAGTAATTTGGAAAAGGAATTCTATCGCTTTAATTTAGAAGCTTCTAAAAACATTGAGCCTTTGGAATTTTGGAGGATTAACAAACATATTTATCCTAGTATTTATGAAGCCTTTATACGGATTTTTTGCATGCCAGCAACATCAGTCCATTCAGAAAAATTATTTTCCAGTGCCGGTTACAGCATTTGGAATCGTCGTAATGAAATTAATCCAGAAAATGTCAGAAAAGTTGTTTTTGTATGTCAAAAGTTAAAATATATGTTTTTTTTATTGAATTAAATCGAAACAATTCAAATTATTATTTTTTATTCAATTTTTTTAATCGAATATTTATTTCAAATATTTTTCTGTAAAATTTCTAAGTAAAATAATATTTAATTAAAATATTTTATTTGAATGAAAATTCATTCGAACAAGTTATTCAGAATAATTTTTTATTCAAGTTTCAATTTTCTTATAAAAAAAAATTCGATTTCATCACTAGTAAGCTACATATCAAACATTGGTCAGGTATAAAATATAAATGTTCAATTTATACGATGTGTCTTAAAAAAACAAATAAGTTAACTTTTTTTTTCAATACATCCAGTTTTAATGAAATTCAGATTTAAAAAATAATTAAATTTTCAGTTTTAAAAGAATTTCATAAAAATTGCAACTATTTTTTAATAATTTTTAAGTTTTTTCAGCATTGTGAAGTTTTGTTCAAATAGTTCAAAAAGTTCAAGTGAATGAAAAAAACTTCTCCTGTAAAATATATAACAATGTGTAACAAAATTTGTTACACCAAGTAGCCTTGAAAATAAATTCTAATTAGAACATTTTCAAAACCAATGAGTTCGAGCTCTTTCTTAGTCAATAAGAGAATTTTTTTTTAATTAAAACGCCAATGTAATATCTAAATTATCTTTCAACGTAAATTTAACCATTTACGTTTTTTTCTAGTTTTAACTATTTTTTTTTGATCTGAAAACTATTTGAAAAGACTGGTTCATTTTTTTAAATAAATAAGATAAAGAAATTTTCACATTTAGCTTTATTAAAAGAAAATTTTTTATTTTTATAAGAAATTTATTAATCACATATTTTAATTAATCGATTATCGAATTAAAATTAACTTGAATTATTCATTAAATTCCATTTTTATTTTAGAAATGCTAAAGCTTATTCCAAGATTATTATTACTGTGTCTAATAAACAAATATTTTGCTGCTGATGCTTCTATTTACCAATTCGCAGCTTCACTTGATGAAAAATCTTTGAACATATATAATGATCAAGGGTTTGAGAAAAAAATTACTTTACAAGAAGATGTATCTTATTCAATTGACTTCGAAAAAGACAAAAATCTTTTGATTGGAAGTGTTAAAAATAAAGTATTTACCTGGAATATTACTCAATCAACTGAACTTTGGTCCCATAAAGAAGCAGAAGAAACAAGAGCAATTGCATTTTTGAACAAAACGCATTTTATTGCTGGATTTAAACATTTTTTTGTCATTTACGATTGTTTAAATTTAAATAGCAATTTGAAAAAAACTTACAGCACAAAAATTGGACAAGTTTATGATATAAAAATACTTCATGAGGAACAAAAAATATTAATTGCATCACATGAAGGATTTATTTCGGTTTTTAATTTAATCAACTATAATTTTTTGAAAAAATATCAAATTGCAGACAAAATTTGGGCAATAGATGCATTTGATCAAAATCTGATTGTCTCTCAATGTTATCAATTAAACTCTGTTTGTCTTTACAAACTTAATTCTTCTAATAGCCTTATTGAATCGAAAAAACTGTTAATAGGAAATGAAATTTTATCAATTAAAATTTTAAATGAAAACAAGGTTGTTTTTGGAGGAGATAAGTTTCTCAAAATATGGGAAATATCAACAAATCAAATAATCATAACAATTTCTATTGATGATAAAGCACTAAGTTTAGATATTTTTAGTAGCCAAATAATAGCTTCAGGTCACGAAAACGATGGAGTTAAATTTTGGAATGTGACTAATTATAGTAATTTTAAAACAGTCAATACTGGATCTAAAGTTCATTACTTAAAAAACTTAAATGGTTATAGTGCAATTAAAAATTACTTGAATTTAAAAAGTAACCAACATTCAACTCAATTACCAAATCTAGAATCAACTCATACAACATTTATTAACATGCAGACCACATATAAATCTACAGAACAAAAATTGATCACTTCTAAGCCCAGTGTTATTGATACTATAAAACCAACTGCCATTAACACAGTGGCTGAATCAACAACAAAATTAATTCAAACCATTCCAGAAACTGGTCAGCCATCAGAGTATTTATCGTCTTCAAATACTTTTTTCCAAATATTTACCACAATTAATGATCACCAATATTCACCAACAGAATCTTCTAGCTTTAAATATTTCAGTGAAACTTTAAAAAATAAAAATACCATGTCAAATGAATTCATTTCTGAACAAAACTCAGAAAGCACTAACAAAGAATTAGAATCAACAATTACAAATAAAGAAAAGACAACAATTAAAAGTACTTTTTTAGATTCAATTACAAGATCTAGTTCAGCTAGCCAAGCACTAAACACTTTCACTTTGAAGCCAATTCAGTCGAGTTCAGCTGAACAAGACAAAACTTTTCACTCAACTCAAAAAGTTAATGATGATCAAGGAATTTTCACTGAAAATTCCCATTCTAGTTTTGATGCATTACCTGAGACTAATTCGAACATGGTAACAAACATTCAGCATCATTTAAAAGAGGATTTTTCCTTTTCAAACCTGCTACCATCTGAATTGATTGAAGTTCTAAAAAAAAATTTATGATATGAATGATTGTCTGAAAAATTGTTCAGGCAATGGACTGTGCAAATTAATAGATAAAACATTGTTTTTTTGTGAATGCTTCAATAATTTTGCTGGATCATCATGTCAAATAAATACACTTCCTTGTGTATCTAATCCATGTCTGAACAATGGCACATGTGTCAATAACTTGGCTAATAAAACATTCATTTGTCATTGCCAGTCGGACAACAATGGAAATTATTTATACTTTGGAAAGAACTGCCAAAACGAAGTTGACGTTTGTGCCAATGAAACTTGTTCCAAAAATGGTGTTTGTTATGATGTAAATGACGAAGCAAAGTGCAAGTGTTTTTATTCATATTGGGGTGAAAAATGTAACATTGAATCAGATGAGAGTAAGACAAGAAAAGTGATAATTAAAACATCAACAATTATTGCAATTATTGTGCTATTTCTATTTTTTTTAATTTTAATTCTGACTGATTTGTCAAGCTTTTTTTGCGAGAAAAAGACAGAGAAAAAAAAATATGTAGTACAAAAGTTAGTATATATCAATTAAGAACCAAAAACAATTGGGAATATTATTTCAACACAATTCCATTTCTTCTCAGCACAAAATATTATATTTAAAAAAAAAAACATTCAACACCAAAAATTGTGTTTGAAAATAATTCTTAAAGGAAAATTTTTTTCAACACAAAAATATTTATAATAAATAATTTTTTTTTTAATTTTAAATTTTATTTAATGATATTTATAAGTGGAATTTAGGTAAATAAAATAAATTTAGAAGCTTAAAGAAAAGAAATTAAAAAAAATTAGTCTCTAGAAAACCATTTTTCCGCATTTTTTGCTCTACCTCTTTTAGGTTTATTGACAAATTGGTCCTTTTTTTAAACAATTTTTTTAATGCCAATAAATGTGCACAATATCCTAATTTAGTGAAAAATTGCAAGAACATTTCATACTGTTAAGCTCAACTTAATAACATTTCTTGAATTAAATTTTTTTTAAATTTTCCCAACAAGCAATTTTTTTTAACCAGTTGAATGTTACACTTTAAAGCTTTTGAAAATTTTGAAGCTAAATAATAAGCATTTTTGTGTCTTATGTTTTTTTTCAAAATAAATTTTCTGTGTTGAACGCATTTTTTTCAAATTTTAATTTTTGTGTTGAGAAGAAATCATTTTGTGCAGAGCGTTTTGAAATTGTGTTGAAAGGGAGACCCTTAAATTATTTCGAATTTTTAAGGGTCTTTTTTACATTTTTTAAATAGTTTTTTTATTCCATTTATTTATTTCTAGACCCTATTTAATAAAATTAATATTTTGTATTCATCTTAATAAAATCGGCAACACATTGGCAAATTGAAGTTTCAGATCAAATTTTAAAATCAAAACGATCATCTAAAATTTTAAAACTTAAATAATCGAATGATTTTAATAATTTCTAAGAATACTAAACATTACTAGACATGTTATGTCTAATAATGGTTCATTATCAAATTAACATCATAATTATTGATCTCTAATTTATTTAACAAAAACAATCAATAATTCGGATAATTCAGGTTAAGTTAATTCACAAATTCAAATTTATAACTTTTATATCCATTCATTCAAACTGAAAAAATTTTATTATTCTACTTTAATAAATTTAAAATTTTAAAACAGTTATTTTTTTGTCTTTAAAAGTAAGTTTTCATTAAAATCAATTAAAATATTTTAACCTATTTAAGTTCAATAAAATGGTACATTTTAAAATTTTAAATATGAAAATAAACTTGACATGACATGTCAAGTAATAACTTTGAAAAAAATTAATTTTTTTTTAAAAAAAATATTACAATTTATATTTTGATCTTTTGATCTTGATCTCAAACTTTAATTTGCCAACACATTTCTTTGTTTTTGAAACTATATTTATGTACATTTAATTACTATATGAAGCTTCAACAATCAATCGATTACAAAATAGACAAGATATTTTAAAAGTCTAGTCTAACGAGATCTACATTGTCCACTCCATTTGTTTCAAATGTGAAATTCGCTCTAATTCTGAGTATGTCTTCTAAATGGAAAAAATCCAATCTTTCGGACCAAAATTACATTTTTTTAAATTTTTTTAATTTTTAATTTAATAAATTTACACAAAATAAAGTAATAAACTGTATAAAATAGTAATTTTTATAATCAAATTAAATTTTCAGTAAATTATGTTTTTTATGAATAAAATTCGGCAAAATTCGATTTGTTAGGTTTAAGATCAAGAAAATCAGATCAAATATTATTTTGAATATATTTTATAAAAATAAAAAAATTAGTAAAAATCAAATTCTGCTCTGAAAAATTGGAATTTTTTGGTCGTCATCATTTCTATTATGTTTCATTTGAAATAACGTAATTTTTTATCATTTTACGAAATCTAACATTCTTTTTAGATCCTAAATTCGATTAAATCTTGCATTATCATATATTTTTTGATGTTAAATTTAGTAAAATTATTTAATATTCATTTAAATGTTTTGCAGTTTAAAGTAAAACACTGTAGTTATTAAATAAGAAATGTTGTATTTGATATACTATTTTTAAATTCAATATTTGTTTATGAATAGATGCTGTTTTATAAACCAAAACTCTGATAATAACAGCTTCAATATATGTCTTTCAAATAAGACATTTTCTTAAGCCTGCTTGTGTGATTTAAAGGCAAATTGAAGTTACTGATCAAATTTTAAGATCAAAACGATCATTTAAAATTTCAAAACTTAATTAATCAAATGATTTTGATAATTTTAAAGAAATTTAAAAGTCAACTAACTGACTTGACTTTGAAAAAATTTTAAAATGACTTTTGCCCAAGTCTGAATTTATTTAACAAAAACAATCAATAATTTAGATAATTCAGATTAAGTTAATTCAAAAATTCAAATTTATAACTTTTAAATCCACTCATTCAAACTAAAATAATTTTATTTTTTCACTTAAATAAATTATAAATTTTAAAACAGTTAATTTTTTTGTCTTTAAAGGTAAGTTTTTGTTGAGAAAAGGCAAGTGAAGTCAATGACTTAATAAATCCATATTTGATATCAATAAATAAGTTGCTTCTAAATTCTTGGCCGTATTTTTTATTAAGTCTAAGTTATAACTTGCACAAAATTTTTTATCAATACCTGCTTCATCAGGACCAGTTAAAAGAATTTTTTTCTAAATCTGGTTACTTTAACAGACCACATATGTCAAGATTAACAGCCAGGAATTAAGAAGGAAATACTTTATTGATATCAAATATGGATTTATTAAATCATTGATTTGAATTGAAAAAAAAAAAAAATTTAAGTCATTGACTTCACTTGACTTAAGACTTGTGACTTAAGAATATATCTGAAAATTATCTTAATTTTTTTTGATTGTTTTAAGCTATTCAATTTAGAATAAATGTCTTTTTTACCATAAATTTTAAAAAAGCTAATTTCTTTTTTTTGTGAATCTAAATCCGAATTTTCTCTTCGAACTCTTTTAGTTTCGAATCCTTTTTCATTTCAACCTTCCTCAACAAATCATCATAATAATCATCAATTTTTTTATTCAACAAACATTTGATTTTTCTCTGCGAAGGTCAATTTGTTTTTTAAATTCATCATAACTCAAGTCAATAGAATGCTTAGGATCATTTCCATACTCTTCAGATTCTTTTAAACACTCTTTATACTGCTTTTTCTTCAATTCAAATGATTCTTCAGTTAAAATCAGTCTGTTTTTTGCCAATCTCAGACATTCTTCTATTGTTAATTCATGTGTTTTGTGGATGGACACTCAAATATATTGCTTTAATGTAAAAGATCGATATATTCGAGAGAAAACCCACAAGGCGATGATATTTTAATTATATCCATTTTCATCTAATTTTCTTTAAATATTTGAAATAATTTTATTCTCAAATGTTAAATTATGCCTGTTTTTAAGTTGAAATTAGAAAAAAAAAATTTCCATTTTTGCAAACGTCAACAACACTAATTGTGAAAAAGTTAACAATTTTTTTCCAATTAATTCAATTATTTTTGTAAATTTATCTAAATTTTTAAAACAAAATTCTTTTTCAATTTAATCGGCTAAATTTAAGCATGTGATAAATTTTAACTTTTTAAGAAAATTTTCATTCAAATTAACAATATTTGCCGCTAAATTCAACAATCAATCTATGTACCTTGATGTTTTTTATTTGTTACACTCTTTGATGCAAAAATTTCCATCCAATTTCCATTTTGACCATCAGTGTTATCTCAACATTTTTTTAGGTCTTTTTTTTTTTAAAAAGACATCAGATAAATAAAATAAATAAATGAGTTTAAATTTTTAAATTAGGTTTGCTTTCTAGTTCCTTAGGAATCAATAGAATTAATGAAAACGGACTTGGATAAAAATTCAATTCTAAATCTATGAGCCCTAAAATTTTAAAAAACTAAAGTCGCAAAATTTTCTTTGAATTTTTCATTATATTTCTTAGAAATCTAGAGCTTAATTTTTCTATTTGAAAAAAACACGTTTTCACCAAAATCGAAGATTGTGCTTTAAAATTTTTGTTGAAAATTTAGTTTGATCTAAAATTCTAAGCTTTACATGGTCAGGCTGCTTAGCATGTGCATTAAAATGAGAAAAAGGGTGTAGCTTTTAAGCTTTTATTTAAATATTCTTTCAATAGACAAAAATTATAGGCTTATTAGTACAGTATAAATACAGCTGTCTTTTCATCACACAACAATCACAATAAAAAATAAAAAAAATAACTAGTTACAATGAATAAATCTAACCAGCCTTCCATTTTACCATACATTCCATATCAGTTAGTGTCGAGTCAATACCCACAAATGCAGTATCAACAATATCTTCATAATCCAAATCAATATTACAATTTTTTTAATTGTTTCTACTACCCGTACGCAGTAGATACAAAAATCAAAAAATATAAAATTTCAATTTTTCCGATTAAAATTGATATCGACAGAAGTAGACATAGAGATTACCGGTTTCTCCGCAACAATAAAAAGCCTTATTAGTTAGTTATACAACAAAAAAAACGAAAACTTTTCTAAGCAATATGTATAATATAAAAAATAAATTAAATTTTTTTAAATCATAATAATAGTTTTTGTTTTAAATAATATTAAAAATCAAATGTAATAACATTTTTTTAAATTTACAAGTTTTCAATAAAAACAAAAAAAATTTTAAAAAAATAATAACTTTAAACAAAATTTAATTTAGTAAATTAAACATATTTTATTTTTTAGGATAAATTAAAAATTTAATGCACATTTATACTAAAATATTCAAACTATAAAAGAACAAAAAGAAAATATATATTCTGAAAAAGTCAAATTGGACTGTCATTAATTTTAAATTAAATTAAGAGGTTATAGTGAACAAAAGAGTAAAAAAATTTTTTGAAAATATTTAGAATTTGATTAAAAATTTTTTTTTTAAATTCCTAAATCCAATTTTTATAATTGTATTCATAAAACGATTAAAAAAATAATTTAGGATTAAAAATTAAAAAAATAACGATTAAAAAAATAATTTAGGGAGTGACCCCAAGGCACGTCCGAATGGTTCAAGACCTTCGTTTGAGCCCGCATTAAAAAGAAAAATTGATATAAATTTAGATGACCGAATAAAATTGGAAAAAAAATTCAGATAAAAAGTAACAATTTATTCACTCAACTTCAAAATTTTCTATTTTTTAAATCTTATCCTAAATATTATAATCTTAAATATTTTTAAATATTATTTTTATTATTCTTTAAAAATAATAACAATTTTAAAATTTATACTAAAAATTAACATACTTTAAATAAAATTTCTTTTTTTTTTTTCCATATTTAAAAGATAGGGAAAAAAAATTTACGAATCGCTATGTAAAAGGATTTGAATATGAGGTTTGCACTCTTCCTCCATTTTTTTTAAAATTTAAAACAAAAATAAACTTTACAAATTGTCTTGAAAAAATTTAAGCTTTTATTAGGCGGTTAATCAATTACATTTAAAATTGATAAATTAAAAAAACATAACGATTAATAAATAAAAATTGTTGGGAAAATATTAAAAATTAGAAAAGAAATTAATTTTAAGTTAAAAAATGATTTCAGATCATTCTTTAAATTTACAGATTTGACTTATAAGATTAAAAAATTTTTGGCCAATAAATCAATAAAATGATTGCCAGGTCTAATTGACCAGACCGGGCTTTAATGGTATAAAAAAATGGGACTTACTAGAGATAAAAATATTTTAAAATGAGCAGGAAAATATTCTAAAAGAGGAAACAGAAAAGGAGAATCACAGAAAATTCTAGAACAAGATGTTTTTTTTATCTTGGTGATTATGCTTTATCAAATAAGGTTAAAAATCAAGAAGTATTCACTAAATTCAATAAATAAAATTTAATTTTAATTTATTTTATTTATCTAATCCCAGTAAAACACCAAAAGGTGACTTAAAATTTGATATAAAAAAAGAAAAAATATGTTCAAAATATGTATTAATTTTAATTAACGAAGGAAATATCAATGATCAAAAAAATATCAGTATTTTGAGATTAATTTTATTTGTCTCTATGATCTTTTTTTATTGGTTCTTTTCTAATTTTTTTGGCAATTTGTTAATTCATTTTAAATAAATGTTAAGTTTTTTTATCGCTCTTTAAATAATTCTAGAATTGGTGTTTAGATTTGTAAAGAAATATAACTAAAATATTTAGACTGTTTTTTTTAAATTAATCGAAAATTAAGTATAGCAAAAAATTTAATTTTTAATTCTGAAATAACATAGAATTTATTATAATCGATTTAATGCAAAATGATTCTTTGCATTTTTTGTTAAATAAAAAATTTTTTTTTTTCACCTTTTAAAACATACTTAACGTACCTCCATTCATTTATTAAGAATTAAATTTTTTATTGGAATTTTTGAATGAAAATTCACATTGTCAATTTTTGAATATATTTTGATTAAAGCAATTTGTTTAGAAAAAAAACTATTTTCATTAGAATCTGCAGTTGATGCAACGACGACGAACACACTTCATCCTCTATTCAAACGAAAATAATAACCACCCGTTACATCCCTAGATGGGAATTGACATTTTTATATGGTCGGATTATGTTCATTTTGCGCGATTATATTGCACTGAAAAAAAGAACTTTTCTCAGATTTCTATGTTTTTCACTTTTATCTAAGTTTAAAGATGAATATTTATATTTGATCAATAAAGAAATCGATTTCTGAGGGCAAAAATTTAATAAAAAAAAAACTTGCATTGAGTACTTTTAATTTCTTAGTCTAAAAGCCCATTACGGGAACAAAATTGACAAAATTTATAACGTAATCTTACGATAGCAAAATAAAACTCAAAGGAAAGAATAATACCTTTATCCTTTTGTATTCTTCGCACTTGCTATTAAATAAAAAAGTTTAAAAAAAACATAAATAATTCTACTAAATCCCGATAAACCAATAAAGCAGGGGAGGTGCGGATATTAAAAGGCATTAAAAGACATGGAGGTGGCCTTCTTGTGTTATTAAAAAAACATTTTGAAATAAACCCGAAGATTTTATTCAATCGCAATCGAGTTAAAAATTATTTATTTGATTAAGCACTGATCTAAATATGGAATTTTACATTTAAAATCATAATAGCTTTCATTTTCAGACCTTAATTTTTAAATATTGATTTTTTGGTAAAATAATTTTATGAATATTTTCTAGGTAACAGCAAAAAAGAGAACTAAAAAGACGCAGTTATTTCCAAATAAAAAGTAAAACTAACGAAAATTAAAAACTATTCCACAGAAGTAGATATTGGGGTATCAATGGGAGTGTTTGTATTTATGTTTGTTTTAATACCTGGGAAATATTCATTAAATATTTAAACCAAAAAATCAATATTCAAATAATTAAGAATTGAAAATAAAAGCTTTTATGATTTTAGAAATAAAATTAAATTTTTTGATAAGTGCTTAATTAAAATTATATTGTGCTTAATTATAATTTTTTTTTAAAGAAAATATAGCAAAATAGATGATTCAAAAAAATTCATTTAATTTTTTTTTGAAAACATTCAAATTTTTTTGTTAAACTTTATATTAAAAAATATCTTTTTAAAATAAATTTTATTTCAAAAATTAAATATAAATTAATCTTTAAAATTTTAATTTCGTATTTTTGACTTATGATTGACACTTTTTGACATTTTTCTTCGATTTATTGGTTTTTAGCTAGGTTTTTTTGATATGTTTGTCACTTTCTTTTTTAGACTTAAAAAGTCACACTTGTAAAGAGTACTTTTATCTATAAAATTAAAATTATCTTTATAATTATTATTGTCATATTCGATAAATTTTAATCTTAATCGAAAATTAAAATTAGAATAAACAAGTTGATCCAGTTTTTTAAAATATTCAATATTAGTAAGAATTTTTTTCCTATTTCGGCTAGTTATATTAATTTGTGATTGTGAAATATTTTTCATTATGTCATTGGTTTTAGTTTCGAAGTCTTCAAATATATCAAAATGGGGTATATTATCAATAAAAACTTTTTCAATAATTGCTAAATCATTTAAATATTCTTTGATTTTATTTTCTGAGTTTATATTTGATAATAAATTGATCGAATTTCTTTTTCCAGAGAATTTTATTGATTCTGGATATAATAATTCTAAAGCGTTTATTATTTTCTTAAATTGAACATTTTGATGACTTGTTTTATAATTTTCAAAATTTTCGAAAATATTTCTAAAACTATTACATTTGTTTAAGAATTCATCTTTTTTATTCATTACCTTATTATTAAATTCATCATTTTGATTACTTTGAAACGATATAAAATTAAATTTGCATTCAAATGTTGAAATATCTAAAGTGTTTGATTTTGTCGGGTTAAACAAATCTTCAAAAATTTTTATTTTGACTAAATTAAATTGCTTTTGAATTGTTTCAACAAATTTATCATCGTCATCTGAATTTTTAATCTGATATAAATGGATGGTTTTATTTGAATTAATATTTTCAAAAATCATCAAATCCCATGCTGGATTATTTTGGGATGTAGGCCAAACAATATGATAACCTGAATCGACTTTATCGCAATCGAAATTAGATAAATAGTCTACTTCATGGTGTTTTTTTATGTCGGAATCTTTCAAAGGTTTTCCAACCATTATACTTATTACATCTTTTCTTTTATTTTTATCTTTTAACAATCTTTTTATAAAATCTTCTAATAAACATCCATACATTGTTCCGGATATTATTTCATTATTTTCATTAGAACAAATTGATTTATATGTCTGTTGAACTGATTCAATAGGCTGTTCATTAACACTAAATAAGTTTATAATATTTTTTGCTAAGATTTCATAAGAAAATGATTTATCTTTATCAACAACTATTTCCATTTTATTATTATTATCATCATATTTCATTACAAATATATTTTCTCCATCAACTGATGTTGAACTTAATGTTAAATAATTGTGAGTGGTCATTATAACTTGGATATTCATTTCATCAACTAATTCATTTTTTATAACATCAATAAATGTATCTACAAGATTAGCTTCACAATGAGAATCAGGTTCATCTAATAATAACACTTGTTTTATATTTCCATCAATATTTTTCATTTTAATATTCTCTCTATCTTTAATTAATAAAAACAAATGTAAAATTAGTCGCTCTCCCGGTGACAAATCTTTAAATCTAATTTTCATTTTATCACTTATTCTTGTAAAAATTATTCTTTCATTTACATCAGATTTGTCAACAAAACCTTTGCTGTTTTTTTCAATCCTGTATGGAAATTTCTAACCATACTTATTTTTTGTGACCATTTTATTAGTTACTGATTCACATTCTTCATTACCAGTTAATTGATTAATTTCATCTAATTCAAATTGATAGCGCATATTAAGCATTAACAATTGTTTCAAGCTTCCATAACAAATTTTTTTCAGCATTTGTCGTCTAAAATATTTCTTAAATTCGTCAAAATAAATCTTTCTTTCATGATCATTTGTCGAGTTTATATCTGTATCATATTCGTTTCTTGATAAGTAGTAATTAAAAAAAATTCTATGAAAATCGATCAGAATTTTATTATTATTTTTTTCTTGTTCACTTATATTCATTAAAGTGGATTCATCATATACATTTTTAAAAAATTGTTCTTTAATTTCTTTTACCTTATTTTGTATTGACAATTTTTCCCAAGTGGTTTTAAGAATTGCATTTGTTTCTTCCCATTTGATAAAATTACAATTAAAGGTTTCCAAAATATTCTCAGTGACCAAAGGATGATCAGTTTTATCCGGATCATATTCATCATCATGTTCACCATAATCTAATCTTCTTACTATCATATAAGGATAATTTTCATTTTTAATAGTTACAATATATTCTCGAATTAATTGTAGTAATCTTGATTTACCAATTCCATTTTTACCAGTTATAACCATGAATTTATTATAATCTTTTGAAGCTTGCTCTTCTGAATTTGAATTTAAAGATTCTGAAGAAATTGTTTTAGATTCGAATGTTAAAAATGAAAATGATTTACTTCCTGCATTTGCTACTTTTCCGGTTTCCGTACTGGCTGAAGAAGGTTGGTCAGGATTGCTTGCTGAATTAGAGATGCCTTGAGTTGAAGGTTGTGGATCTTGAGAACTATTAAAATTAAAATCTTGATGCTTCTTACAAAATTCAACGAATTTTCCATCGAAAATGTTAAAAAAACTCATTTTAAAATCAATCAACTTGATAACAAAATAACTATTCAAACTCTTTTAA
Organism: Brachionus plicatilis; assembly: GCA_010279815.1. Classification (NCBI taxonomy): domain Eukaryota; kingdom Metazoa; phylum Rotifera; class Eurotatoria; order Ploima; family Brachionidae; genus Brachionus; species Brachionus plicatilis. Next base: position 425,144 of record QEOQ01000710.1, read on the forward strand.
ATTAAATGTTTATAAAATTAAATTAAATTTATTTCGTACTAAATGAATAAGTTTGATCATAGCTGGAAAATAGTTCACTTATAAAAAGAGTGTAAGAGATTAAAGTATCTTATTATGGCAAAAAAGTGGATTTAGTGAAAAGACCTCGAGATTACTTTTAAAAATAATCAACCCGAATAGAAGCTGTTCTTATAGTTACTTTTTAAAATATTACTTATGTTTTCACATAATTGCATTAGCTGTTAAAATTTATAGAGATGCCTATAAAATACAATAAAGATCCTATTGTTCCAATAGCTCAGATAGGTCGAAAAGCTAATGCAAAAAAATGTTTGGTTAATCAATGAAATATTTTTAAAAAAAATGTTTGGTTAATGTTTGGTTATTAATAAAATGTTTGGTTAATCAATGAAATATTTAGACAATTTTTTATTAATTTAGACATAAACTTCCCTTTTTAGTTTTTAAAAAAAAATGAATAAGAATTATTTAACCAAAAAAAATCGATGTTTATCAAAATCAGAAATTCAAAATGGAGAAAATAAAAATCTAAATTTTATGTTATATTTTCATTTTAAATAAATTTTAAATACATGATTTAAAAAAATACTAAAATGAATTAAAAAAGCTTTATTTGAAATAGAAAAAATTATTTTTAATGAATGTTAAAGACAACAGTTACAATACAGGTAACTGTTTTGTTTTACCCAGGTACCATTTACTTATTAGTTGTTTCTTAGGTAACAGCTAAAATAGAGAAGTAAAAGCACGCTATTTTTTGCCAACAATACAGTTATCTGGCTTAACCAAATTTTTTTAAAATAATTGATTTTTTTAGAAAAATTAATTATTAAATTTCTTTGGTATTGTTCGATGTTAAAAACGAAACTTTTAAAAATAATTAAAATAAAAATTAAAATTGAATTTATTTCTAAATCAAATTTAAAGTTAAATTATATCATGAATAAAAAAACACTACTAAATATTTATTTATTTGTTACTTTTCAATTTCTTTTCAATAATTTTTCTTTATTGCTACTTTACAGTATTTGAGTCATCTTCACGATTAAAATTTTTTTTGGCTAAAATAAGACCATAAAAACAAGACCAAGACCGGACCAAGCCCATACAAGACCTAATTTTACGTAATGTTGAAAATAATAAAATAAATGATTAATATAAAATTGTAAAAGCTAATTCTCAATCAAAATTATTTTATTCTATTTTTCTGTAAATTCAATTTTCTTTTAAAATTTTTTTCTTATTTTCTAATTTTTTATATTCTGTAGTTAACTCAAGAAATGAATGCACACAACAAAACTTCAAGTATTCCATTTTAATATATGAAAAAGCAACCATCCATTCCATTTTAAAATTTCACAATATTTACTATATATAAAATATTTTTTTGTTTTTGATGTTGCCTTATTTTATCAACATGTCACATTCATTTAAGGAGATTAAATTATCATGTGCAAATGATGGTATGTTTTTCGTTTAAAAGAAAGAAAAAATTATGCTAAAATTTTTATTTAGAGATTTTAGATTTAAAATAATTTAAATTATGATTTTTTTATTTGATAATTTTTTATTTGAAATTTAAAAAAATTAATTTATTATTAAAATATCTTAAGAGTAAAACAATTAATTTGAAGGAACTACAGTACATCTTAAAACTAACTTCATCGATTTCTTTCCTCTCCTCTTCCTTTCCTCTTCCTCTCTTCTTCCTCACTTATTCCTTTCCTCTTCCTTTCCTCTTCCTTTCCTCTTCCTCACTTCTTCCTTTCCTCTTCCTTTCCTCTTCCTCTCTTGAAAAAAGAAAAATAAAGAATATAATAAATTATGCTAATTTATAATCTCCAATATTTAAATGAAACTATTCAATACGGCAAGCAACTTACAATTGAATCATTATTTTGATCAATTTATTTTACTTAATTTTATTTGCCTGTGGTAGCCAATAGGTTCATCTAAAGTTATGAATTAGCATAATTTATTATTTTCTTCAATTTCTCTTCATCCTAGTGAGGAAGAGGAAAGGAAGAGGAAAGGAAGAGGAAAGGAAGAGGAAAGGAAGAGGAAAGGAAGAGGAAAGGAAGAGGAAAGGAAGAGGAAAGGAAGAGGAAAGGAAGAGGAAAGGAAGAGGAAAGGAAGAGGAAGAGGAAGAGGAAGAGGAAAGGAAGAAGTGAGGAAGAGGAAAGGAAGAAGTGAGGAAGAAGAGAGGAAGAGGAAAGGAAGAGGAAAGGAATAAGTGAGGAAGAAGAGAGGAAGAGGAAAGGAAGAGGAAAGGAAAAGAAAGCGATGAAGTTAGTTTTAAGATGTACTGTAATATAAAATTAAATGAAGAAGGTGGAGGTACTTGTCTACATTCGATGCGAATACACTAAAAGAAAAAAAAAATTTTAGCATCAATTGAAAGTATTTATTTCCAAATTTATTTTAAAAAAATATGCTTTAATTTTCTTTCATGCTATAAGGCTTCTAACAGATATATTAATGATAGTGATTATCTAGATAAAATTGGAAATTTCCTTTTAACCATAAACATCGAAGATCAAAAATAAAAGAACTAAAATAAAATTTAAAGCCCTTTTAATGATAGATGAATTAATTGTTACATTACCTTGTGGTTTTAGTTGTATATAGAAGGAGGTTTCTCAAAATGAAATCAAATTATGATGTCCGTTCTGCAAAAATCATCTTATTACCAGTCAAGAATGTTTGAACATGACAAAAAATAAGGTATTGATAAAGGAGAAAAAATTTGAGTTAAAAAAGAAAATTTCACTGATTGTTTGCAAACTTTTCAAATGAATAACCAAGATCTGAAAAGCTTCATTGATGAAACATTTTAAAGTTTAAAAAATCAAATAGATCTTCGACGTGTAGAAGTTAAACTAATAATTGAAAAAAAAAAGATGATTTTTATGAGAATTTATTAGAAATGATCGAAGATGAGAAAGAACAAAAAATTAATGAATTCAAAAAAAAGTTTGAACAAACTTTAGAGTTAGAACAAGACTTAATCAATTTTAATATTAACAATGTTATATTTTTTAATTTTAAATTTAATTTAATTGATAACTTTTGTGATAAAATTGAAAAAGGAATTCAATTTTTAAGAGATGAAAATAAATTCAATTTAAACAATTGGGTTTTAATGAAGGAAGTGAAAACTTCGAAGTAGAAAATACATTTGGAAATTTAGAATGGCAAGAAACTCTAGATAGTGAGAATAAAAATCAAGCTGACTTTAGTTTTTTGTTTAAAAAATTTTGAAATTTTTCAAATACGAAAAATTCAGAAAAAAAATCAAGTTTATTAAAAGCAAAAGATTTAGAATGGTAAATATTCGTAAAATTAAGCGAAAATAATTCAAGTGGAAAGACACTAGGATTTTATTTAAATTGTAAATCTATCAACGATTCAAATTATGCATCTATAAATGTTAATGCTGTATTTAGAGTTCTTAATTTTAGCAATAAATTAAAGGTGGCTAAAATCGAATATTTACTTGATAAGGACCGTTCTTCATGGGGCTTCCAAAATTTTTTGACAGTAAATGAAATAATGAATCAAAACAGTGGATTTTATGACTATGTAAAAGAAAGTGTTATTCTTGAAATTAGAATTTTTAGTGCTGATATTTATCATAAAAATACAAAACGTTTGGTAGAAAAAAAAAGGGTTGTTAATTGAACTGGATTTCAAATTTTTGAAGTTTTTGAGAAAACTTCAAGTTTATTTTTCAACACTTCGAAATTTTTTGACAAAGGTAAATTGAAATTGAAATATTAAATATGAAGTGAAATTTTAAAAATTTAAAGCCGGTAGAACTTAATACTTCGAAATTTTATACTTGAATCAAAAGTTTTAAGTTTGAAATTATCAAGTTTAAAATTTAGAAGTTTGAAATCTTGAGGGGGGCTGTGAAGTTGATTTCAATTCGATCATTTCAATTCAGAAAAATTTGAATAACTTTTTTACTAAAAGAGATAATTTAGTTTTGTAAAATGCTCAATTATAAGCAAATTTGCTTATTTCAGTAAAATAAGTCTACAAAATACTCTGCAATTTTATGCATTTTGCACACCATTAAAAAGTATTCAAATCAATTGTGCACTTACTTTGCAGAGTTTTTGCAGACATATATTTTCGGATTAAGCAAAGTTGCTTAAACATTAAGCATTTTACAGAACTAAATTATTCCTTATAGTAAAAAAGTTATTCAAATTTTTCTGAATTGAAACGATCGAATTGAAATGAACTTCACAGCCCCATCTTGAGGTCTGAAATTTCTAATTTTAAAAATTTCTTTTCTAGTTAAAATTGACAAAAACAAATTAAATATAAATATCTACATTTACAAAATTTAATAGATAATTTTGAAATTTTTGAAATGCTTTTTGATTTAGCAAATAAGCCTCCTAGCTAGACGGGTCCAACTCCGGTCTCAACATTGAAAAGGCGAAAAAAATAGAACCAAGATCGTGGGTTTGGCAAAGCCAAAATTTTGTCAAAATAAATGAATCGTCTGTCAAGTGTAATATATGTCAACCAGTGATAACTATTTATAGCAGTTCAACAACTGAGTTGGTTAAACATTTAGCCGAAAAACATAAAATTTCAAAATTATCACATGAAAATATTAGACTAAGTAAACTTTTTTTCTTAGATTTTTAGGAGATGGCGAATAAACCAGAAGAAAGTCCTAAAACAATTAAAGAGTACCTTGCACCAGATATAAAAATTGAAAAAATAAACTAGAAACTAATCAGCTTTATTATTGCCAACAATTTGTCTTTTAACATTATAAATTCCGAAGAATTTCAAGAGATACTTGACACAATTAAATCTCATTACTACAAATTACCTTGTCGTCAAACGTTGAGATATAAGTTGTTACCCGAGATGGTATAAAAATTTCAATACTTTTAACAAAATTTTTCAATTATTTTAAACTCCAAAAATTTAATATTTACAATTTCATATTTTATAATTTTGGACCTATAGTTTTTAAATTTATTATTTCATTCTTCAAAATTTTAAACTTCGAAATTTAGAATCGAACCTATTTTTTTGTATTCGAAATTATTAAAAAAAGAAATAAAAATAAATATTGAAACTCAATTTTTTCAAAACTAAATTTAATTTCAAGTAAGAATTTATTTCAATTAAAATTTTAAAATTTCAAAGTTCTTAATTTTACCTGAAGTCGAAAAGTATGAAAAATTTTCGAAGTTTTGAAACTTCAATTAACAACCCTAGAAAAAAATGTCTGTGGAACAGTCAAATGGTATAATGTGAAAAATGGTTTTGGTTGTTTAGCTCGAAATGATACCGTTGAAGAAATATTTTTCCATCAAAGTAAAAGTTTAGAAAAGAATAAAAATCAGTAAAAAAAAAAGCTTTGGCAAAGGTGAGCAAGTTGAGTTTTATGTAGTTCAAGGTGAAAAAGGTTTAGAAGCCGCCAATGTTACAGGTCTAAATGTTCAACCTGTTCAGGGGTTAATTTTTGCAACAAAGAACAAGTAATGAAGGCGAAATAGGAAAAAATCAAATTACATTCTAAAAATATTATTTAATTGAAAAATAAATTGATCTGTGCATTGTGTCAAATATACATGTTTACCTTAACAAAACAAATCGACTAATTGAAAACTTGTTTTCTACTTAATTATCTTTTTTAATTTTTGAAAATAAAAAAAGATTAAAAATCTATTTCTAATATATAAAAATATTAATTTCCCTAAGTTTGGGCTTCTTGAATTCATTTCACTTATTTAATTTAAAAACCAACACCGTGTGAATTTAGAGACAATTTTAACAACCAAATTATTTATTTAAATTTAAAAAAAAAGAGACAACTAAGCAAATGAATGATCTAAACATTTCACTTCGGTTTTTCAATTAGATATATAGACGTTTTTTACAACGGATGAAGAGTTTTTAAAAGAATTTGAAGATTAAAGAAATGATCCTAAACATTTTATTGACTTGAGTGATGATGGATTTAAAAATAAAATTGACTTTCGCAGAGATGAAATCAAAATAATTTGTTTGAGTAATAAAAATTGGGGCAATATTAAACCGTCACTATTTTTAATGGAAATCGTCACTATTTCTATCAACATGTATAAAAAAAATATATATATACATACTTTAAATAATGATTCTCAATCAGAGAATAGATAACATAGTCAAATTAATTATTGATCAATCAAATTATTTAAAAGCTCATTTTAAATATGGATATCGATTCTTATCATAGACATATTAACATAAAAATAGAACATATCACTATTAATTATAGCTAAATTACCTAAATTAGTGTTATCAAGGTCAGAATTTGTGCTCTTATATGTATAAAAAAAAAGTACCAGACTTGTTTTAAGTCACAGTTTTATGTCTAAGTCACAAAAATTTAAGTAAAAGTTATGACTTGCACAAAATTTTTTTTCAACATCTGCTTCATTTGGACCAGTTGTAAGAATTTTTTTCATAATCTGGTTACATTAACAGACCACATAGGTTAAGATTAACAGCCAGGAATTTGGAAGAAACTACTTTATTAGTATTAAATATGGATTTATTAAATTAAATCATTGACTTGACCTGACTTAAGACTTGTGACTTAAAATCAAGTCTGAAAAGTACTCGTACCAATTGATTTTGATAAATATATTTAAAAAAATGTCAACAACTTCAGTCTATTTTTGTGGACCTGTCTAACTTTCGAACGGGGATTTGATGCAAGTTTTATTAAATAGTCACAATTGTTTTAATTTTTTTTAACAACGATAAATGGCCAATGTTTTTTGTGTGCCTGACCATGGGAAAGACCCTTTTTCAATTTCGGATGACCCGTCAATACGTAATCTCCAATTTAGTACTCAAATTTCTTGATCTTTCTGTCATGATCCAATTTGGCTTTATCCATTCGACAATTTCTGTTCTTTGTCGCCATTTGGTATCACTTTTCCAGTTTCATCTTAATTTCTAGAAGATAATTGGTCGCCACTGCTGGGAGATATTTTTCAATTAAATCATCGTTGTCTTCTAATACAATTACCTCACTGTGCTCATTCACAATTTTAAACTCAGCTAAAATCTTTTCTCTTTCGAATAGGTCTGTCGGTGTAATTAGGTCTATTGGAATTTTAGGCCTTCGACCGAACATCTTTTCAAAAGGTGTCTTACCAGTTGTACTGTCTACTCAATGTCTACTAGTATTTTAGGCATTTGTTAGTTTATTTAAGATTAGGTCCCAACTCACTTGGTCGTCATCAACAAATGCTGATGACGACTTTCATCTTCTTAACTGTTTTTACTGTTATTTCACTTTGACCATCACATTGTGGGTGGAAAGGAGTTGTTTTTAACTTCCGTTTGTCTAAATGCTCATACACCAGGTCTAAAAGCTTTGATTGATATTGTTTCCCGCCGTCTGATTATATTGATTCAGGGATTCCATATCTACAGCACCATTTATCCACTTTATTATTTGCAACTGGGGTGGCCTAACTGTTTGTAGCACGGTGTGTCCTGTCAAATCGGAAGTATTTAAATGATTAGGAAGACATGGTGTTAAGTAGATTAACTCAGCATGTCGAGCTGGTAGAGCGAGCTTAATCTTTTGGCACACATAATTACATTTGACCCATCTAATGATTTCGTCTTTGGAAAGTGGTCTGTAAAATCTATCGATTATTTTAGACATTGTCTTTGACTTTCCTAGATGACCATTATAAATTGTGCTGTGAATTCGCTCGACTATTTGTTTTGGTAAAACGTGTTGCGTTGTTTTGAAATCATTCCTATCTTCTCTATGACGATATAAAATACTATCAACAATCGTAAAATGGTCTCACTGTTTGTACAGTATACGACATGTACAGTGTACAGTATACAGTATGGGCTGTTATAAATTGAGATTTTAAGTTTCTCAGCCCCATTTTCCAGGATAAGTCCTTTTATCCACTGGATATCTTTTTCCTTCTCTTGTTCTTTTTTCAGGCTCTCAAATTCATTTTCGATGGAAGAACTTGGGTTCACGGCTTTTCTATCGGCGATATATTTCGAATTAGAGCTGCTGTTTCTTGTCTGTGTAACATCATTTGTGCTGTGTTCATTCTCACTATCCGAAGATAAAGAGACTTCACGGTGAATTTCTTCAATAGTTGCTACCAAATTGTCGTTATTATCATATTTTTCATCTGCATAGTAATCTTCTGGTGTTTGTCTTGACAACATGTCGGCTACGACGTTTTCTCGACCCGGCTTGTTGCCATATTTGTCTTGTTTTTTTTCCAAGTCAAAGGTAAATGATCTGTTTGGATTTTTAAAGGTCATAAAGAAATTCATGAAAATATAGAATGCTCTCAACCGCACTAAGAAGCTCTTATTCCACTGGAGCATACTATATTTGGGTCTTGGTGAATTTAAGACTGAAAAATGCAATTGGTCTATGAAAACCGTCGAACTCTTTTTCGAGAACCGCGCCATAACCGTAGTCACATCCGTCAGTTGTTAAAATCATTTGAAGTTCGAAAGTGTCCGCATCTGCTAATTTGGCATAAAGATCCTTTATGGACGGGATTGGATAGTTATCGTCCTTTATCACTTTGTTTATTGGCTTGTTGTCTACTGTGATTCTAATAAAGCCTTCAGCCTTGTCTATTACTCGAAACACCATTTACTTCTACTTGGTCGAATAATATCTGCCTTCAGTTGTCTATCCAGTTCAGTACTTACTTTCTCTTTCAGATAACACGGTAGTGTTCTACATCTACATTTGATTGGCTTCTGGCTTGGGTCTTGAAACTCTATTTCAAATGCAACATCTGAATTTTTATCTGGTTTTGAATCCATAACTGATTTTGCCGAAACTACTTTAATTTTATTTTTTAACATAGCACGAGCGTTTTCAACAGTCTCCATATTCAGATCATTCTTTGACGGGCTAATTTCTTTCAATTCCGAAACGATTTCAGCCTCAATCACAGTGCCACTAACTTTTGGTTATTTTCGAATTCTACTCCAACATCAACATTGGGAAAACTGCTGAAGTAACTTAACCGATTGAGTGTGCCTCAAACGGGGACTAGTCTCAAATTTTTTTGTTTGATTTAGTCTGATAGTTGCCTAAGTCAAGTCCGGGTTAATGTTAAGATTTTTTTTCGGCATGTTGTTGTTGCTGATGCTATCTACCTGGTCTATTTGATCTTTTTCTATTAAATCCAATTCTTCATTTCTGATGAATACCTTGCTCACTCAAATACGGTAGTGACGGAGACCAATCGATTGTAGCAGTTTTGCACATGCTTATTTAGGGTTTAGATATTTCTTGCTTATTCCATATAAATTAGCTAATTTGTCAAATCTATTACAAAAATTACACAGATAAAATTTTAAAAATTTTAACAAATTTACAAACATTAAAGAAAAATTCTGCCGATCAAATATAGGTGAGCAAAGATTCTAAGGTTTGGCAGATATTTTCCAATCTTCAAGAGAATATTGATGAGATTTTTTAATCTTTAGAAGCTTTTTTTTAGAAAAATTTTTTTTTTCTTAATCTTGGCGTAAATAAAATTAAAAAATTATTTCGAACCTTTTGATATATTCAATTTCAACTTCTCAGAATCAAAATTTTAAAGGATTTAAGGAATTTTAAAAGTAAATTTTATGTGACAACTGTAGAAAATGATTGTTGTGTATAAAAATTTTTCTTAGTAAGAGTTAAAATTCATAAAAAAATTTTTAAATTTCCAAAATTTTTGATCTGTTTTAACCTGTGAAATCCGTTCACTAAATTAAGTTCTGTCATAGTTCTGTCATAAATTTATCAATTTTGTAGACATAATTGATAAAGTATTAAATAGATAAAAAAGACCCAATTTTTTGTATTTTATTCTCTCAGGAAATTTGTTTATTTAAATTTAAAATTATTTTCATTCAATAACTGAACTATCACTAATTTTCATAGTAAAATAATTTTTTAAAAAATCTTTTGTTCGAAATATTACTTCAACAATAATTTGTTGATGTTTCAGAAATTAAATAGAAATTATTTCCTCAAAATTTATCACTCACAAAAGACTTTACCAATAAATTACCGTTTGATGAATGTTAAAAAAATCAAACTAGACCGCATAGTTCAGTTTTCTCCCTCGGGCATAAACGACTAGATCAGCTTGCTTTATCTGTTTGAATTAGTATTGGGCATATTTTTTCCCGAATCGACTCAACTAAGCTTCTTTCTTAGTCGACTCGAAAATATTTTTTAAAAAATAAATTGAAATGAAAATTTTTAAATTATATTTTTCTACATAAAAAACAAAGAAACTGCATAGTCGATTTAGCAAGGTCGTTGTTTAATTTTTCTCGACAATTGGGTCTCGGATCGATCCTTAATGGAATTTAAAAAAACAATCAAGTTAAATAATTAATAATAGAATTCGATAGTTGAATAAATAATTGGATAGTTGAATATCAATAGTTGATTAGATAAAATAATTAAAAATACTGAAAGCTACAAAGCTCTTTGTAGCTCTGTGCTAAACCTTATCTAGTGTATCCTGATCTTGTTTACCGTATGGATTCCAAAAAGATTCTGCAAATTCAATCAGGGGTCTAATATAACAGGTGTATAGCTTTAACCAGGTACACGAGTCCAGTGTGGTCAAAGTGCGTTTCAATAAACCTTTGATGCCGATTGATTTACTTGATTTCTAGCCGTCAGATTGTTTGAGATTAAAACACCCAAGTATCGTTCACATTCGCTTTCAACAATTTTGATTCTGTTCGGGGAGTCGTACTCTTGCATTTTTTATTCTGTCCTGGGATTTTTATTACTTATGTGCATGATTTTGCACTTTCCAATATTGAGACGCACAAGCCAAGTATTTGTTCATTCGGAGATTTTGTCGATGTCACATTGCAGAATAACCGTGTCTTGGGTTATTGTATCAGTCCTTATCTCTGCTAATATTTTTTTGTCATCTGCGAACATTTTACAAGGGTATGTAAATTAAGAAGCTTACCATTTATACCATAAGCTGAAATTTTTAATGTAATCTTTTGTGTGGCACTTTGTCAAAAGCTTAAGCGAAATCAAAAAAAAAATATCCAGACAGATGAGTTTTGAAATAGTTTTAGTTCCAAGAATCAATCTTTCCAGCAAGTCAGTCACGCAAGCTTTTTTATAAACGAATCTATGTTGTTGTTTTGCGATTAAATTGTTTTTGTTAAGAAAGCACATCAGCTGGGTCTTGACAATTTTCTCCATTATTTTACATGGAATTGAAGTGAGAGATATTGGCCTATAATTTGACGAGTCACTTGTGTTACTTTTTTTCAAATAGTGGAGTGACATTAGCTTCTGAAATATCCAAAGATTAAGCTTGTTTTAAAATCTTTTATTAAATAACACACCCCTCTCAATAAAGAAAAGGAACTAGTATTCAAATTAAGTTTAAGTTGGCTCAGCCAAGAAGCCTCAAATCTTATCCAGGGTTATCTAGGGTTATCCTGGAAAGTTCTTGAATGTTCCAAATCTATTAGCCAAAATGAACTTAACATTTATACCAAGGATACTACATCTTCCGCGGCTTTTTTAAAAAAAAAATAAAAGGAACAATTATTAAGAAAAATAAAAGATGCTAAAATTTTTTTTTTTTGTTTAAATAAAGATCTGTTATTTTAAAAGGTTTTCTTGTCTCCATATTCTTTCACCTTCCCTTTTGCCATTTGATCGTTGATCTTTGCCAAACAGTCTAAGTTATTTTTTGTAAAAAATCTATCATTGCAAAGGGATAGAAGCCTAGAAGTGTAATTAATTTTAAAAAGTAATTTTGCAGGAGATTTACCAGTAGTTCTGTGAGGCGAGGCACGATAAGCACCAAGAAAAAAATTCAATTCCTTTCGCCAAGAGTCACCGGAAGCAGCTGAATTTTTCATAACTTTTTTCAAATTTCGATTAAAACATTCAACTTCACCGTTTTCCCTTGGCCAATACGGGGTAATAAGCCGGTGCTTGATGCCGAAAAACTTACACATGCTTTCAAACTCAGCGCTGTTGAATGGAGGTCCATTATCAGTGCAAATCTCCTTCGGAATGCTTATCAACGACCAATTTCTATGACAAACCGGAATTACGGTGGTACAAGCTTTTGAATTCACCTCATCAATCAGTGGAAATCTTGAGTATCCATCGTATTTTACAAGAAGATCGGTACCAGATGGCGATGGACCAAAGAAGTCAATAAAAAGATACTCCCATGGACCGTTGGGTATGACGGACATTTTCAACGGTTCAATTGTATCTTTTGGAAAATTTATTACACAAACTTTGCATTGACTCAACCTAAGTTCAACTCTAGAATTCATTTTTGAAAACCAAGCCATTGTCCTTAGCAGTTCTTTTGTCTTGATAAGACCTTGATGACCCTCATGAGCAATGTCAATTATCTTGTCCTGCAAAGACCCTGGAATAATCACCAACTTATTTCTCATAATAACACCCTCTTTTGCTATTGAAAGCTCATGAAAACAAGAATCATACATCTGCGATTTCCGCTTCAAGTTCATTTTTGCACCCCTGATTCGATTTTTGAGTTCTTGTAAAATTATATCCTCATTCGTTGCTTTGATTAGATCATCTCTGGAAATTGACATAGGAAAATTGACTGAGAATAAGTAGTTAATGTAAAATTCACTACTTTTCTCTTCTTTAACATCCGGCAATGGATGTCTTGAAAGATAATCAGCTGGATTCCCAATTCCTGGTCTGTGTCTAAGTTCAAAATCATATTCAAGAATTCTAATAGACCAGCGTTCGATCCGTATGGGTACTTTACTTGAGCGTTTAAACAAATACTCCAGCGCTTTATTATCAGTCACAATTACGAATTTCCGACCATACACATAGAGATGAAATTTCTCACAGCCCCACACAATTGCCAGGCACTCTTTCTCAATTTGAGAGTATCGGCGTTTCACTTCACTCAAACTTCGACTTGACATACTAACGATCATCAGTGACATAATAACGATCATTCGCCTACAAAACTATTACCAGCCTGCTTTTACCTTGTCTCCTGATTATTGTGAACTTGAGCTAAGATAGCGCCCAGGCCGATTGGACTCGCGTCTACAATCAACTCCGTGTCCCAGTTTGGGTTGAAATAAGAAAGTGCATAGTTCACAACTGAGTCTTTCAGCTTTCTTAAAGCTTCCTCTTCTTCTTTTCCCATTTAAACTTTACATTTTTCTTCACTAACTTGCGAAGTGGCTAAACAATATCAGCATGCTTGTTGATAAACCTTGAAGCATATGTACTCAATCCGAGTAAACTTTGCACTTCGCCTGAGTTTGTTGGAGTCGAAGCCTCAACTAGTGCTTTTACCTTGTCTCCTGTTAACCGAATCCCATCTTTAGAAAATTCTAATCCGAAAAATTCAACTTTGTCTACTCCAATCTTTCATTTATGGTTAACTGTAAGATCCTTTTCTCTTAAACTCTCAAGCAACTTTTCCACTCTTTCATCATGTTGTAGAGCTCCTTTGCCAAACACTAAAATATCATCCATTATGTTCTTTACTCCATCTAAGCCTTGCAATGTATGCTCAATCACGTGGTGGAAAATTTCTGGAGCGGCATTTATTCCCATTAGCTGCCTTTTGTATCGATAAAGAACGGAAGAGGTGCTAAAAGTAGTGATGTGTCTGCTCGACTCGTCAAGTTCTAGTTGATGGAAGCCTTCCAACAAATCAAAAATGGAGAAGGTGTCAGCACCACACATATCGCCATTGATATCTGTTATTATGTCTTCCACAGTTGGGAAGACATATCTTGTACGATTTATTGATTTATTAGCAGGACTTGCGTCTAACACAAACCTAAGGCGCCCATCACGCTTTGGAACAAGCGTTGCAGCTAGTAGCCATCTTGTTGGCCCTTCGGCCTTCTCAAAAATATCATTTTCTATGCCTTTCAAGACAATCTCTTCCATCTGCTTCCTCATACTAAACGGCACTCGAGGCCGCTTGATCTGTACTGGCTCAACTGCATTGTCAATATCAAGCTTAACTTTGAATCCTTTTAACTTTCCTATTCTACCACTAAAGAGGCTTGAGTATTTTTGCTTATAAAACTCAATTGATTTGCACTCTAAGCTATCTATGATTTTAACCACTCCTAGCCTGTCGGCAGCCTCAAAACCAATCAAACACTTCTCATTGCCCTTCACCACCGCTACATCAGCTTCTATCAACTTGTTTCCATACTCGATTTTCGCTCTAAATTCGCCTACAAAACTAATTGGAACCGGATTTTGGTAACCATACACAGTGCAGTTAACTCTTCTTAGCTTAGGTTTATCTTTTATAGAGTTGTACATAGATTCACTTATAACATTCATTGACGAACAGGTATCTAAACAATTCCATATTTAAATTGTTAACTCTAAAATTAAGTTTTGGTAATCTGGAACCCCCAATAGCTAAAATGTAACCAGGGCCATCATGTTGGCTCAAACAATTCACAGTCTTAAAATTCTTCCTATTTTTGCCTCTACATACACTTTCAAAATGGTTCAATTTCTTACATGAGTTACATGTTTTACCCCTTGCTGGACAATATTTTATTCCCATTTGGTGTTTGCTGCCCACAATCCACATCTAATGTTTTTCCAACTTGTTTGTTTTGTAGAATTAAAATTTGTTCTCTGGCTCTTCTTAGAACCTATTGCTACTACGACCTCATGACCACCCTCCATTTGCTTGGCTTGTAGTCTTGATGCCTCCATCGCCCTACCCTCTTCAATCAGTCTATCAAGGGTCATATTTTTGGCCGACAGCGCTCTCTGTCTCAATTGATCACTCAAGCAACCTTGAATTATCTTTGACTTGATCATTGATTTAGGTTCATTAAATTGACATAAGCGATTTACAAAAGCATCAAAAGTCTCACTTCGGCTCTGTTTTGCGTTTGCAAATATAAATTTCTCGTATTCAGGATTAACTTGAGGTACGAAAAATTCATCCAAGACTCGAATCATGTCAGCATATTTGTGCTTCGATTCCTCTTAAGTTTTGTACATCTTGTATTTAGACTGACCAGCATAATGTTAAAGACTTGCTTTGCATACTGAATCAGCAATTTGGGACAGCTCTTTTCCGTGTTTTGCTATCATAAAGTTCTCAAATCTATCTTTGTACTCTTACCATCTCACACCAACAGAATTTGGCTCAATATCTGGATTGAATTCTGGAAATTCTTTTGGCTCAAAACTGATTGCTTAATGCTCACTGCGCCAGATGAAATATCCAAAGATTAAGCTTGTTTTAAAATCTTTTATTAAATAACACACCCCTCTCAATAAAGAAAAGGAACTAGTATTCAAATTAAGTTTAAGTTGGCTCAGCCAAGAAGCCTCAAATCTTATCAGGGTTATCTAGGGTTATCCTAGAAAGTTCTAGAATGTTCCAAATCTATTAGCCAAAATGAACTTAACATTTATACCAAGGATACTACAAGCTTCTTACCAGGATTTTGGCAGTTCCTCAGTATTTAATGAAAGCTGGAAAATTAGTGCTAGATGTTTTGCGAAAGTTTGAGCACATTCTTTCAGAACATATGGATGAACACAATCATTACTCCTGATTTATTAGGGTTGAGTTCAGATAATAATTTGGTAAATGTACTTCTTATGATCTCAATTGTTTCAATACGTTCAGAAGTACGTAAGCTGAATCCCGGCATTTGATCAGTTGAGTCTTCATTGACAAATACAGAGCTGCAGTGGGCGTTTAAAATATTAGCTATCGTTTGTTTTTCTACAATAACCTCACCAGCACTGTTTGCGATCGAGTTTAGATGGGGTCTAACTTTTTGTTTACCACTAATGTACGAATAAAGTCTTTTCGGGTTCTTAGTGTCTAGGACTAGATTTTTTTGAAAATATCTGGTGGCATCGCGCGAATTTTACATCAATTTCTCTTTTAACTTTTTTGCATTCCTGTTCAATCGAGCGAATTTTACCACGAGACGCTTTAAATTTGTGCCATAACTCTTTTTTTGCTTTAGATAATTGAATTAGTTCTTTTGATAAACTGAATTATAAAGACTGTGTCATTGCTTGCTCTTAAATAAAATACAAAATAATTCAATTTTTTATAAGAATGCTATTATTTCCGTGTTCTTTGACTCATGTAGTTTTTCCTTAAATTAGAATGTGACATAAATTGCGTCTTTTTACATTTTAAAGAATTCTATTTGTTATAAAAAAACTTTCAAAATGTAAATAATAAAATCAATAATTTTTTTTATTTCTTAAAGAAGCATGAAATATTTATCTAAAATAAATATTGGTCGTATTTGGTACCATTATTAGAATTTTATTTATCAATTATAATCGAGTAAAAATCTAATAAGTTAGGTAGTAAAAATCTCATAAAAAATCTTTCTCATGACAATTTATAATTTATCAACAAGCTTCTCAATATAAAATTTATTAACAAATAGAATTATGAGAAATCTCGAATATAAAAAAAGCAAATAATTTTCAGAGAATATTTCATCTCACCATTTCATTTCAATTTTAAATTAGTTTTTACTGAAAAAATTTTTAGTTAATAAGATATTAAAAGAGGATTTTTTTTCAAAAATTGTTTTTTAAGCTTTTTAAGTCCAGTACAAAAAAATTAAATTATATTTTTCAGAGTTGTTTAAAAGTCACAAGTCTCAAGTCAAGTCCAAGTCCTGACTTTTTTTTTTTTTCAAGGTCCGAGCAAAGACGAAAGAATTATGAATACATTTATGCTAAAATTTGCAAGAAAAATCTGATATAAGGCAAATCTATTGTATTAGACAACTAAAGAGTATATAAATTTTTTGATATGGAGCCTGATGTAGCAAATTTAAAAAAAAAAAGTTCGGACTTGGACTTTTTAGGGGCTTTTATACAACTCTGATATTTTTTATTATGAGTTCATAATTTGCTCTGTAAGTGCTTTATACTGCAACATAAAAAGTTACATCTAATGTCATAGTCTGCCTTTACATTCGAATATATTGAAGTTTTTTAATTTATCCTAAATTTGTAGAGCTAAGAAGACTCCGACTGTTAATGCAACTATGTATTTTATAGAATGCTGCTTTTACATAATTAATTTTGAAATGAAAAAAACAAAATTCATTTTTTGGCATTGTGAATTTTGGATTTCAAGCATCAAAAAAGATATATTACCTGTAAATTGTTGCTGCTGATAAATCCTTTTGTCATCACTATGTAGATTCTGCTTAAATAAATTTGCCACGATCAGAAAATTTTCAAATTTGGATATCATATTATGTTATAAGAAATCCAACTTAATTATAAGTGGTAGTACTTGAGATGTTTTATTTGCTTCAATATACAGGAAATGCTTTGGTTAATCAGAAATTAACCTTCGAAATTCTTTATATTTATTGTTTTTTGTACCAAAATTGACAATGTACACTTTTTATCATCATGTTCTGTTCTTTTTATGATTTTGTACTAATGTTTACAAGAATACAATTCAGTTCTAATAGACCAAAATTATTTAACTTTTAACTTCCGAATGTAATAAAATTTTTGTGTTTTATAACAAAAAATTTTTTTAATTAGAATTATTTAGAAAATAAAGATTGACATTCAAAAAAACTTAATCACAGTGTAAAGTAAAGAATTTTCACCAGATTTAAATTTTTTTGTTTAAAATTGAGGCCAATAGGCGAGATTCGATTTCTCAAAAATATTATAGATTAATTGTTTGGGACGCTATTTTTGAAAATTAAAATATTCGTTGCTTTTAACTGATTTAAAGCAGTCTTTTAAATTGACAAGCTACTTTAAATGAAATAAAAAAAATTTTGTTTTAATAAAAAGACTGATTTAAAAAGTGAAAATATTTAAAATTTATATTGATTTTTTCAAAAACTCAGTTTAATTTTTTTTAAAAGATAAGACAGTGGGTTTAAGCTCGTTTTTTAATCAAAGGAATTTTTTTATTTTTTTTAACGTTATAGTAAAAATGGATTGTATTTTTAAGCAAATTTGGATATTTTAGTTCTAAATCTAGTTTTAGAAATGAGCAAAATTTTTTTGTTTTGATTCTAAATTATTTAGGAATTTCATTTTTTATTTATTTAAGGCATTGCAAATTTTTACCTTTGGATTTATTAAAGGAAAACATTATTTTTTTAAATTTTATTAATTATTCATTTATATTAAATGTTCTTAGAGTTTTTCATAAATTCCATTATTATTTTAGAAATGCTAAAGATTATTCAAACCCTTTTTTTTTTGTGTTTAATAAACAAATATTTGACTGCTGATACTGCTATTTACAAATTCGCAGCTTCGCTTGATTCGAAATACTTGAAGATTTTTAATAACGAAGAGGAACTGAAAACAAATTATTTGCATGAGATTTCATATTCTTTGGATTTTGATCCCGATTCAAGACTTTTAGTTGGAAGTGTTAAAAGAAGAGTATTTACCTGGGATATTTCTCAATCACATGTTAGTTTTTTCCATGAAGAAGTAGAAGAAACAAGAGCAATTGCATTTTTGAACAAAACGCATTTTATTGCTGGATTTAAACATTTTTTTGTCATTTACGATTGTTCAAATTTAAATAGCAATTTTAAAAAATATGACAGCACAAACATCGGACAAGTCTATGATATAAAAATAATTTATGAGAACCAAAAAATACTAATTGCATCACATGAAGGATTCATTTCGGTTTATGATCTATCAAACTATAATTTTTTGAAAAAAAATCAAATTGCAAACAAAATATGGGCAATAGATGCATTTGATAAAAATCTGATCGTCTCTCAATGTAATCAAATACTTGATATTTGTCTATATAAACTTGATTCTTCTAGTAACCTTGTAGAATTAAAGAGGCGCTCTGGAGTGAATGAATTTTTTACAATTAAAATTTTTAATGAAAACAAGGTTGTTTTTGGAGGAGATGAGTTTCTCAAAATATGGGAAATATCAACAAATCAAATAATCAAAACAATTTCTATTGATGATAAAGCACTAAGTTTAGATATTTTTAGTAGCCAAATAATAGCTTCAGGTCACGAAAACGATGGAGTTAAATTTTGGAATATTACTAATTATAGTAATTTTAAAACAGTCAATACTGGACCTAAAGTGCATTACTTAAAAAACTTAAATGGTTATACCGCAATTAAAAATTACTTGAATTTAAAAAGTAACCAACATTCAACTCAACTTCCAAATTTAGAATCAACTTTTTCAACATTAATTAATATGCAGACCACACATGAATCAACAGAACAAAAATTGATCACTTCTAAACCAAGTTCAATTGATACTTTAATGCCAACTGCCTTTGATGACACAGTGGCTGAAACGATAACAAAATCAATTCAAACCATTGCAGAAAATGGTCTACCATCACAGTATCTTTCATCTTCAATTATTCATGAAAATCAAAATTCGCCGACTTATCTTTCTTACACTGAAATTTTCAGTCATACTCTAAAAAATATAAACACCATGCCAAATAAACTCTATTCTGAACAAAACTCAGATAGCACAAGCAAACAACTAGAACTAGCAACTTCAAATCAAGAAAAGACAACAATTGAGATTCCTTTTTTTGACGCAAGTACAAGATCTATTCCAAATAGCCAAGAATTAAACACTTTCACTTCAAAAAAAATTCAGTCAATTACAGCTGATAAAATTTTTGAATCAACTCAGCAAGTTTATGATGTTCAAGAAATTTACACCAAAACTTCCGATTCGAGTTTTGATACATTTCCTGAGACTAACTCGATCTTGGCATCAAACATTCAGTTTTATTTTGAAGAAGAATTTTCCTTTTCAAACCTGCTACCATCTGAATTGATTGAAGTCTTGAAAAAAAATAATGATATGAATGATTGTCTGAAGAATTGTTCAGGCAATGGACTGTGCAAATTAAAAGATAAAAGCTTATTTGTTTGTGAGTGCTTCAGTAATTATGCTGGATCATCATGTCAAATAAATACACTTCCTTGTGCATCAAATCCATGTCTGAACAATGGCACATGTGTCAATAACTTGGCTAATAAAACATTCATTTGTCATTGTTAGCAGGACAACAATGGAAATTATTTATACTTTGGAAAGAACTGCCAAAACAAAGTTGACGTTTGTGCCAATGAAACTTGTTCCAAAAATGGTGTTTGTTATGATGTAAATGACAAAGCACAGTGCAAATGTTTTTCTTCATATTCAGGTGAAAAATGTCACATTGAATCAGATGAGAGTAAGACAAGAAAAGTGATAATAAAAACATCAACAATAATTGCAATTATTGTGCTATTTCTATTTTTCTTGATTTTAATTTTAAGTGATTTATCGGGCATTTATTGCAAGAAAAAATCAGGGAAAAAAAAATATGTAGTAAAAAAATTAGTTTATATCAATTAAGGAACAAAACTTATTTCTTGGTAAAAATTAATCTATTTGACTCAAAAGAAATTTAAAATTTGAATAAATTACTTTATTTTTTGTTCCTAAAAATATAAATTCAAAATTTTGATAAATTCCTAGAAATTGCGTAATTAAAAATCCAATTTTTTAAATTTTTTTTTACATATTATTAAAAAAAGTAAAAATTTTAAAGGCGTCCCCAAATTATTTAATCTTAACTCGTTTTAATTGTTTACGGAGACAATTTAAAATTATTACATAAAAAAATTATTTGAATTATTTCAAACAATTTTTGTGGTATTTTAAATAAGTTTCTGCGATTAAAAATTCTTAAAAAACAATAATAAATTTTTTATTTACAATGGGGAATATTTTCGAATAGGAGATGGCTGTCTTCATTCGCAAATAATTTTTGGTTGATTTATTTAGTAAAATAAATTTTTGATTAAATTTTCTTTTAATTCTTTTCTACTACGAGCTTAACTTGAAATTAATAATCATGTTAACACAATCAAAACTTAATTTAATATAAACTTAAATGATGAAATAAGATTTTTTATTTATTTATAATTATCCTCCTTCAGGAGAAGTAAAGTAAAGAAAAAAAATTTAGAGTTTAAATAAGTGTAAAAAAAGTCAATTAAAATTATTATGCTCATTTTTTATATTTTTTTTTTAATAAGCATTAGATGTTTTGAATAATAATAAAAAAATGAGAAATAACTAAAATTAGTTGTCATTTAAATTAATTAATTAATTAATTATTATTAGATATCTTTGAGTCCACTTCATCTCCACATACGAATTTCTCATTAACACAATTCAAAACATTTTAACAAAAAAATTATGAGTTTTTTATAAAACAAATTCAGAAACTATTAAGGGCAAATTGAATTTAATGATCAAATGTAAATTTCAAATTAAAATTTTAGCTTTAAATTTAAATAGATTTTTTTTTTTTAAATTTTTTAATAAAAAATGACAAAACTTTATTAAAATTGATTTGTTTAATCTATGCTTTGATTTAAAGTAAATTGAAATCTTAATCAATATTTTGAAATTTAGCCTTATTTTAATTAGTATTTAAATATCATTAAAAGCCATAATTTGGATACCTAAATATGGATTATAAATTTGCCTATAAAATTTTCAATTAAAGTTTTAGCAAAATCAATTAAAGATCATTTTGAAAAAAAAGATTTTTTTTTAATTTTAATAATAAGCATCTTATGTTTAGTTTAAAAAATATTAAAAAAACCTTATTTGAACATTTTTATTAAGATTTTAATCTATTAAATTTTGATCATTTGATTAGAAAATTAGAATCATATTCTACATTTTTTCAATGTAGAAGTATTAATGTGTTTTTTATTGTCGTTTTAAATTGTTGAAAAGTAAAAGTTGATCCCAATATCACACAATAACATCAATTTTTAAAGTCTTCGACGTGTCCATTTGACTTGTTCTATAATCTTTTTAAATCTTGAAAATATATAGATGCTTTATTTTTTAACTTTTCTTTACATGAAAAAAATAATTTGAAAATGTTCAAAAAAGTATTTTGCACTATATTTTGGTATTTTTTCTAATATTCTATTATTAACTTTTATCAACTTTTTTATTTTATATTTACCTATAAATGATTTTTATTTTAGTTGAAGTAGTAGTAGTAAACATGCTTTGGCGGATGGAAGATCCCGAGGAGAACCGTCGGTATACGCTCTGCTTTAACAGCCATAAAAACCGTAAAATGAGCCGGTTCGCTTTCCATTACATAATTTTTGTTTGTAAAGTCAAAGATAATTCCTAGATTAAATTTTATTTAAAAAATAACATCTTATAAATTTATTCTGTTAAAATAAGCCGAAATAAGAAACGCCTCTTTTTTTCGAATTATTTTAATTCTTTTTGAAATTAGAAAGATTTTATTAATACTCGAAATCCGGAGGGTTTTTTTCGAACCTTTTTGGTACTTTATTTTTTTATTACTCAATAAATTTGATCATTTTTGCCAATTTTTTTTCCAACAAAATAAATATCAAAAAGTACCGTAAACTCGTGACCAATTCAAATGCACTTAACTGAACTTCATTTTCAATCAAATTAGCTTCTTCTAGGTTCTCATCGTTATCTTCATCGGTGAAACCCATGATTGATTCTTCTTCTTTCAAATTATCAACGCAACTTCACAATGCTGATATTATTTTTTAAATAAAATTTAATCAAGGAATCATCTTTGACTTTACAATCAAAAATTATGTAATGGAAAGCGAATCGGCTCATTTTACGATTTTTAAAGCAAAATGATCGACAAGCTTGGTCTTCTTTTAGGCCACGAAAAAACTGGCCATTGTAAAAGGGGATGCCAAAAAAATAGCCAAACTTATTCGGGAATGGTTGTTTAGACATCAAAAACTTTCACATTTGTCATGTTAAACTTTAACTAACAAATGTGATAATTTTATTTTAGCTTTTTTGTCCAAATTGTGTCCAATTACACGTATTTTCAAATACATTTAAATAATTAATTTTTTCAAAATTACTGCTTTTCTATGAATTTAAATTAGGAAATAAAATACAATTTTTAATCAAATGAAGATAAATCTTGTTTTTTTAATTCAATTTTTTATCTTTCTATATTCTTCTTTTTGATTTTTTTTGTTTTATCTTCTAAGGATACAATTAAATTGTTTCTTTTATCACTGAAATTGGAGAAATAGAACTTGATTATTTTACTGTAGTGATTTGATAATAGGATCCAAGGTAAATTTCACATTTTACTCAAAGATACGTAAATTTACGCAAAAAATGGTAATTGACATTTCACGGATGTTGTTTATTTTGACGGACTCATTTTGATAGGTTTTATTATCACTTGTTTATTATGACAAACTTTAATCTGACATAATTAAAATAGACAAGTTTTATGTCGACAAGATTTAAATTTGCCATTTCTCATCATGACGGAGTCTAATTTGACTCTGTTTCGAATTGATTGCCTATTGCTCTCCTAGTTCGATTTGATCGTGATTTGAGTCCTTGAATGGTGTGGTCGAAAAAATGATAAAAGAAAAAAAAAGAAAACAGAAAATACAAAATAGAAACTTTGCAAACTTTAAAAACTAAAAACTTGAACAATAATTTAGAAAATTAAGGAAAAAAAAAATTTATGAACATTTAAAATTCGCTATGGAAAAGTACTGTTCATTTGTCTTACAATTTTTTTTGCTCAAATTGTTTAATTACTTTATTTTATTTTTTTTACAACGCCTACAAGGCGTTCAATGTTGTAATAAATTTTAATGAATGAATTTTTACATGTTTTTTTTATTTTTTCTCGAATATCAAATTAAATATTGTAACTAGTGAAATTTTTTCTTAACGAGACCAAAAAAAAAAGTGTTCATAAAATTAAATTTTTTTCCTCAAATAAATTTTGAGACCAACTGGTTGATTGATTTTAAAAAAGAATATTTCAAATAAAAAATATTTCTTAATTTAATCAATATTAATTTTGTTCTTGATTGATTTTTGTACTTGTGAATTAAACATCGTCAAATTAAGCTTATTATTTTTTGTTATGTCTAATTAAAACAAATTATACTGAACCTTTGTTCTTGTACAACGGTGTTACCAATGCAATTTTCCAATCAGTTCGTATTTTACCATATAGTAAATATTTATTAAATAAGGAAGATAGGAATGGAGATTTCAGACTAGAAACGTTTTTGATTACTTTTGTTGGAATTCCAGTATATCTCGGTCCATTCGAATCGGAAAGTTGCATGATTAATTCGCGCACTTCCCATCGATTTGTAAACTAAAAGGAAAATGATTTTGAGGTAATCGAACCATTATTAATTTGTGAATTAAAGTGTTCAATACAGTACTGTTTGCAGCTGTCAGTGTTTTCATTTGATTCTGTTGTAATGCAAGTGAAAAATAAGTTAAAAAGCTCTATTTGCTTACGAACAGAATATCTATTATTTTCGTTTATTAAGTCAGTTGGAATAGGTTTGGCAAAATGTAATTTATTGTAAATCTAAAAAAATTTTCATTCAAGAAAAGTAATAATAAATTCGCAATTACTTAAAAATGAGTTTTAGAAAAATTTAAATGTAAAAACCAAGGACAATTTTTTGAAAATCCCTTTTAATTAAGTGCGAATATATTATTACTTTTCTTGAATGAAAATTTTTTTAGATTTTTTGATTTTGAGATTTGTTTTCTTCTCTCAAAAATGTAAAAATGTACAAATATAAAAATGTACAAAAAATTACATTTTGCCATAGGTTTATTGTCTGATTTATCGGATCTAATTTTAATAAATGACGAATAGAATTCCCAGAAGAGCTTGTTGTTCTTAAAATCATAAATTCCTCTTTTATCAAAATAATTCAATATTTTTTGTTCATTTATATTATCATTTATGTTTTTCCAATGTTTATAAATTTCTCTCAGTTTGTCTTTGTCATGGTTTTGATTTTCACATTCTGTTTGTAGTTTCTATACGCGATGTTCCGATTGTTCGTTACTAGTAGTAATTCATCATCGTACCATTGTTGTTCAAACTCTCTCAGGTAAATCTTCCTTAGTGGTGCGAGTTTTTCGAGCACTGTAACGATTGAGCTTTTAAAAAACTCCCAGCTTTCATCTATATCATCTACTAGAAAGTGATTAAAGCACATTTTACTTAATTCCAGTTCTAGTTTTTCATTAGTTAGTTTCCGACCAAAAATAAATGAACGAGTTTGGCTAATTGATGAAATCTCTAATTTAGTAGCTACGAAGCAATAGTTACTGTATGGGCAGTCGAATACTTTACATTCTTAAATAAGTGTACCATTGTGGAGGATAACATCAATTAGAGTATTTGAGGTTTAATATTCTTGCTGTTTTTGGCATCTTGAAGTTTAGGATCAAAAAAATCAGATCAAAAAGTAATTTTTTTATAACTTTTGAATGGTATTTGATAAAATCTCTCTGCAAAATGCTAAATAATGCAAAAAACATGCTGAATATTAGAAAAGGCTCTGCAAAAACTCTGCAATTTTGCAGGAAAATGCATGTCATTAAAAAGTATTTTATTCAACTTCGCAATTTAATTTGCTTCCATTTTACGGCGTCTCACCCCGCACACCCGATTGACCTCAAACTTCAATCTTGACCCATGAAAGACCATGCCCGTCCAGTCGAGCAAGGCCTCATTATCTTCTATACGGGTGAGCGCCACAAATGCGTGTCCCGACTCCATCTGGTAGTTCGACACGAGGTGGCACACTAATATTTGCGAGAGCCCTTCCTCGCGGGCCCTATCGTTGAGCGTAATAAATAGACCGGACTTGTTAAAGACCCGGCTATTTATTACGCTTGGCACGTTCTTGACGATCAGGTCGTTAATCAATTCCATGGACTTTGAGTTGAACAGATAGGGAAAAATAAAAATAAAACAAGTAATGTATCTTACTATTAGAGAGAGAAAAGAAAATATCCTAGCTTGGCTCGTGCTTCTTGCACAAATAAACACTCCTGGAAGGCTCTGTATTATTTTAGCAGACTAAAAAATAGCCGATTCAATTTAGCATATTTAATTCAAAATGATTGATTTAGCAATATTAATAAAAATAGCGGCTTTGTTATGTAAAATTAGCATACAAAAAAAAAGCATCATTTTTGTGCTAAATTATTATTAGCAGTTTATTTCATTTAAAAAAAATCATCAATATTATTAAAAAATCTCACTAAGTCTGATAAAGATAAAGATTTGACCGATTTGATTAATCAATTTGATAATTATGATATTAAAGTAGGAAAAATAACAGCGCCTCAAAAATGTCATCCGCACTTTTTTATGACGGCTTATCGAGTTGCAAGCGAATTGACTAATAAATTCAATTGGAGGTGTATTAAAACTAATTTATTTTGCAAAGCCAAGTGCTTTACTAATGGCAATACTATCGGTCAAGAATATACTTTTTATTATAATAAGATCAAAAGATAACATTATAAAACTCGAAACTGGTGTTCAATATAAAAGAAAACCGGCTTATATTTTATAAGACGAAACATTCTTTGGTTTAGTCAACTGGCATTTTTCGCAACTCTTGCAATAGTCATAAATTTCGGACTTCATCTGAGGCCAACGACGGGAAATGGTTTTGTAGGTCTTTTCGTAACTGAGATGCCCTGCTGAAATCTCATCATGGTATAACGGCACTGGATCGTTTCATAGCATAATTGGGTCTGCATAATTTCGACAAGATAATTTCGACAAGTAATTTTTGGACATAAATTAATTCGACATGCAAAAATTCGACATGACTAAATTAGACATAATAATAATTCGACGTGTTATATTTCGACAAAATTAATTTCGACTTGAATTCTTTTTTTATGCTATTTTTTTCATTCTTTCAATTAGATTAATTAGTCATGGAAAATTTATCAAAT
This sequence comes from Brachionus plicatilis, assembly GCA_010279815.1. NCBI lineage: Eukaryota > Metazoa > Rotifera > Eurotatoria > Ploima > Brachionidae > Brachionus > Brachionus plicatilis. The sequence continues at coordinate 452,088 of QEOQ01000710.1, forward strand.
TTGTTTGATACGCTTAATGTAATTTACTTAAATTTATTGATTGTATGAAAGTTGAACAGTCTAACACAGATAACTTGTACGTTCAGTTATCTACTGGTGTGGTAAATAGACGCAAGGCTTGTTATGTGGTATTAGAAGAAAAGATTAATCAAGCAATTGTTGACTATAACACAGAAGAAGTCATTAAATTTTGCAAATATTTATCTTTTTTAATAGAATTCATGTAAAACAAACAATTTTTTTATTACAAAACTATATAATCTATAAGAAAACAATATATTAGAAATTGATTAACGAATAAAATTTTTTTCATTTATTTATGTCGAATATTTTATGTCTAATTAATATCACGTCGAAATTATACCTGTCCAATTTTTGTATCTACCTGTCGAATTAATTATGTCCAAATTATCTTTGTCGAAATTATCTTGTCGAAATTATCCGCACCCGCATAATTTTTCATAGCCAATAGTTTCATAGCAGTAATTGATAGCATAATTTTTAACAGCATAATTTTTTCGTAGCAGAATTTATAGCAAGTTTTTTCATAGCAACAGTTTCAATAGCAATTATTTAATAGCGAAATTATTCATAGCAATTATAAACTGTGAAAAAAAAATTGATTAATCAAAAATTTTTTTGTTGAAAAAAATTGATAAAAATACTAATTAAAAAAAAATGTTGATAATAATAAGTTCAAATCCTAAATTATTCTAATAATAAAATAAAATCATTTAGCCATTTAATTACATTCTCGCGGCTAAATGTTTTCAAACCTGCTTTAATTTTCTCATCCTTCAATTCCTCTTTGCTATTTCTCTTATATTCATTGCCAGAAAGAAGCTGAATGCGTAAGACATCAGTATTTTTTTGCTCTAAAATAGCTGTTCACTGATGTAAACTTTTAGAATTATTAAAATTTTACACCAGTTAATATTAATGTTTGAAAATATCAGCTATGAAAAATTTTAGCGATGAAAAAATCAGCTATGAAAAATTCTTGCGATGAAAAAATGGCTATGAAAAAAATTGCTATGAAATAATTACTATTATTAAATTTGCTATGAAACAATCATGCTATGAAATTTTGACTTTGCTATGAATAATTATGCTATCCCAGTCAAATTGCTTTTCGAAAATCTACCGAAAAAATTTCGAAAAATAGAAAAATATTTCGAAATTTTTCGAATTTTTTCGAAAAAAAAAATGAAAAAAAAACAATTTCAGAATACTTTTATTTTTGACACACAAAAAGTTTTCGAAAAAATTACGAAATAATTTCGAAATTTTTCGTATAGCTAAATCAAAATAAAAAAAATTCAAAAACAATTTTCAAGATGTCAAACAATTGTAAAATTGTCAATAAATTGAATAATTTTTGAAATAATGATTACTTTTGTATCTGATAGTATTAAAAAAAGTAAAATTTTGACTTAATTTATGCTGAATTAATTTAGATTTTTTTTAAATTAAAAAAAAATAATTTTAAATAATAAAGAAATTACATGGATATTTTTTTTGAGTTTAACTTGCTGATTTTTCTTAGGATGATCAACTCTAGCTCTCTTTAATACATTTTTATTTTATTAATTGAGAATAGAATGTATTATATCAAAGTGATTATCCCACGAATTAAAAAAAGGAGTATGTATTACTCCTCTAATTTCAAATCACGCATGTGTGAGGCGGTTAATTTGAAAAAATGAAATATGGGAACGTTTTTCCTCTTAATTATAAATTATGATAAAAATTTTACCAATTAAGCAAGTTCTAGCAATGTGAATTTAGCAATCACTTATTCCCAAATTATCTTCTTTATGGCCTGTTTAATTCTTAGAATTATCAAAAAATTAAATTTTATAGATTTAATTTAAATTTAAAAATTAAATTTTTTTTTGATAAGATTAACTAAAATTGTGTTATTATCAATTCATTCATATTTATCTATAATTAATCAATAATTTATAAGACAAACTTATAAACAAGCTATATTATTTTGAAAATGAAAAGTTTGCACTAAAAATATCCAATCAGAAACTTTTAATTTAGATAAATTTGAAATACCCGCAATATTTAAATATTGTATATGCATAACTAAAACGCCTTTAGTAAATCAAATTTTTTTCAATAACCTAGTATTAATGCATATCAGGCATTTAATAATCAATAAAAATTCTTTCTCAATTGAAAGTTTTTCCTAAATTAAAAATTTATGAACATAATACTTTCCAAACTTTTAAATTCTTTTAAAATTAAAATTGTTTTCTACAGAAGGAATTAATCTTTTTAAAAGATAATAAGGCTAAACATTTCCTGCGAAATTATTTTTGTTTAAATTCTACCGATTTGATTCCAATGAAATCGCAACGATTGCTCATTTTGAGGCCAGTTCTTGGATTTATCCAAAACAAGAATCAAATGATTCATAAAATGTAATAGGAGGCAAATAAAAAGCCAAGTGTCAAAAATGGTCTAGAACAATCCAGCTCTCAGGGCTGCAAACTGTAAGAATTTTGAAAATTTGTCACTCATTTTTTATTGTTATTTTTTAAGATTTTCTGCTTAACAAAGGACATAGGATTCAATGAATCAATGTGCAAACTACTACGTGGTATTCGTCGACATTGTTAGAGTTTTACATAAATAAATAACTTTATATTTTATATGAATATTACAAAATTGCGTTTAAACAAAATTTTCAATTTTTAATTTTAATTTCAATAATTTTTTTAATATTAATCAGTTTAAAATTATTATTGAAATAAAAAAAGTATATTATGAAATTTTTCAGTTCCTTTACGAAAAATGTTTGCGAAAAATATTCGAAAGATATTTGCGAAAAATATTCGAAAGATATTTGCGAAAAATATTCGAAAGATATTTGCGAAAAATATTCGAAAGATATTTGCGAGAGATTTTCGAAATTTTTGGCCATCTTTGACGAATTTTCGAAAATTGATTTCGAAAATTTTTCTTTTTTTTTTGTTTTTAATTTGACAGGGATGAAACGACTGTTTCCCGGTATAACTGGCAAACAACTTGCGTAATTGTTTAAGAACTACTATGGAATTTCTCCTTGAAAGTTTTTTAATTAAAAAACATCTTTTTCTATAAATAAAAATTCTTTATTATTGTTCCAGTATGCTGAGTTGTCTAAGCCCTAAAAACTCTTTTGTATCGCCTTTTTTACTCCTTACCTTACCACTGCGATTTCCCGGTCTTTGCCCTGCTCTTCTTCCCAGTCTACATTCACATCCGTTTCCAGCTTGTTTACACATACCTGAGGTGGTCTCGATAACAAATCAGCTGTCTGATTTAAAGCTCCTGGGTGATACACTATCTTATAATTCAGTTCTTCCAATTTTAGCAATAACCTATAAAGACGTCCATTGGGCTCTTTGGCTTTTTCCAATGTGCTTAAAGGCTTATGATCTGTGAAAAACTGAATCGGCCTCCCAAAAATATACGCATGGTAAACCTTGGACGCGTACACAATCGCTAACATTTCCTTTTCTGATGTTAAATAGTTCCTCTCGCGCTTGTTTAACAACCGACTTGTATACGCAATTGGGTGAAAAATACCTTCAATCCGTTGTCCTAACACAGCTCCCAGTGCTAAATCCGATGCGTCAGTATAAATTTCGAACTCGTCTTTGAAATTTGGGCAAATCAAGATTGGTGCTTTTTAGCTCATCATACGCTTTCTGGCATTCTTCTGACCAAATGAACGTAGACTTCGGCTTTATAAGCGCATATAGATTGGCAGCTACGATAAAATTTAAACTTTTCGAAATTCAAATTTGTCATTATCGATTAAATCAGAAAGAAATCGTTAACGTTAATTAACGGGAGTTAACAAGGTTAACGCCATTAAAATTTTTAATTTTTAAATAAATTATTAAATAAAATTTTTAATTTTTAAATGTTGGTCAAAAAACATCAAAAAAAAAACGTTAATAGCGTTAACGATGATAACTGTTTTATAATTATGGTTTTTCAGGTATAAAATTGTACAAAATGATCTAAAATTTTATTTCTAAAAACAATTAATTATTTTTTTAAATCATTAAATTTTTCCGTTAAATAACGTTTTTTCAAAAAACGGAAGCATGCCCGGCTCGAATGATGTGTAATACACCCTACGTTTCACTTGATCATCAGCTTCTCAACTGATGCGCAATGATAAGTAAGAATTAATACACTTGTCACGTATCTCAGAAGATAGACGCTTCTAGATGCTGATATAAACATTTATATAATAGCTCACATCTTGTCTTAATTATAAGTCCGTGTTCTTGACACGAACTCATGGGTATAAATAATGATTCCATTCTCAGTGCTCAGAGAGATATTTTAGAATTACACTAACTATATAAATTGCTAGAGCTCAACAATTATTTAATAAACTATTCAAAAGTATACTTGTTTTATCATTCATTAACCCGCCTTACAGATGTTTTACTAATATTGTGATTCAAGACCTTTATCCCATTTTTTACATTGGCAATTATGCCACCTCCTGGTGCACGAGTTGAGTCATTTATTGGCCTGTCGTAGCATTACAATCTATAGCTCAGGTTTTTTAGTTGTTTTGATAGAAAGCTGGGATCAATTCAAGTTTCATTTAAGCTTATTAAATCATATTTTACAGAGTTTAGAATCTCGTGTAGGTCAAAAATCTTGTTCCTTATGGAATTGGTATTTAGATGGATAATATTGAAGTTTGTATCAGAGAATACTTTGAGTTCATTTAAAATTTCTTTTTTAATTTTTGGATTATAGATCTTCGTCAATTTTGTATCCTTCTAGTCATTGTATAAATCTAAAGTTTTTAATTCGATTGTTGATGATTTCAGTCTCCATGTGTACCCAAAATTCGGTAATGTAATCTTGAGAGAAGATGGTTGAATCAGATTGAAGATAAAGACGAGTAAATAGGCAAATAAAAGCTCCACATTCGGTGTTATTCATTTGTTTAGGAAAGATTAAACTTTCTTGATTTGAAGACCAGTATTTTATGTTCTTTAGCTGATCGAATAAAGTTGCCAAACAGTTTTTTACTTTTCAAGAATTAATTTAGGTACGCCTTTTATTTTTTATCTTTTTAAAATAAAAAATTTCAATAATTTTTAAAAAAATTGGTTTTTAATAAAGTAAATTAATAGGAATTAGTCAATTTTTTAATCAAAATCTCGGGGAGAAAAGTTTAAATATCTAATTCAGATTTCGTAGTGTTGATTATAAAATGTCGTATTTTAAGGAGTGAAATAATTTAATCTTAAACAAGAAATTGGTTTTAATGATAAAGTAATATTCCAAGTTTATATTTTTTTATTGAGACTGCTTCCAATCAAAATATTTGTATCTGGATCAAAATCCAAAGAATGTGATATACCACTTAAATGAAGTGTTTTCTGTAATTCTTGGTCATTGTAAATTTTCAAAGCAGTAGAATCAAGCGAAGCTGCAAATTTGTAAAAAGCAGCTTCAGCAGTTAAATATTTGTTTATTAAAAAAAAAAAGACTTCGAGTAAATAATAATTGAATTTATTTAAGTAAATTTAACAGAAACTTCAAGAATATTAAATAAAAGTGAGCAAATAATAAGATTAAAAAAAAATGTTTTCCCTAAATAAAGCCAAAAGTAAAATTTTGCAGTGCCTTAAATAAAAAATCAATCAATGAATCAGTTTTCGAAAAAATTTTAAAAGCAAAGCAAAAAAATTATTGCATTTGTTCAATTTTTTATTAAAAATTAAATTATCCAAATTTGCTTAAAAATATAATTTATATTCGAATTTTTTTGAAAAAGCGAATCTTGTCCAAAAAAAATTTAAACTTAGTGAAAATTCATTTCGATCTTTATTTTCTAAATAATTCTAGTCAAAAAAATTTATTAGATTCTAAAGTTAAGAATTAAGTTATTTAGCTCAATTATTACTGAATTTTAGTCTTATAAACATTAGTACAAGATCAGAAAAAGAACAAAACATGATGATAAAAAAGTGTACATTGTCAATTTTGGTACAAAAACAATAAATATAAAGAATTTCGAAGCTTAATTTCTGATTAACCAAAGCATTTCCTGTATATTGAAGCAAACAAACCATCTCAAGTACTACCTCTTAGAATTAAGTTGGATTTCTTATAACATAATATGATATCCAAATATGAAAATTTTCTGATTTTGGCAGATTTATTGCAGAGTTAAGCAGAATCAACATATTGATGATAAAAGGATTTATCAGCTGCAACAATTTACAGATAATATTTGTTTTTTGATGCTTGAAATCTAAACCTTTTTATGTTGCAGCATGTTACATTTAGAGAGCAAAATTTGAACTTATAGAAAAGATAAAATTTAATTTTTTATTATTTATTTTTATTCTTTTGTATATGCTGTTTCAAAAAAGATAACTCAAACAACAACTCCATAAAAGAAAAAAGAAAAATAAAGAACTAGATAAACTGAATTATAAAGACTGTGTTAGTACTTGCTCTAAAACAAAATACAAAATGATTTGTTTTTTTAAGAGAATGCTATTATACCCTTGTTCTTTGACATATGTAGTTTTTATTTGAAATGAAATTTGACAAAAATTGTGTTTTTTTACATTTTAAAGATTTCTATTTGAATAATGCACGCGTTCCCCAACACGGCATTACGGTATTTGCTTGTTTACATATTTCATTCTCATGTTCATATTATGTCCGGCTGGTTTGTAAATTTTATTATTCAATCTGAATTGCCTATTTATTTTCTGAAATTAAATAAATAGATTTTATTTTTTAATTTCTACGTGCCTGTTAAAAAAAAGGTTTTATTATGTGTTTTATATCTAGTTTTGATTGGATATATAATCTATTTTTTCGGAGGGATCTGCTATTTTGCTCTTTTTTCGTTACACTGATTACGTTTATTATCTTGTTCTTTCCTTAATATTCACTAGTAAGTTCAGATCTGAAAACACTTCTAAAACTTATTTGGTTCATATTAAAGATCGTTTCTAAGTTTTTTTTTATGCCTGTTTTTATTTTTGACTGTTTAATTCTAATTTGGTCATATTCGTTAAAAAAAGTAGGTGATTTTTTATATTTTTGATCATAACATTCTAAATTGATGCAAACGATTTGAGATTTTTGGGATTGAAACTTCTGTTATACCTAAGGCTTTACATTTTATTCTTGATTAGAAATGATCATGTAATTTACTTAAAATTTGAATTTTGTTTTTATAAATTAATTTCTAATTGAAAATTAAATTAACCGTTTTCAGATCGTTCCATGATCCAGTTACCATGCTTGGTTTAAAAATAATTCAGTAGTGTCAGATTAAAGTTATTTACAGCTTTATTATGGACTAAGAGTTTTTCTGAAGTAAGTAAATTGATATCCTTATAATTTATATTATCATCGAAAATAGCTCCCTTTTATTTAATGATGAGTGGGGATTCAAGTAGATTTTCTTTTGAAATATCTTTTTCTTGCGAGTATTTTTTTTATTTCATAAATTCTTGACATATCATCTGTGTGTTGTTTAAGTTTCCTTTTCTGTATTTAAAAATAAAATAATATTTCGCTAATTTTAGTCTCCATCTAGTTAATCTAGACGATGATAAAGTTAAATTGTGTGGATTGTGGGATGTTTGAAGGACGAACTCTGTTCCATAACGATAATATTAAATTTTTCAACTGCAAAAACTATAGCCACTAAAAATCTTTCAATCGTACTATAATTTCTTTCTGCTTTATTCAGAGATCTACTCGACAAAAAAATAACTCTAAATTTGCCTTCTTTATCATTTTGATTTAATACTGCTCCTAAACCAACTTTGGATGCGTCAGTTGAGAAAATAAAAGTTTTGTTAAAATTTGGGTAAGCCAAAATTGAAGAAGAGATAAGTGATTGATAATAGTTTTAAAAGCGTTTTCACATTTTTCATTCCATTTAAATCTATTGTTTTTCCTTGTTAACTTATTAAATGGATCAACAATCTGGGAGAAACTTGGAATGAATTGTCTGTAATAACCGATCAAACCTAAAAATTGTTTGATTTGTTTTACGGTTTTTGGTTTAGGATGATTTTTTATTGTCTTTATTCTACTTTGATGTTTTTCTTCTACCTTTTCTGATACTTTGTAGCCCGAAATCATCGTATTTTTTCCCGCGATTCTACATTTAGAGATTTTTGGCTTGATTTTGGCCTCAAGGATACGCTTGAAAAGATCGTTAAGGTGTATCAGGTGGTCATCAAAAGTTTAAGAAAATGTTAAATGTCATCAATTTAAGTCAAAGAATATGTTAGTTTGTTTAAAATAAATTCCATCGTTCGTTGTGGCTTTTGCATTACAAAGACCGAAAGGCATTACTTTAAATGAGAAAAGACCTAAACTACAAAAGAAAGTGGTTGCCTGTTTTGCTTTTTCAGTGAGTCTAATTTGCCAATATCCCGAAATGCAATCCAGAGAGTTTTAAAAAATTTGATCCATGAAGTTTGTTTAATCTGCTCTCGACATTTGGTATAGGAAAACTATTCTTAATAGTAGAGTCATTTACTTTACGATAATTCACTCAAAAACGCTCTTTACCATCTGATTTTCTTACTAGAACATTTGAAGATGCCCAGTAACTAGTTAATGGCTCAATGATATTCAATCGAATATATTTTGGATAGATTCATTTACTACTTGTTCCTTAGCTAAGTGAATTAAATATGGCCTTCGTTTAAATGGTTTTGGATCATTTAGCTCAATGTCGTTTTGTCCAAATTTGTCTGCCAGCATCCCAATATCTTCTTCATTTTTTAATAAAACCATCCTGTATTTATCGATCAACGTTTTTGCTTTGTTCAATTGATCTTTATTAAGATTTGTTTGATCGAAATTGATGACCTCACTAGGCCTCCACGGGGAGGAGCTAGTGCTTTGTGTTACGGTATTAACAGTTTTTGAATCAATGCTTTTATGTACAAATTCTGAGAGTTCAATTAAATCAAGTATTTTTACTTTGCTGAACCTACCAAGAATGGTATGATTCCTTATTTTTTTTGTAATAAGCGAGTCATTAATTAATCGTTACTAGCTTCTTTAATATAATTAAGAAGACGATGAGCATAAGAGTCGATATTTTCTTCAGGTTTTTTCTCAGCACTAAAAAAAATCAGCCATTAGCCAAAAATTAACCAGATTAAACTAAATTAATCTAGTTTTTTCACTGCCTTATATACAAACACCTTCACAACGAGATTTTTTAATCCAATTAACTAAACTTTTTTCGACCGCCATAAATCTACATTTTTTTCTATGCAGAACATGAAACCTTCCTACTCTTGAAAATAGACTTTTAATATTTCTTTTTGCCTAACCCACATTCTAACACATCGACGGTAAAGTCTAAACTTTTTCGCCACTTGGGTATATTTTCGAACAGTTTCATTTGCTTTAATAACTTTCAACTTGAAATAAATAATAAAAATTCTTTTTTTGAGACATTTTAAATTGAGGATTTTGAAAAAAAATTAATTTTCTTTGTTTTTATCCTTTTTTTATTCAGAAGTGAAGTTATTTTTTTAACGAAAAGGACTGAAGAAAAACCAAATTTAAATAAAAAGTTTTATGCATCTTTTTTTTCTTTAAGATTTATTCAATTAATTTCTTTGGCATAAGGAATATCCTCATTAAAGAGTTTTAACTTAATATTTGGATTTGATCGGGAGTTTCTGACCTATTGAAAACGGGCTCTTGGATATACTCTTTATTTTGAAAAAATTTTCTTTTTAGAATTAATTTTTAGTTATAGTCTGGAAAAGACGTCCTTTTTATCCTTTTTGACTTTTTTAGTCAAGACTAAAGCTAAAATTAAATTTTTAAAAAGTACAAAATGAACATTCTTTTTGACTAAAAAAAGTCTTAAAGGAAATAAAGGACGTCTATTCTAAACTAAGTTCTTAATTAAAATTAATGGAAAATTTTTTTTTTCAAATATTTTTTTTAAAGGGACAAAAAGTACAATCACAGTTTTTTTGTTGTGGTTGTCAATAAATGGAGTTTCTGGAAAAACAAATAAAGTTGCATTTATTTGTAGAGATCTCCATTTACCATTTACAAAGCCAGGCTTCAATTAAGTTTATTTGATTTAGGAGATGCCCAGTCTCTATTTTAAAGGCATATCACTCAATTGGGATTATTGCGTTAATTATTTTTAAATACTTTAAGAATTTACATTTAGTCATTTTTTGAATCAAGGTATATCGAATATCCAACTCCATTGTGTAATTGCTACCTAGTAATCTCTTCTTTTTTTCCTGATTTATAAAGTATTTAAACATGACTAACCTATCTAATAAAAAAAAGAATTAAAGGTATTTTGCTAGAAGGAAGTTATCACCGTTGTTTGACTGCTCAAACTCCTAATTTGGCTTGAGTCGGTTTGGTTCGGTTTGAGTAAATAAAAAAAAAAAAAAGCCAATGAATAATAATTATCAAAATTAGAAAATTTACATTTCAAAATAAAGAACCCATATTATATAAATACCATAGCGTAATTTCTAGTCTTCTTCAATTTAATTTATTTGTTTTTACTTAAAAACTATAAAGTTAAATAATACTTAAAGATATGTTTTATGCTTCAACTTTGTAAACATGTATCACTCTTAATTTCATTCTATTTTAACCTACTTAATTTAGGGAGGTATTTAATCGATCTCTAAAATTACTTAATCGATCACTAATATTTTTCTATCTCTTATTTTACTAAATACCCTTAACTTATATTTATTAATCCGTCTCCTAAATTAAATAAAACAGCAACTAATTTTACTTCAAGTATCTCTTATTTTTATTTATTAAATTGATTTAAAAAAAAAAATTATAAAAAATTTCAATAAATTTCAAATAAAATAATATCTTATAAGTTTTTTCTTGGTCTACCTCTACCTCTCTTTAGTGGAGCTTCTACTTTCTTACTTATATCACTGCTGGTTGATGCTTGCACTACTTTTTCAGCTTCCTTATAAATTGTTTTTTTGTTTTTTTGTTTTTTTGTTCCATGCCCAGTGTTGGCAATTTCATCATGATTGTGTTGATCCTTTGTTTTAAATAAAGCCACTGATAGATTTTCACTTTTATTAAGTAAATAAATTGCAGCTGCGCATTGAGGTCCTTTTCTCTTAACTAGGTTGCATCGATAATCAACTCTTAAACCGGCCTCAGTTTCACTACTTTTCAGAGAAGACCAAATCTTTTCATTATCTAACCAGTCTTAGGATGCTTCTTGATCGTCGAATGTTCTCTCATAGATCCAGTTCTTCCTGGTTCTTTTCTTTTTATTGGATTCTTGAACCTCGTCTTCAATTCTGATTCAGAAGTTACATAGTCATCAACTTCTCGATACTCACTATCAGACATTTCAATACTTTGATAAAACTTAGATCACATTAGATCATCTTTAAATATCCACAAAAAAAAACTCTCACAGGAGATAATTAAATTAAATCAAGAGATAATTTCAACTGTTCATTAATTCAACTGTTTCAAGTTAAGAGCTATATTCATCATAATCATACTCATCTTCAGTAAATTTAGTGACAAAAAAACTCAGGATACATAAATATTTATTATTAGAGACAGTTAATTAATCAAATTAATCGAATAAATAATATTATAGATAGAAAAAATAA